>CM064903.1:47500-90488 GCA_030347415.2 Decapterus maruadsi
CACCCAAAATAAAAGAAATGGCATAAATAAATCAATGTTTCTCTGTCCTGCAGCAGCTCAGGCTGTGAAAATAAATATGAGTCATTAAATCAATAATACATGAACTTGAATCAATCTTTAATTTCTTCTACATGTTTTCATGATAAATAAAAGTATAATTTAAGTTAATGTGTTGCTAGTCACAGTTGCACTTGCATCAATCCAATCAAATGCTGATGAAATGTTATGTTTTCTATTTTAATGTGACTAAAGTATAAAAATGGACATAAAAGAAACTATTTAGTTTATTTCCATCTGATGTAAATGTGCTGCTACAAGAGCAGGATGTTTGGGGTTCAAATCTCTCCTGAGCCTCATGTGGTGTCAACGTGCAGCACCGTGACCGACTTCTTTGTTGCTCTGCAGATCCTTTGTATGATTTGTTTTCAATCACTTATTAAAGTGTTTTTAATCTGTAGTTGCAGTGACTGCACTCGTCAGCAGATCCCATTAAATCCCTGACAGGATCCTTTTAGTAGGTCAAAGCCACGCCTGTGGGAATAACATCTAAAAATGGAGCTCTGCTTTTGAATAAGGTATCGGCGCAGGGAAGGTTTTCCTGAAAGAGAGCGGAGCGAGGGTGTGTTTGGGATGGGATGCTTTAGTGATGGGTGTTTTGTTGTTGTTGTTGTTTGTCTAGATTAAAGGATCCTGGTCTGGAAAGAACAGAGTCCAGAACCCGTACAGCCACAAGAACATCATCAAGAACTGCTGCGAGGTGCTGTGTGGGCCGACGTACCCCAGGTAACGTCCTCGCATTAACACGTCCTGAACTAAACGGCTGCGTTCGAAGCAGGAAGAGGAAACGAGCTGGTTAATTGATTTAGTATCAAACACCTGCTCCGACTCAGAATCCGACTCCTCCTCCCTTTTATTTATTGTTGCATTATCTCAATCCTCTCTACTGTTATCAAAGAGTTGTGTGTCGGCTCCTGTGATTGATTGGTCTTCCTCTGCTGAGTAACGAGCAGGATGCGGCTCGTGACTGATCGTCTTGTCTGGCTTTCAGCGTCTTGGACAGAAGAGGACTGATGAAGGAGGACTCGTCTCTTTCTGCAGCGTCTGCTGTTCCCTCCTCCTACTCCGCCACCGCCACCACCACCACCACCTCCTCGGCTGCCAGCACCAACCCAGTACCACAAACCACAGTGAGAGAGCACGCACACGCACACGCACACGCACACACGGACATGAACTTAACAGAAACTCTAAAGCGATTACAGAGAAAAGGAGGCGTGTGTCTGTGTGTGGAAAACACATTTCTTATCATGGTGACATTGATTCATCTGGTGCTACATGGATTTAGAGCCACTCCCTGCCTCGATGTTCAGCTGCTGCTTTTGTCTAATTATTTATAATTGTTCAATTGATTCAACTCTTCTCCTCTGAAGCATTAAGCGCTACATCATTATTTAGTGCCAGGCCTCCGTTTTCATATTTTATTTTTATTTTAACGTTGTGTGTCCGAGCCTGAGGAGAGTTTTTTTTTTTCCACATTTAGCACAAACCTGATTATCTGAAAACCCAGGAATTATCCAGGGATGGAAACACAGTCATGTTCAGATCATGTAGAGCTAAAAAAAATATATATATTTTTTTATTATTATTACAGAAACTGTGACAGTTTTGTGAGAAAATATTATTTTATTTGTTTAAAGTCGGTGCTACTCTTTGAAATCAAATGACAAAAGCTTAAAATTAAATTTCTACTTGCATGTTTTATATTGCATGACATGTCAGTTTTATCTGTGCAGCACATTTCATGCACAGCAGCAGTTCATAGTGTTAGTGTTAGGGTTAGGGGGATCTCTTGTCCCCTGATAGTTTGTTCCAGAGAAAAGGACCAAAATAACTGATAACTGCCTCTGACCCTAACCCTAAGACCTGGATCTGACTCAGTTTCAACCTGAAATATGAATCCAACATAAACTGATTGCTCTAGTCGAGAAGAGAGAAAAAAGAAAATATAAGCATCAACGTATGATCAGAAATAAAAGTACACATAAAAATAATGTATATCTATTTAATCTATTAACTTGCACATACTGTAAATAAGGGATCATTACGTCTTATCTAAACGTAGAATTATACAAAAAATGATTTGCTGATAATATTTGCTATTCTGATTCTGCAAAGTGATTTATATGATAACATAAAAATAAGTATGAAAGGGACCAAGAGGAGTTTTGGAAAGCAAAGTGTTTTCACACTACATTTCCCATGAGCCTCTGGACGCACGATGAAATTCTTGGACGAGCGCGAGACGGACGAAAGCGAAAGCATTTGCCAAGAATGTTTTCATTAATCAAGAATGAAATTCGGAGGTTTAAAGACAATCAGATACCGTCGTAGTTTCGACCATAAACGATGCCAACTAGCGATCCAGCGGCGTTATTCCCATGACCCGCCGGGCAGCGTCTGGGAAACCGAAATGCTGGACGAGTCGAGCACTAAATAATGATATCAAAATAACTATAAAGACAAAAACGGACCCATTAACGAGTGGGAAACGTAGATTCATCCACATTAATAAGAGACTCTTTAAGTACAAGTATTATTTATGTTTTCTACACTTTGCATCGACATCTTTTCACCGTTCTCTCCTCCGCCCCCAGAAAACCACCGCTCCGCTCATCCCCAACGAGCACACGCCCGACGAGGCCAAGCCGAGCATCGCCGCCGCCGCCGCCGCCACGGCCGCCGCCTCCCCCAAGGAGGAGCAACCTCCCACTCCCAAGGTCCCGCCCCTGGCTTCACCCGAGACCGATGTGGAGACGTCCGTCGCCAAGGACAAGACCCATTAGCCGTACGAGGGGGGCGGCTCCGGCTGTAGCCGCTCCTCTTCCTCCTCTTCCTCCTCCCCCTCCAACTTCCTGCCTCGTCGGGACCTGGAACATTAATAATCAACGTCTGACTGACTGTGTGGGCGACTTTCTGCTCTACATCCAACCAGAGGAGCAGAGTCTCTGCTGCTGCAGCTCCTCCTCTTCCCTCTTCTTCTTCTTCTCCCTCCTCCTCTCCCTCCTCCTCCTCCTCCTCCTCCTCCTCCTCCTCTTCCCTCTTCTTCTTCTTCCTCCTCTCCCTCCTCCTCCTCCTCTTCCTCCTCGTCCCTCTTCCTCTCCCTCCTCCTCGTCCCTCTTCCTCCTCTTCCTCCTCGTCCTCCTCCTCCTCCTCCTCCTCCTCGTCCCTCTTCCTCCTCTTCCTCCTCGTCCCTCTCCCTCCTCCTCCTCCTCCTCCTCCTCCTCCTCCTCCCTCCTCCTCCTCCTCCTCCTCCTCCTCCTCCTCCTCCTTCTTCTCCTGCACACCAGTCGCTGCAGATGTGTTTGACTGACACTCACTCCTGCAGGAGGGGGAGTGATTTAATGGAAAGTCAGCAGCTTCCTCTGACTCCTGAACACTGCATGGAAAAGACACAGAGAGGAAAAGCTGCTGGGAAAACAGCAAACAAACAAAATCAAAAAACACACAAAAAACCCAGTTCTTCTTCAAGCGGTATGACTTCCCCCACGGCTCAGCTGTGGGCTGCTCTGATTGTCACTACTACTTCTTTTCGTTATTTAAAGTTGCATATTGACATTTATTGTGAGATGCCAGTTCAAATATACTCCCTGCAAGTGTCTGGCAAAGACGATATAAACTTCTGGACATGTATAATACGTCATACATACGGTGTTTTTTGTTGTGTATGCCCTATGCAAATCATGAGGAGGCTGGACGAGCTTTTCTCTTTTTTTTTGGCTGTTTGGATAAAAGCATTTCACCTGTAAGTCTGAGTACACATGATGTCCAGGCAGGAGGGAGGACATGCAAATCCTTAGCTGAGATATTCTTAAAGGCTCCTTCCAGGCAAGTCAAACTCTTCTGATGTTGCTACATTCAGTACTGTTGTTACTTACGACAAGCGTTTTTCTTTTTTTTAAAGTAATCTGATCCAGACCAACGCCTGTCCTTCCATTTTTATATATAATCAAGGATGTGTTGCTGTGGTGAGGTTTGGCGCTCTGAAACAGATGAGATCAGTGAAAAGTCTTGCATCCAGGAGGAGGAGACGCTCGGCGGGAAAAGGCCTGACCTCTGACCCCAGACACTCGTAGTGACAGTGCCTTATCGTAACAGCTGCACCATGACGTGCAGCTGAAGTCCGAACCAACAGAGAAGCCCCTCAAGTTTCCATCTGACACAGTGTTACATGAGAAATGACAACGTTAGATACACGACTCAGTCCAGTGGTCCCCAACCTGATGAATTAAAGGGATAGTTTGACATTTTAGGAAATGGTCTTTATTTGATTGAGACCACTCTCATGTCTGTGTCCTCAAAAGGAAGCTGTAGGAGCGAGCTGGTAAAGACTGTAACTCTGGGTAATCAGCTAGCCAGGCCCTGTCCGATCATCAAACTGACAAAAAAAGCTTTTCAAGTAACATATTTATACATTTATACATTTTTATGTTGCACACAATCGATGACAATATGAGAGGACCATTTGACAACATCCTCTCATTTTTGCATTTCAGTATTTGCACAGATTTGAGGGCTCGGAGGTCGTAACGGGTGGGAACCACTGGAACAAGAAGCAAAGCCATGGTTGAACTGTACATAGTTTTCACAGGTGTAAATGAAGTGAGAACCTCTCAGCTGATGAATGAGGACGACCGACATCAGTAAGGTTTAGTTTTTTTTAACTTTTAAGTGCGGCCAGTGTTATTTAAATGATTCTGCCTGTGAGCTTGAGCACCTCCTCCTGCAAATCACACCAGAGCTGATCTTCCTCAGAGTCCTCTCTCTTCCTGCCGCCTTCTGCCTTTCTCATATTTAACTCGTCATATTCAAGTCAAGGCCGGGGCGACGGTCGGGGAACGGAGAGACGACTCTCAATCCTTTATAGTTTCACACATCTGTGTCTTTGCGACGGAGTACAGCTTTTAATGAGGCTTGAGAATTTCTTTAGCTTTGGTTGCAGAGATGGCTCGGGGGGGCGAGAGACGGCGAAGCAGATTTCTTTTAGTATTTAAATGACTTTAGCAGATAGCGAGGGTTTGTCATAGTGATTGTGTTATATGCAAGACAGAGTTAGTGTTTGTGAAATATACTTGTGTAGAAAATCTAGTGTGTCAACAGCATCGTGTCATTCTCTGAAATCTGCCTGATGGTTTATTATAAGTCTCAAAATGCTCTCAATTCCTCGGAGAGTAGAGGAAGCTGGGACTGTTTGATCTGAAGACTGATATTAGACACTTTCAAGCATTAAGATGAATCTAGGCCTGCAAGAAATTGTTTCATTTGAGGACTCATTTCTTGAATAAATTATTAATTGTTTTCTCGATATAATGAGAGTTGTGAAAAGTTGACATAATCAGTTTGTTTATAACAAGATACAAAAGTCCAAATTCCCCAAATTATTTATTTTATCATTAGGAAAACCCTTGGATTATGTCCTTTTTATCCCTGTTTACTTCCTCTGTGCTGGTGAGAAAAGGAGACAAAACTGACACATGTCCGTGGAAGATGCTGTAAAGTGTGTGACAGTATTGTTTCTGTGAAGTAAACGAGTGTAATTACTGAATGTTTGTTTGAAGGAGTTTCCACAAAAAAACAAAAACAAAAAAAAAGTTTGATTTCCAATGAGAAGAACTGAAGCTGGAGCGGAGCGGTGGGTTTTTTCTCTGGTGGAGAGTCGGTATCTGATGGCTTTGCGTCGCTGTCACCGAGAAGCAAGAATGTATGTGACTGAGATCTGAAGGGACGTCTGTGATGAAGATTTTAGATTTTTCTTTTCTTTTAGCTCTGAGGGTTTTTTTGCAGACTGTGGAGCGACCGAGCTGAGCTGTTGTACGTGTGTTATATCCTGTGTTTAAAATGCCATGACGGGATCAGATCTGAATGCTCTGATCAACCTATTACATTGCATTATGTATACAGATACAGTACTATACCATTGATGGAGCTCTTATTTATGTTCACTTTGTTTAGTATCAACACTGTGATTATATGTATGTCATTCAATTTACTTCACTTCTTTTTACATGATCAGTGTGTCTGGTAAATAAACAATATTGTCATATTATTATCATTTTGGGGTTTCTTGCTGTTGGAGCTGTGGGTGTGAAACATCCTGAGGAGACGTCTCATCCGTCTCATCCGTCTAAATAAATATTCAGCAGAGCAGCTGCTTGTATACAGGAAGGTTTCTGCCCCCTGCAGAAATACAAAGAGGAGAGTAAATTCACTTCTCTGCAGAGGTCGTCTTTCAAAGCAGTGGCATTTTGCAGACAGTGCTAGTAGGAAGGGTCTATGTAGAAGAAAGGAATAAACAGCTGGAGGGAAACATATTCCTGACCCGACTCTAATCCGTTTCTACGTGAGTCGTCGGAGGATCACTCACTGCTTTGCTTCAAGGCGACTTAAGTTAATGCACTTTCTAAATGTTTAGTCATGCAGCGACCGGTGCAGCAGCTGACCACCTCTTCTTGTTTTTTATTTTTATTTTGGTTGATTGCTGCACCACTTCCTGCAGCCCTTTCCTCTTGCATATAGATTTGGATCCCTATTCTACTTTTTAAATCTTGCAAGTCAAGTCAGCGCTGTTACACCCAGGCCCAGAGTAGCCGGAGTCAAAAGTCAAAAGTTAATCTGGAAGCTGTGTCCCTGGGCTGCGGCCTGGGTCCTAAACACTGACTGTGTAATTCCCCATCATGGTGCTATGTAATGTGAGGAGCTGGTCAGTGGCTTTCCTACTGTAAGTAGAGCTGTGGACTTTCTGGACATCATCGCCGAGGGTCTTCTTGTCTCATTGTCTCACAGTGGATCCATGTCAATCACAAACACTTTCATTATTTACCCTGGTCCAGTGTCCCACCCTCTAAAGTAAAGATAAAGGAGGTTTGTGTGAGCTTCGAAGCAGCCGAGTCAAACTAACTCGCTCTTTTTTTTAATGAAGCTTTCAACCACATCTTTCAACTGTTACGACCTGGGTGAGTGTGTGCAGGTGTGTGTGCAGGTGTGTGTGTAGGTGTGTTTGTTTTCGTGCTTTTGCAGCCCCCGCCAGTGACTCCTCCCCCTGGCAGCTGATTGGTGCGGCGGTTCCAGGCCGGGACCGGATTGGTGTGGCACCTGGGAACGGCCTGAGATCCGGGTACAAAAGCAGCAGGTCGAGCGAGGCAGACCATGCCCAGAGCGGTAGATATTAATATAATAATAATATATTAATCTACCGCTCTGACCATGCCCAGAGCGGTAGATTAAACAGAGTGGCGACACTCCCATAGGACTCCGTTGTTCAAAGATGGCGGCCGACTTCCGGGTCATGGAGCCTCAATAGTTCCAAACATTCCTCCCGTGGCGCTGGACCACGTCTGTTTCTACGGCTGCACAGCAAGAAACTCCTGAGCTAAACCGATGAAATACCGACCAATTTTAAGTCATAAAGTAGTAACCGTCTTTGGTAGTAATAATCTTTGCCATGTACAGTAACTATGCTGAAATAAAATGTATAAGACTGATCGGTTTCTTAAAAAACATGTATTTATTTACGTAAAGGTGGTGATTTCAGTCCGTAGCCCAGAGGTAACGTTAGTCCTGCTCACTTTTCATTCAAACAAACTAACGCCACTGCCACAGTTGTTATATTTAATCAATGAGACCAACATTAATCTCCTACAAAGAGTTCAACCAGCCAGCGGTAAACCTCTGAAAGTGTGCGGACACGTTACTTGGCTCGTTGTCTATAATCTACTGCTCTGACCATGCAAAGTACTAACGGCTGCGGCCCAAGCGGGGGGCGGGGCCTGACCGGCTGGACGCTCTGGCCCCGCCCCCCCCCCCGCCTGCCTAGAGTGCACTACGTCATCGTGGTTAGTTCAGGGACAGTCGTAATTTCGTAAACTCGATAGAAACAGCGCCTGGATGGAGGATTTTTCCCCTACTGCTGTACATTTACTAAACGACTATTCGACTGAAGCTTGATCACAAATTTTAATAAAACTTGTGAACATAAAACTGTCTTTGCAATGTATTTTGCAGCGACATATTGTGTTTTTGCTATTAGGTTTGTAATTGTCATTAACTGAAACTGAGAACAGCAAAATGCAGAGAAGTGAGTGATTATTTATCATGTATGCACAATCAATCCGCAGACTGTACAACAATCAAAGAAAGCATTATATAGCCTAATTTTCCTAACTTCCAATGATGTAGGTCTGCATCAGTCTAAAAAACATACCTTGGAAAACGTAATGTGTCATAGCCTTTGTTACTGTATGTGCCAGTTTGTGTGTGAAATGTATTTTGAGACTTGTCCAGTCTCAAGGGCAGTGGTTCTCAGTTGACTGGTTAAGAAAGTAAAAAAGTACAACCCTTTTCATGGAATATCATAATGATAGATGATTGAAAAAAGCCAGTGATAGCAAATAGTGCAAATCATTATCAAAAGAAATGTTTCTATTATTTCACAACAATGAACAGACACTTCATGAAATCTGTTAGCAGTAGGTCAGGCAAAATAATAATAATTTAAAAAAATCAGAATGCAGACCAAGCTATTTCCCTGTAAAAAGGGGGAAAAGTACCATTATTATGTATCCTGCAGTGAAAAAGGAGGAGATGTCCACCACTGCCTTTTTTTTCTTGATCCACAGGCTAATTAAGATGTTATGAAGTGGATGATCCTGGTGGTTGTTCTGACTGAAGGCCTCTCACATCTTCAGTGTACAGTAGTTTACTCAGCTGTCTTGATCCTTGTGTCTGATGCCACCTCGCCAGCAGAATGGGAAAAAAAAGACAATCTTGCCACCACAGACCGATAAATCATCTGTATCATCTTTCTACTAATAAAATGACTCAAGGACTCAAGAAAATTGTTTTTAGTTTATTTCTCTTGTGTTACACATATAGCGTCTTTGACTTGGGTCAGAACTGACCAGTAGAAGCAGTAGAAAGCCAACAAGAGAAAGAATTCAGCAGGGACAATGATGACTTCAATCAGAAGAACGTCTCTGCTTCGCGTGAAGAGAATGTCATGTCTGTCACTCCTGAAAGGAAAGCATAACATGTTACTCAGTTTGCCAGAGCTTATTCTTGAGCATGGTTGCAGCAGGACTGGGTGTGAGCATTGCAACACAGGTATCCTGGAGCTTTAGCTGCAGCAGGTTTGGTGTCAGGCTCTGCTTTGGTTATTTGTAACCATATGAATGCTGAACATACCCAAAGCTGGCCTTTTACATCTAAAATACATTCTAGGAATATTATAGCCATTATCAACCAGCGCATCCAGCATTAAACGAGTCTGTGGCGGCTGCAACTCTCTCCTCCTCGCGCACACAGCAGGTAGCGTTGTGTGATGGTAACGTTGTGTGATGGTAACGTTGTGTGATGGTAGCGTTGTGTGATGGTAGCGTTGTGTGATGGTAACGTTGTGTGATGGTAACGTTGTGTGATGGTAACGTTGTGTGATGGTAGCGTTGTGTGATGGTAGCGTTGTGTGATGGTAACGTTGTGTGATGGTAACGTTGTGTGATGGTAGCGTTGTGTGATGGTAGCGTTGTGTGATGGTAACGTTGTGTGATGGTAACGTGCTAATGTTAGCTAACGTGTTGCTATGCTACACCCCCCCCTCTCGGATAACTTACTGCCCAAGTCGAGGACGATCATCGGGGAAGAAGATGTAGGTAGGCCTATGTTTTAATGTCTATTCAGCGAGAGTTGTCATTCTTCAACAAAGATGTAGCACAAACAAACTCGCGGCATTCGCACTTTAATGAGTCAATAGAAGAAGTGTCAATGCGAATTTTGTTTTTACAATAAAGTTTTGTGCTTTCAAACGTCCCTCCTCTGAAACGCTCCGACTGGAAACATGAGCTGTTGCTCCGCAGCTAGCTAGCGGCTAACAGCTAATAAACATCAACCCAGCTGGATTTATGTGTGTGTGTGTGTTTGTAAATGGACGGTTCGCCGTGTCTTCGTGTGGCCCAGTGTCACGCGCAGCAGTTCAGGTAATGAGTGAACAGTTTATTAGCTGCTTATCGACATGTGAACCGTTCTTGTAGAACATGCTAAATGTTTTGGTTTCGTCTGTGGGTCTCTCCACATTACATTTAATTCCATGTTGTTGGACAGGACGTGTCTGCAGACCAGTGGAGCTCTTGATGTGACTCTGTGTCTGCTGAAAGACTCAGATGGGACAGTCCTCCTGCCCATCGTACCCTCCCACGTGTCCCTGCTTGACCTGCCCTCGGTCAGAGGCAGGGTGGCTCCAGACAGCACCTGTGAAATAGTTTGGAGTCAGGTAATCAAAGTGGTCCATGATTTAACATTTCTGGAGCAAAGCATAACATTTAGGGGTGCAAACCGTAAATTGACATTGCAATTGCAATTCTAGTAGTAGTAGAAATGTATTGTCCCCGTGGGGAAATAGCAGCAGATCACACGTGGCATTTCATCTATTAAACAACAATAAACAGTAAGGAAATTTCATAAATAGCTTGACAAAAAAAGAGACACTCATCAACAAGAATCACAGCAGTAGTAATGCCTCAGTGTTAACCTGATCAGGCCAGCTGAGCAGGCTCTGCAGGGACTGCTAATTGTTTCTTCACATTCACATTTCTTTTCATTCATGATGAAACTGCTGGTATTCTACAGCTTTAAGTAACTCGTCTTCTGTTGTTTGTGCTGTTTTCGCCACAGTCTCCTCTGCAGTCAAAGAAAGAGCGAGGGATGAAAGGTGGGAGTAAACTTGACCAAATCCTCCAGGAGCTGCTGGACTGTCATGGTGAAAGATGGACAGAGGAGCTGAGGAACGACCTCCCACGCAGCTTCCAGAGACATGGAGACCTCGTCGTGCTGCGAGACGGCTGCTTCTCTCTGCCACTGTGGAAGGAAATGGGTAATGTCCCTAAACAATGTTAGGGTTATATATATATATATACAATGCAGTTATGAGATCCATAAAATCACGCAGATACAGGCTTAATCTGATGTTCACATCATACATCAGAGTGGTGGATAAATGTGATCGGTGTGACATTAACCGTGACAGACAGACTGTGATTTTCCCTGCAGGACAGACATCAACCTCATTTTAGTTCAGGGACCACATCACAATCTGATCTCAATAAGAACATGATAAAATACAGTATAAATAATGAGAAGCCAAAATGTTCCCTTTGTTTTAGTGCAAAGAAGTATGTTTACATTTAATTAACTACCCTTTTACAAAACATTATGAACAGCCTGAAATTTACCAAGAAAAATATGTGCAATTTCAACAGTAAAATGTGTCCTTTTCTTTTCTGTGTATTTTCACACTTGGCCAGTTTTGACCCACGGATTTACTGAGAATGGTGAAAGGAAGAAAAAACACAGCTCTACCCAATATGATTATAGTCTTCCTGATAAAGTCATTTATGAATGATGGTGTATAAAATAATTAATTAGGAAATGAGCTGTTGTTTGATGTTGATGTTGTTTTACCTGTGTAGATCCACAGCTATGGAGCACCGTGGCAACGGCGCTGGGGGCAAAGCGTTTGGCAAAGATGAGCCGAATATCCAGGGATGGATTCAGGTCTCCTGTGGTGACGATGGTGCTGGGAGAGCACAGCTGGGTCAGACATGTGGACAACGGCATCGGGTCAGTCCCACTAATAACCTGGTTTGTCTGACTGTGTCGATCACGGGCACAGAATGACTCGGTGTCTTTGTAACCTTTATTTCAGGTACGAGTTTGACGTCACCAAATGTATGTTCTCAGCTGGAAACATAACGGAGAAGCTTCGGGTGGCTGCATTTGACTGCAGGGGGGAGACGGTGGTGGATTTATATGCAGGTAGTAAAACTGTGCCATGGATGAAGATACTACTTGGTTTAGTTTAGTTTACAACTATATCTATAAATCATTTTTACCTGAATATCTCATTGTGGAGAACAATAAAACCACCAGACATGAAAAGAAGTGGCTTGGTAACAAATACATGAAATAAGGTCATACAGTCCAGGATTAGGTTGAATCCCTGTTCATCATGTTCCTTTTTGTTGTGTCTGGTATTTGTACAGAAATTAAATGATAACATGAATATATTGTTGTGCAACTGCCACGACTTGTGTCAGGTATCGGATACTTCACTCTCCCATATCTGGTCCATGCGGGGGCCGGTCACGTTCACGCCTGTGAGTGGAACCCTGATGCTGTTGAAGCTCTACAGAGAAATCTTGAGGCAAATCGTGTATCTGAGCGCTGTACGATTCACCGAGGAGACAACCGACAAGTAAATGTGTTTTTTCCCATGCTTCCTCTAAACTGTGTTTCCCAGCAACTCGTTGCCTCTATGCATGAAGTGGTTGACTCATGCTCTCTAGTGGCAGACATCGGTACTACAGTAGAGAGGATCTTGACTCCCATCTCAGTCACTAATCACATATTGATTACACAAATCACATGTGATTGTTTGTGATACTATTTTCATTTCCTTTTTCCAGCTCCAGCTGCAAGACGTCGCTGACAGGGTGAATCTGGGCCTCATACCGAGCTCTGAAGACGGCTGGCCTGTCGCCTGCCGCCTGCTGAAAAGAACAACCGGTGGCATTTTGCACATTCACCAGAATGTTACCTCACCGTTAGTGAACGCTGCAGCCGGTCCGGCTATCGATGACGCCACCCTGAAGGTTTCTGGGAAGGAAGCAGACAGAGAGGTGTGGCGAGTCTGGGCTGATGACACATCAAACCGCATCACTTGCCTTTTAAGGGGCATCACTGGTGCCTCGTGGAGCACAAACATCCGGCACATAGAGCACGTTAAGTCATATGCGCCTCATGTTCACCATGTCGTGCTGGACCTGATCTGCAGACCATCCTGAGCCCAGGACACAGAGGTCATTGAGACCGTTTTATTGCACTAAAGTATTTTTTTTATACACAGAAGTAAAAGTCAAACATAACACCACCTAGTTTTTATGATTATCACATTTGGCAGTTAGTGAAACCAGCTTCTGCTGTGTTTTTATAAACCTTTATTTGTCCAGGGCTTTCTTTCTTTTTACCTCACACTCGTGCAATTTTAATCACATGTGGAAGCAGTCCAGCTGTTCCTCAACAACATCCCTATGTTACCACCACTGGACAACCCAACATGGGCATTAGGGGCAGGTTCAAGGGCATTACACTGTTGTCACACACTCATTGAATTTCACTGGGGTGTTTAATCCTCTGACCTGTTGTGTTTGGCTGAAATGACAAGGCGTTCACCAGGACGTGACTGGCATCCACTCCTCCTGACTCACGTTACTGGGCTGGTAAACAACGAGGACATCAGCAGTTAAACCAGTATTTGTAGTTATTAAACTACATGATTGATATATTTGGTTTTAAAGGTTAGTTATCAAACATAGATCTGAGCTACAGACGGACAGATAACAAATGAAAAGACTGAATAAAGGTGTACAGATGTTTACATACACAGTGGGTCAGTGAATGGTTTCACGGGTGTGGAAGTGATGTGAATCATATGATGTGGCCTTTGCAGGCATCAGATCTGAACCCAGTTGAACGGTTATGGCAGTTTTGAGCCCAAATAAGGGAATGTCCTCTGGTTGAGTGGTGGTAATCCCTTCTTCTAATCTGAAGCTATTAACACATCTTGTGGTAGATCAACGTGTTTTGAAGAAAGTTAATGCAGTTTGTCCTTCGTCACCGATCTGTACTTGCTGCGTGGGAACTAGGAGGTTCAAGTCTTTGTACCACTCACCAAAATGTATATCAAACAGAACTGAATGGATCATTTCTTGATGAGTAACGGCCCTCATACGTTTCCTCTTAAGCACAGTTTGAAATACTAAATCAAGAATATCCAGTGCTACCTTTTTTTTATTTTTTAAATACCAGAGACAAGGTAGTTCACAATGAATGAACTACTTCTGACTTTGTGAAAATGTTGTACCTTAACAGACTATTTTATAGGCCTGGAGATCATTTGTTTAATTTGTTGTTCAGCCACCTCTTTGCATACGCCCTCACAACAAATAATGGCATTGTGTATCATAGGGAACTACAGACACCATCTACGGGGATGAGATCCTGTATTTAAGTAAAATACTAAGTAGATACTAAGTAAAAAAGTATCCACAGTATACACTACACAACGTAATTGTACTTAGAAGCCTTAGGTTTAGATTTATGTCAGCTTGATGCCTTAGAAAATAATATCATCAATAGATTGACCAAGATCAACATCTCCATCAGGTATCACTTTGTAGTCATTTCAATTTTTGATATCAAATACATGTATGTATGTATTTTTTTGTATTATTATTATTGCTTTTTTTCTCTTTAATTCCTATGTGTTGTTGTTGTGTTGTTGTGTTGTCCGTCTTGTCTATGGACCTTGAGTCTGAAATAAAGGTATAGGCTATCAAAGTGGATTAAAAAGTGGATTTCCCTCTGAACTATGGTGGCACCTTAATTTAAAGTATGAAAATACCTTAAACATTGCATTGATCGACTACTCGTACTTTTTAAATTGTTTTTACTGTTTGTTTTCATGTGGCGTTTCTCGCATTCACCGTCAACTTCTCTCCAGAGGAAAGAGGGAGAGAAAACAGGTAAAAGCTTTTTCCACATGTCGCTCCTTCAGTGGTAAACAGAGCAGAGGAAATGCACCTGTCATGGAAAATGTGGAGAGGCGCTGCAAACTTTCCTGATCTTCCGGGTGTTGGGACTTTGTGAGCGTCAGGTCAGTCAGCTGTTGTGTGTGTGGAGACGGAGACGAGGAGAGACAGAGGAGGAGTGTCGGGGACAAAGGAAGGCTGGCTCATAGTAGCTGCTGCTGTGGTGACTAAGTGAGTGAGTAAACTTGTCTTTAGCTCGACGATAGTAGTTGTACCTTTTATCTTTTATACGTTTCTGTTGTGTTTTCTCTCAGGAACAAGTCGCTGCCGCGGCGACGCCAACACTTGGACTCTTTAACAACAGGTGTGTTTCATTTTCTCTGATTAAAAGAAAGAATCACCGAGGAGTTCGATACAAAGCAAGTGAAGTGAAGGTGTGTTGTTGTAGTTGAGTAGCAGTTTGTAACGTAACGTTAACACAACAACTGTTTGTTTCGTATCTTCTGTTATTTTTTGTAACATTGAAGGTGTTTTTCTGCTTCCAACATGATCCATAACACATGGATGTTGCGTTCACGGTAACGTTTTCTTTTTTGTTGCTCATGCCATCATGAATCAATATGACTTGAATGGTGATCTGTATGTTACAGAAAAGCTCCGACAGCTTTGTTGTCTCATGATTTGTAGTGTCATGTTTTTACCTTATGCAGCTCATCTGTCAACACTGACAGAAACATAACTCAGTCCAAAGTGCTGGTGTTAAAATATTCTTTATGTGAAGGAAAGATTGTCTGACTGATTTGATGTAAATTGTGAATCAACATTTTTTTACAACCTCAAATTGTTGTTTAGCTATATCACTAAAGATGATCATAGATCAAAGATGATCTATATCAGTGTCATTTATCTTGTATTATGGTTCCTTGCAGCTTAATGTTCTTCTACTTCAAGTCAAAATGACTCACACTTACAGTTTAGGCTGAAAAACGACAACATGCATGTGAACAACCTTAAATGTCTTGCACTGACATGAATGCATAGGAAATCAGCAAAAATCAATCAAAGTGATTTTGGACACCAGACCAGAGGATTAAATGTCATTTGCAGTTTACTGGAGTCTAGGCTAAATCTTTGTGTGTCTTCTGGTTGGTGTGAGAGTGTATCTCTGTGTCATCTGGTACAGACGCATGCGCCTTTTCCTTGGAAGCTGCTAAGACAAGTTGCCCAGCAGGTAATGTTAACCTGCTGCTTAACAGGCATTTAAACAATGAGGAAACAGCTCTTGGGTTCCTGCTACTTCCCTTTGAGCTATTGAAATTCACATGTACGCCTCACTTCAATCTAATTTCAGCTGGCTCAAATAATAAAGCAGAAAGTTTCTGATGGGAACATGACAGATGATTCGTTTGATTTAGGCTTTAAACAAATGGTTAAGCCACTGAACTCCACCCATTCCTCTGTATCCTTAAAGGGTGGGAACCCGACATGATAGCCAAGTTCATGTTGTTTTGGCCTGTCCCACTCAAAACAACCTTTTACCCTGGAAGAGGCTTTCTGTGGGATTTTCCTGGTTCCTTCTAGTAATTTATCATTTTTCCGAGGCTTGGTTCAGCCAGAAGCTTGCTCCAAAGTTTTAGACTGGTTCCTGTCGCCTTGTGGAAAGGAAAAATGTCTTTAATAGTTAGTGTCTGGTGGCTTTATCTAGATTCCCATGGGTGATTGATTTGACTGTTTCACTGGCCAAAAGGTTTTAAATACAATAACAAGAATATGGAGATACATTTGTGCATATAATACATTTGTGTTTATAATTCAATCCAAAAAAAAAGTTGATTTAAAAAAAAAGAAACTTTCAATCATGAAAAAGATTGCAAATTGCATTTGAACCCTTTTTTCCGTTGATTGAAAAGGCTTTTTTAAAATTGAAGTGAGTTATTGTTTGTTTGGAGATATCTTTTTTGTTTAAATGAACTTTTCTTTTGATTGAATCGTAAAGACACAAATGTATCTCCATACGAGAACAAAGTTGCTGTACATCAGACTGCGTCAGACTGTCGAATGAGGCAGCATCTTCTGTTTGTCTTGTTTCTTAATAATGAACCACGTGCAAAGTTATACAAATAGCAGAGGCCTCACTCCATGGAGGTCAACCAGAGAAATGTCACTACACAGCTTTGTATCTTCATCACCACACGACACGAAGTCACCAAGGTCCTCTTTTTTTTCCCCTGCAGAGCCCCGTCTACGTTGCCTCATGAAAACAGGTAAGAGTCAAAAGTGCTGTGTTTTTAAGTACAGGTTTTGCAAGTATGTAATCAGTTTTTTTTAAACACAGTTTATTACATTTTCAGTGAATTTTGGATGTTCTGTTTTGTCTTCAGGGGATCCTCTTGATGCATAAGTGATTGGACTGATTGGGCTTTGTTTGGAGGCACAATGCCCGAGGCTGCCAACATGATCAATCTGGGTTTCCTGTCCGACTCTGAGCGGGAGCTGATCCTGGAGGTGCTCAAACGGGATGAGGACCTGAGGCGGGCCGAAGAGCAACGTGTGCGGTGAGAGGATATTGATATTAATCTCAATATCATCATCAGCAGAAATGCCAGCAGAGATTCTGGCAGATATGCATGTTGACAGGGTTCCCATGTGTCCTGGATAACCTGGACAATGGTTGACCAGTTTTCCAATCATGAAAAACATATGGAAATTGATGGAAAAAAGTCAAATGTCCTGGAAATGCCTAAGTTGTCCTGGAAAATGATTGATCACATCCTTACATCAGCTACTAGAGCTCTATTTGCCTTTTTCAGATCCCACCAAGGATTTATTTTCCAAAGAAAACTAGAGACTTTGAGTTGCTGAGTGTTTCTAGTATTGGACCTATTGTCTCCTCTGCTGAGTGACAGATAAAGGAGTGGGCGTGGTTTAAAAACAAGAACAACATGCTTGCGTTGTTATAAGATAAATTGGTCATACTGTAATTTAATTGATTATTCCATAGGTAAACTGGAGCCATAGAGTGCACATCTTTAAATCAGGCTTCTGGGGGTTAGAGAGGAATAAACATAGAAACAAACTGGTTAAATGTACAAAATAAGGTACAACTGTGGAGAACACTTCTTCAAAGCACGAATGGGACAGGGGATTTATTAGTGTATGTCATACTGTAATAACATGTCTGTCTTAGTGTCGCAGCTGAAAATGTCCTGGAAATGTAATGTTTCAAGAAAAGAGTGGGAACCCTCAGTGACCAAATAGTGCTTATATAAGTGTAAAAAAAACAGTTACTTATCAAAAGTTTTCATCTGACGCTCAATCAGAATTTTTTGGTTGATGGATGTTGCACATGTCTGTCATGTTTATTTTTTTAATTCTTTTACAGTTACTTACGTAAATACAACACAAACACTGATGCATCAAGCAGACGTAATGAAGCATATTTAATTTAATGAAATGAAAATGTTATATTGCTGAAAACAAGTATTGTTTTTAGTATACTGTATCTTGTTGGCCCTGCCCAAGCAACAGCATGCCTAAGATCCATTTCTACTGGAGGCCATGTAGTGGACAACAACACATTGCTGTATTGCTCATATCTTGATTTAGCACTGGGCTGTAATTCGACTGACACTTGGTGTGATTTAAAAAGAAGATGTGATGTACTGCGAGTTTCTGTGTCTATTATGTTAAACATGTCACGTTCTTGTCACAGGAAGTTGAAGACACACTTGCTTGATGTGAAGAGGAAAGGAGCCAAACGTGGCAGTGGCAGATACAGTCAGCATATTTGTGGCAGATGCCTGGAGCCTCTGAGTCGACTGAGTCTTTTCTCCAGCCAGTGTAAGATGTGCAATCACAATGTGTGCCGCAAATGCCGAAATGTCCTCCCCAACGGATCCTGGTTGTGCAGCGTGTGTGCGAAAGAATCGTAAGATACCCTTTTTTCACTAGTTCTCTATACCCCCCTCTTGTTTTTTCCCTCTGCTGGTGCCATGGAGCTGCTTTTCTATTAATAGATCCCTGTTTTGTATATCACGCACAGTGGTTGGTTTCACAGTGGTTTTACACACTTCCAAACAATGAGTGGTTTAAATTACTTTAAAATAAACAATGTCATTTTTCTTTTGTATGAAAAAGGAAATTTAGCACACTTGTTAGAGCTGAAGGTAACGTCTTTATATAATACAGTTTGCAAGAAGACAGTCTTCTTTTTTGCAGCTGGTATCAGTCCAACGTAAAGTATGCACATATCTGTTTCCTTGTTCCTTGTAAAACGATATCGTACGATGCAAAATTGAATCAAAATCACGTACACAATGTACACCATGTACACCATGTTGCAAAATACTGAGCTCACAGCACACAACTGGCAGCATGCTGGAGTGGGTAACTATTAACCAGCGTGGCATTTAACTGCTGGATGAGTGTAAATTCTAGACCTTTAAAAAAGTGTTTGCTCTGGATTTCAGGGATCTAAAGAAAAGGACGGGTGACTGGTTCTACGATCAGAGGATCAACCGTTTCTCCACAGATCCTGGACATGACCTAGTCAGGGTCTCTCTGAAAAAGAAACCGCCATGTGAGTACAGGAAGTAGGAAGTGGGTATCAATGGTTTGAGTAGGAATGTAAACAGTCCTCAGCACGGCTCAGATGAAATGCCTACACTCACAGGAATGTTGCTCCACTTAACAATGGGGAGAGAAATGATAAAAAACACAATGGCACAGTTACATTTTTTTTAACCAATCTGATATAGAAGTGTGATTCTGTTCTGTGTTATAGTGAAGAAGCGTGAGACGACAGGAGAAATACTGTTGAGAAGTACTGAAGTAAAAACCAGTATAAACCCAAGTCCTCCCACTCCTGTGCCTCAACCCAGGCAGAAGAAACTGTTGGAAAGCAAAGGGTTTGTCCTCATTCTTCATATCTCTTTTGTCACTTTCAGAACTGTTAACACATGAATTTCCAAAAACACTTGAATCAACATTTGTCTCATTTTCTCCGTCAGTGATTCAAAAGAGACTTCGGGCTCACTTGCTTCGAGGGAATCGTTTGAATCAAAGGAGGAGACTTGGTCGAAGCAGGGTCACAGTGACACAGAGTCTGTGGAAAATGCCAGTTTAAGTAGCATTAAAACTGAGACTGAGTCCGGCCGTGTGACCCCTGAGCAACCAAGGTAACTCACATACAGTGAAGCTAAAAGGTACAAACACTACTCACTTACTTCAAGCAACATTTGCTACAGATACAGATAGTGCAGTGTCATCACAGTTCTTGCATTACAAAACAAGGATTAGTTGACCTATAATTCACAGTTTCCTCTAAATCGATAGCTATCACAAAGGTGGGCATCTGATCTAAAATGATTGAAAAATCTGGTGACATATTTGGATTTCAGGAAGGAGACCCACTCATTTCACCCCAGCCCATCAGGGTCCAGTGTTTCCAGTCTCACCGCCCCAGTCAAAGCAGATATTGTCAGCAGTGACGGCGCCAAAACAGAAGCTAACACTGTAAGATGCGTTTAGATGGTTCATGGTCTCAAAGTAGTTCCTGTTTTCCTTTTTTCTGACCATGTGTCTCTTTTTTTTCCGTCATCACAGGCTGTGGAAGTAAAACCAGTCAGTCCAAGCCCAGAGCTGGACGTCGACAGAATTTTCAAGAAGAGTGTCAAACGCCAAGCACCTCCTGGTCAGTATCTTCCATTGACCTGTGCAACGGAGCTGTTTTTATAATGAAAAACGATCACGTGCTTGTCTTTATACCTAGAGCATGTATCAACAATGGACCTGCGTGATGGACACGACAAACCAGAGGCCTCAATGGGCAGCAGGAGTCGGTCTGTACCAGGGTTAGATGTACAGGTAAAAAAAAATCCTGCTGATGATGTTGATGCGTAGTTAATTTTCATCACTGTGTGAACTGTTCAATGTTTCTGCCAAAACTAAAACCTTGTTAATAGAAGATGTTTCAAATATTTCATCCGTGGCCTTATTAAAACAACTGGTGTCCCTTTATCTCTATTCCAGATTAACCACATACAAATCTATCAATTTATCATGTTGTTTTACATTTTTTAGACAATTTGACTGACCCTTTTGTTAAAACAAGCAAACTCGAATGGTCTATTATGTCACCACAGGAAGATGAAGAGGAGGATGAAGATATTGACAGCTTGGTTAGTTTTCACAAACGGTCAATGGCATCAAGCTACTCCAGCCTGCACAGCTCAAAGGTGAAGTATTGACAGTTCTCACAGTTTGCATTAGTCGTCTAAAGGCTCTTTGAAAAACAGCTCATTATGTCTCTCAGAACGGAACTGATGCTAGATAATCTGAAGCTGCATCTATAACCCCAGGATATCCTCCAGCAAGTTAGAAAGTGTGAAATTGATGCGTAAAGTCGAGCAAGATGAGGCCAACAAGACTTTAATGCTGTCACTCTGGATTTATGTATTGACAGAAGCATCCTGATGTCTGCTCATTTCTTTATCTGTCCCTGGCTCACACTTTCTATATTTTGAATATTATGTCTGATTTCTCTGTTATTTCATGCTAGTTTCATAGTTTTCATCTTTATTCTGCAGGATTAAACTTTAGTTTAAGCCTGTCCAAATATTAAATACATGTCAGTATTTTGGTATGAATGAAACTACAAACTCAAGTGTATGTCTGTTTCTACAGGGCACAATGGGCAGCATGATGAGTATTTACAGTGAGGCAGGTGACTTTGACAGCGTGGAGGTGAGTGGAAACCTCGTCTTCTCTGTGAGCTACGACGAACCTACCCAGAGCCTCCAGGTCTTCATCAAGGAGTGTCACGAGCTGGCCGACGGTGATGCCTCGAGGAAAATTTCCAACCCGTAAATATGATGAACTTCCACTTTTTCCAAGCAGAGCTGTAATGTGACAATTTAAAGCACAGCACAGTTTTCTTTACACTTAAAAACTCTTGACATCATGGAGATGATTTGTGCCAATTGTGGCTCTGAAACACACACACACCCCTCAGTGATGTTAACACAGCTTTGATCACTGTAGATAAGAGTTTGCTGTGTTTACAAAGTCATGATAATCACATCCCAGAGGTGATTACTTGAGTGTCAACACATATTATTTTGCAGTATTTAGTCAGGAAATACAGCAAAAGCCCAGTAGCAGCGTCCAAGAGAAACACTTTCTTTTCTTTTATTGTGTTTCAGTTACGTCAAATGTTACCTACTCCCTGACAAATCCCGCCAGAGCAAAAGGAAGACCACCAGTAAGAGAAACACCAACAACCCCGTCTACAATGAAACTCTGAAGGTGATGCTTTACATCAGGCTCCTCTTAAACTGTATTGCAAGTGTTGACCTTGTCCTGTTGACTTAATGCCACTCCCTGATTAGTGACCTTGCGCCATGCCTGCTGCAAATAACGACCACACCTACAGAGACCTTAAGATTGTTATTGACATTGCAGATTAGAATACCTGTTGTCAAATATTGATTCTGGTTTGTGCTTCCAGTGTGGAGTCGGCTCGAATACAGTGGCAAACATTAGCATTAGAACATTAGCTGGGTGAATCTATTTATAACAATTACTGTTTCGTAGTTATTGATTGGCTCTTTACAAGTTTGGAAGAGGGTAGTTACTGAGAGGACTTTGCATACAACTTCTGTGATACATGATTCATGTAAAACTCCCTCAGCATGAATGCATTAAATTGAAAACCCTTTTCTATCACTGTATCGGTCCAGAGACAGGCCTTTGATCCATAAAGTCTCCTCCTCATCTCTCACTTCCAGTACTCAATCAGCCGCTCTCAGCTGTCCACCCGCTCCCTGTTGATATCCGTCTGGCATCATGGTCGCCTCAGCCGCAACGCCTTCCTGGGAGAGGTGGAGATTGCTCTGGACTGCCGAGACCTTGACTCGCCATATGAGGAGAGTGTGGCTCTCATGCCAAAGGTAGATGAGAATTTGTTGAAGACGCCCAGTAGAGTTCTGCATTTTGAGCATCTGAGGTCTAACCAACGTGTTAAATTACATTTCCTTTTCTATAAAACATCTATTTAGCGTTTCTCATACTTTTCTAACAGACATTGGTGCATTTCATTCATAAAAGTTTTTTTTTTTTTAATTACATAGTCGCACAGTACTAGAGGTCAACAACTCCACAAGGTGCCTTTTAAACTCTGAAGTAACTCAGAATTATAAACACATCTCCAAAAATATTTAATTTCAAGATAAAGTCTGGCAGTCTGCTCTAAATCAGCTGTGCCAAAAACTGCACACAGACTGGGTGTAACCCAAAGAGGCTGTTGCAGTTCTACAGTCTCAGATCAGATGATAACGATTATTTCAGTATAATTAAAATAAACAAGTAGCTGCAAGGTCAAAACCAGGTGAAAGTACAAGCAGAGTGTGACCAGTAAAGCTCCAAAAGCTCCAAAAGCAAAGACGTAGAATAACACTTCATTGCACCTGATAGTGGGTGGGGAATATATTAGGCATCAATTAAATATTTTGTCCTCAAAGTTGATGTTTTAGAAGCAAAAAATAGGGGCAAGTGTAAGGATTTGCACCAGTTTGACAAGAGCCGAATCTGATGGCTCGACAAATGGGCCGAAGCATCTGCAAACCTGCAGCTCTTATGGGATGTTCCCGTTCTGCAGTGGTCAGTATCAATAAAAAGTGATCACAGGAAGGAACAGTGGTGAGCCACGTGGGGAGCGACAGCTGACCCATGTGGTCCGATCCAACAGACAAACAACAGTTTGTTGCATTATCATTATCATTATTATTATTATTATTAAAGGTGTACAGAAAAGAAAACTGAATTTGAGTCACTCTGGGTCATAAAATTAGTGTAAAAACAAATCTAAAAGACGATGTAGGCCAAACTTTGTGCAAAATTCTATTTTTGAGTAAATCCAGGATGAAAGTGTGTATTTTCTTGTATTTTTGTTTCGCATTGGACAATGCAGCGCACGGATTCTACGTCAGCCTGCTCACGATTCTGTCATCCGTCATTCAAACGTCTAAACACACACACACACACGGAGCTCGGACTCGCCCCAAGCTTTGAATATCCCGCCCGCTCGGTAACGACCAATCAAATCCGTTAAATTTACTCAGGTAAAGTCGTGTTGCAGCTCGGCACAACTCGGCGCGACAAACGGAACAAACACACTGTTAGGCAGGTGGTCATAATGTCATGCTTGATTGGTTTATATTTATCAATTTTTATTCATTTTATATGTTTGTAGCAGTACATCAAGTACGAACACTTTGTAAGTTAATTAGAGTTGAATTACCGTCACATCTTTGGCAGAATATTCACTGTCTTACATAGACAGTGAATATTCTGCCACTTTCAATAGCCTTGTTCAAAGGAAATCTGAGTTAATATAGTTAGATTTAATATAGTAGTCTGATTTGTCCTAAATCTCATGTACTTGTGTTCGACAGGCAGCCTCTGCTATGCCGGCTTCAGCCTTTGCTCAGTACAAAGGAGATTTGGTGATCTCCTTGAAGTATGTGCCACCTAAAAAGCTGACACCTCAGAGAATCAAAGGTCAGACTACGATAAAAAACAACAACATAGAGATAAAAATAAAAAAAAACTGCATTTTTCTCTGGTTGTGTTGGATACACTTTGCCTCTTTGTCCATTTTCTCCTCGCCAGGCAAAAAAGCGGAGACAGACGAGGGGGGAGAGCTGCACGTCCTGATTAAAGAGGCAAAGAATTTAATAGCAATGAAAACAGGAGGCACGTCGGATAGCTTTGTGAAAGGGTTAGTGATAAGCTGTCTGCTCTTAAAACCACTCACTGGGGTTTCACTAAAGCTTTTCTCTCTGAACCAACTCGGTGTGTGTTGTTCTGCAGGTACTTGTTCCCGACTAAATCCAAGACCTCAACAAAGAGGAAGACTGCAGTCGTGAAGAAGAACCTGAACCCCCACTATGACCACACTTTTGTGTACAAAGACGTGGCTCTGGATCAGCTGAGGAGGATGTGTCTGGAGCTGACGGTGTGGGACAGGGAGGCCATGCTGAGCAACGAGTTCCTGGGAGGCGTCCGTCTCAGCTGTGGAAAAGGTCAAAGTTCAATAAATCCAGAGAGTTTCCTTTTTGTATTCTCTCTGTGTGCTACTCAGAAAAGTGCTACATGTAGTTATTCCTGTTACTTTAGCAGGTTAACTGTTAAAGGGACAGTACGGGACTTTACTGGCTTTTTATTGACAAAAATCAAGTATCGCTTTCATAAATACGTATTTCACTGAAGTGGAATCGCGCCCGCATACTTTAGAATGAGTTGTTACAAGTCATTACAAACATACGGGGGGGGGTTCACCCAACCTTCGCTGCCATGTTGAATCGCCATGTTTTACGTTCAGTGTCACCGTCACCGTAGTTAACCACAAACTCAGCTCACCACAGCTGTCCTCTCGGGGAAAACGTTTTCCAGACGGCGCCTGTTAAAACTGTCACCGCCGTGTAGGCTAGTTTGAGGAAGGACGGAGGCGCTGGTGTTGCCTTCAGGTGCAGTCAGACACCTGAATGACGCCGTCGGCAAACCAACTGGATGTTATTTTACTCGACGAGAGAAAGACGGTAAAACGTGGGCCAGGTAAACAATACGACGTTACCATGACAACATATTGTCACGCCGGCATTGTTTTACCTGGTGCTGGCGGAACATTTCTTTACATAGAGGCTTGTTTATCCTGTTACATGCAGCGTCTGTTGTCTTTCTGGCTTCTGCCCGAGTTTACGTAAACGCAACAGCAAGAATACGTGCCGACATGCAACCGCACCGCTAGATGGGGTAAATGTCACATACTGGGGCTTTAAGTATTATATTGTAAATATAATAACCCACCTTTCATAAATAGCACCAAACAAACCTTTTGAATTATTTTCTCCTGTTTTGGTTTTATCTCAGTTTCATGATCATCTCTTTGTTTTCTTGGCATAGTCAGCACATTGTGGTTTTTTCCTTTAGTTTGTCACAGTGTCAACTTTTTTGCTCTAAAAATGATTTTCCTTAAAAGCTAGGTTTTCAGTAGTCAGTTGGGTGTCCATGTGAACAGGCTTTTCTTGCTGTTGACACTGTATAATAAATCGTCCCTTTCTATCGTGGTTTCGTTTAAGTTGATTTTAGGAAATGTATCGAAAGCTAATACATGATGTTCAAGCTGTCTGAGTTTTTACTAAAAATACTGTGACTTCAGGAGTTACGCACTTCATTTGACAGTCTATCACTATCTAGCCATCTGAGTTATCTGACTATGGTTTTAAAGCGGACTTGAAAAACTGTGAACCTGCCCTTTTTAATTTCAATTCAGTGTTTGGATCAGGTTTTTAACTTTTCTGCTGCTCTCCTAACTCTGTAACTTTGGAGGTGAGTTTAATTGATCTCCATGAAAAGAGAAAGTAACACCGTGGCTTTCCTGTTCAAGTTTAAATAGTTTCATTGCCAAAGCATAAAAGCCTTTATGAGGAAGTCATGCTTCATTTTATTTTACTGCTGAAGTGCCCACAAGGCGTCCATGCCTCTTCCCCTCAGTGTGACAATTAGGAGTGTTGAAGGAATTTGGCATCATTAATAATAACAGACTCTGCGCTAATTTTGCATTCACTGTGCAATCTTCTCCCCCTGCAGGCACCGTTAAAATAGGCAAGGAGGAAGTGGAAATGGACTCGGTGGGAGAGGAGGTCAGTCTGTGGGAGAAGATGATGCAGTACCCCGACTCATGGGCAGAGGGCACTCTTCCACTGCGATCCACCATGGGGAAGGCTAAGGGCAAATGAGGACAGCTGCACAGGCCTGGACCTTCACAGAAAAGACACTGTAATGGGGAGGAGCTGTGTCCTCTGAGACGCATATAAGATTGTAGATTCATTTTTATTTTAAAAGCTTATCTCGGCAGAAGCCTGTGTACTGAAGAGAGCAGACTCGCGGCTCATCGGCTGTAATCAGGCTCTCAGTTTCCTGGCCTTCTGGCTTGTTTCGTTTTTTTATCAACCCAGACGAGATGAACCACCGCCTACTTCCCGTACGAGGGGTTAGCGTTCGGGTCGAGGCTTTTGTCATAACAGAAGTGGGAATGGTTTCAGCTAAACTGGGTTGGAAAAAAAACGATGGGACGCAGCCTGTTGAATGTTAAACATCTGCCCCCCCCCCCCCACTCACACACACACACACACTGCAGACTGGTGTTACTGCTGAAAATGTGCCAAAGCATACAAACACTAAGCTCTTACATTTTAAAAGCACTGACGCAGTTATTTTATATTTTTTAAAATTCAGGCTGTATATATATTTGCAATTTTAAAAATCATGCACAGCACTTAGCACACAAACTGTATCGGTGGTCCTTGTTCTTAAACGTGTAACCGGCACAGAATTTCATGTGTCACATTCAACAAATTGTGCTCAGCTTAATCTCCACCACTGTATTTTTACCACAATGCTATCATGTAATATTATATTTATAACAAGTTGAATAAGAATCTCTATTTGAAATTATTAAATTTGTCTATTTTTAGATATAAATGTAGATTTATAACATTTAACTCCTCACTGGCATGTGATCAGAGTTCTGTTCACCCAATAAAAATTGACTAAACCAAAGCCATGATTGATTGCCTCAGCTCTATGTTCCACTTAAATACCATCTGTCCATTCAGTAGTCTGTAGTAGCGCTGGTTGTTCATTGCCACTAAATATCAGATGTGCTGTTACTATGTATCTACCTAAACCTTGTCTGCTCTGTTTCCTGTATCTGCGGCAGCCTCCATGCTCCTCAGCTGATGATCTGCTAGTGAGAAAACAGCACCGTCACTTCGGCGTTGTATAATTGATCACATTTTAAGGCGAGGAGCTGCCTCCTTGTCCTCGTTTCCCTCCTCATGTTCCTCTGGACCTGGCTTTTTAATTGTTTGTCCTTCCACATCTTGTGATAGTAATACTGACGAGTTTATCACTGTGGCAACCAGAAGGGTTTATTGAATTAGTCACAGAAATCTCTGTGGAGCTCGAGCCTCTCTCGTTCCTCTTCATCCAGCAGGAAGCTGTCGATGGAGGAGAACAGCTCATTCGACGCCATCGGGGTAATGAAGCGCTCTCGGTCCAGTCCGCGCTTGTCCAGCAGCACCTGAATATTTGTCTGCAGAGAAACACGATGCAGCATTTAATACTTTACCTCACACCTTAATATTTAAGTGGCTATAACTAGGATTTTTGTAATCAGTGCTCAGCCCTGTGCTTTTTATGTAACATCTGGTAGAGACGGGTGCTAAACACAGTGGAGCACGTAGTGGCCAAAGAGTGAGACATTTCTGTCAAGTTGGTGGAGGCCACAACAGAAACAGAAAGACGGCGGTTATTGGACTGAGATTCCTCAGTTGAGAAGAAACAGGACTGGAAACTGTTTAAAATAAACTTATCTGGAGCGTTGTTTATCTTGTTGGTAGAGCAGGCGCCCCATATACAGAGGCATAGTAGTCGCCTAACCCTAGCCCTGTATCGAGTCCCGACTAGGGCGGCCCTTTGCTGCACGTCATTCCCCCTCTATCTGCATCCCCATTTGCTATCTGTCTCGGGCAAAAAGCCAAAAAAATATACTATATGTAGAAGCTAAGCCAATGCTTTAAGCTACTGAGGCATTTTGCAACGGGAAACCTGCATTGTCCCTATCAAATAAACAGAATTAAATTAAATTAATTGACGCGCTTTACTTTACCATGACGGATGAATGAGAGTCCAGTTGTCTTTCAGTTCAGATGCAAACAAGTCCATTTATTTGACATCATCATGCTTAAATCACACATTTCTGTCACACACACACATCCGCACGGAACAGGGACAGCGACACCGACAGCGGTCAAAAACTGTTTTCCCTTTTTGGCTGGAAACACCTGATGCGCCCCCAAAGGTTCCCACCCTATATAGGCTGCACACCACTAATGAGACCGTGACCCACACAACAATTAACACACTCTGCCCTTACACTCAAACACAAATCTGCTCTTACACTCCGGCCCCTAATTGGCATGGCCGGCAGACATGGCAATTCAATACAGACACATTCATAAGAGCATGATGAGCATAAAAAATGCAAAATTTACACTAATTGTACCAGGCAAAGTTTAGTCACAGGTCTCTCAATAACACTATTTTTAGTCTGTAATTTCACTGAACGCACCATGCCCTTTGCATCAGGGAAAATCTCCAACACTTTCCCAAGAAGCCAGGAACCACGAGGGGCTGAGGGATCCATAATGACGACAACATCTCCAACAGCCAGACTTTGTTTCTTCTGATTCCACTTCTGTCTTTCTTGCAGTAGGGGCAGATATTCCCGGATCCAACGCTTCCAAAACAAGTCTGAAATGTACTGAGCTTGTCTCCAGCGCCGCTTCACATACATGTCAGCTGGTTTGAAGAGTCCTGGTGGTAAGGCCGGTTTTCCTTTCAGAAGAAGCAGGTTGTTGGGAGTGAGCGCCTCCAAGTCATTTGGGTCGTCAGACAGCTGTGTAATAGGACGATCATTAAGAATAGCTTCAACCTCATACATGACTGTGTGAAGCCCGTCATCATCAAGTGTCTGCTGGTGTAACACAGAGCTGAGAACACGCCTGACCATGCGTATCATGCGCTCCCAAACTCTGCCATGATGAGACCCGGCTGGAGGATTAAAGCTCCACTTCACTCCTGCTGAAATTAAGGCTCCTTGAATGCGCTCATGATTCAGCTCTCCAACAGCCTCACGTAGTTCTCGCTCAGCTCCAATGAAATTTGTTCCATTGTCCGATCTGATGTGAACGACTTGACCTCTCCTGCTGATGAAGCGTCGTATTGCATTGATGCAAGCATCTGTTTCCAAGGAGTTTGCCACCTCAAGATGAACTGCTCTGCTGGCCATACAGGTAAACAACACTCCATAACGGGTTAGCAACGGGAAACCTAATTGACGCGCTTTACTTTACCATGACGGACGAATGAGAGTCCAGTTGTCTTTCAGTTCAGATGCAAACAAGTCCATTTATTTGACATCATCATGCTTAAATCACACATTTCTCTCACACGTACACACATCCGCACGGAACACAGGGACAGCGACACCGACAGGGGTCAAAAACTGTTTCCCCTTTCCGGCTGGAAACACCTGATGCGCCCCCAAAGGTTCCCACCCTATATAGGCTGCACACCACTAATGAGACCGTGACCCACACAACAATTAACACACTCTGCCCTTACACTCAAACACAAATCTGCTCTTACACTATATAATATATAAAAATAAATAAATAATCAACATGAAAGGTGATTGACGCTGCTTTAAAGTTTTACCACTAGGTGGCAGTGGAGCATGACGTAAACACAGCAGTGACGTATCATAATCTCCCTATGTATTTATTTTGTCTTGAGGACATGCTACTAAGCTTATGGAGTTATTTAGGTTTCAATGATTATGATGTCTGTTGGGTGGAACCTGTAAGTTGCTTAACGTCATATTCTTCTTACATGTTGAATATATGACAATGTCTGTCTATAGCTTTGTCATCCTTCTTGTCTGTACTGTAGATTTACTATCTATTTACTCCACATCATAACACCTTGATGGACCAAAGAAGTAACGCTCCTTTCTCTTTGTTGCAGGACGGAAAGATACAGGAGATCAAGTAATTGGTATTCATATTTGTATTCTTATTGCATGTATGTTCTGCATGGCATATGGGTCAGTACCAGAGGGGAACCGTCAGGGCCTTCTAGGCCTTCAGAGAAGGCCTTAAAGGTGTACAGAAAAGAAAACTGAATTTGAGCCCACTCTGGGTCATAAAATGAGTGTAAAAACTCATCTAACAGACGTTGTAGGCCAAACTTTGTGCAAAATTCTATTTTTGAGTAAATCCGGGATGAAAGTGTTGTATTTTTTTTTCGCATTGGACAATGCAGGCGCACGGATTCTACGTCAGCCTGCTCACGATTCAAAAGCCACTGATATTGGATCTGTCATCCGTCATTCAAACGTCTGAAACACGCACACACACACGGAGCTCGGACTCGCCCCAAGCTTTGAATATCCCACCCGCTCGGTAACGACCAATCAAATTCGTTAAATTTACTCGGGTAAAGTCGTGTTGCAGCTCGGCACAACTCGGCGCGACAAACGGAACAAACGGCCATTTCTGTACACCTTTAAAAATTCTAAACCAAAAGAATATGAGTGTTAAATAATCTAATTTTTTTTTTTTTTAAACAATACATTTTCTGTCATCTATATGTTCTAAAGTTAAGTTTACCGTCAAATTCACATCAGCAATGAAAGGGTTACTGTCCTGAAACATGTTATCCAATCAGAGTGGTCTATCTCTATCGTAGCCCGGCTAGCTAGCTCATTAATTGGTTAGGACTTCATGAATCTCGCTGAAGGCGAAGCTATGTGTTTTGGTGTGGAGAGTGATGGGAAAATTGACCAATCATGGTTTGATTTTAAGTGGGCGGGACAAAAACAAAAGATCGTCGGCCTTATTGAAGTCCAAACAGGGGCAGAGGCTGCAAAGCGGGGAGAGACGTGGAGAAACAGCAGTATGCTGATAAAAACATGTGTCGATGCTGGCTTTAGCGCTGTTAACACGTCACAGTTCTAAAAATTTTTCAGGCGAGAAACTCACAGTTTAATCCGAAGTCTGGGGTCAGTTTGCCCCGGTGTTTGTTTGGGAGGAGTGCAGAGTTTGTGTGAGCCGCGACCGAGGACCAGGGCAGCGGCTGTCAGAGCTGCAGCAGCCGCTCTGCTGACCTCGTCTGCCGGCGGCAGTCCCTCGTCCTCCCGGGGTAGACAACGAGCCATAACATATCAGCACGCTTTCAGACATTTACCGCTGGCTGGTTAAACTCTTTTTAGTAGATTAATGTTGGTCTCATTGATTAAAGCAGAAGTGAGTGATATATTTGTGTTAATATAAGTCTTAAATAGTAATATCTTCCAATAGCAATCACTTATATAGAGTGTTTGAACCAAAAAAGGAATCTCTCAGTCACTCTGTTCTGCTCTGAGCCGAGGAGAAAAAATAAATCGCATCCTACAGTTTTTATCCAATCAGGAGAGAGAACGGCATGCAGGGCTGTGTGTGCACGCGCATTCACCTAAAACCAACATGGCGGAGAAAGAGAAGCTACCGATTCCAGTGCTGCCGCAGCCGGCATACACTAAAATACATGCAAAACGCATAAAAACGGATGAACGACAACGAAGAAGGAGCAAGATGATGAAGAGCCGCATTTATATTGGTGACGCATTTGATCGGTGGAGAAATCTTAAAAAAATAATGGACGTAAAAACCGATACGGAGCTAGCTTTTCTCCTACTGGACAGGTAAGCAACATTTTACTCAGTAGTGGCAGTAGTAGTAGTAATATACAGATTTTCGCCTGAGATAGACTGTAATGTGGTTTTTCATCAAGCTAGCTTGTTATAAATCCCCAGCCGTTGTAGAAATATGCTCCATTTTGTGGCGATAATTGCGCATCTATCATTACCTAGCTATGAGAAAGACAACACAACATCGACGCCTCTCAAGCCCCACGGAAAGCGTCCCGCACCCCCATCATCGCTGTCCAGCGTCACCAGGAGTTCCCCTGAGAAGTAACGTTAGCTGTCTGTAGTTTCTTGTGAATATGTGGCTGCTACGGTCACTTCTGATCTGTCAGATTATCAGATTGAATTGTTTGTTTTCGCCAGGGATGATGACGGTGATTTCGCTCATATACGGCAGCTAGAGGAAGACATCCCCACTGAGGAAGCTGTTCATCAATTGGAGGCAAGGTCTGTGTGCATATTGTTGTTACCTGGTGAATTGGCAAGCTAACTTGTCTGTAGGCAATGCTCAAACATCCAGAGTTGTTACCTATAAAAATGCAATCTGTGTTTGCTGGTAAGAAAGATAGTTGCTTGCACTGTAACTAGGTGTGCATTTCATTCTTCAATGACTAAGTATTGCAACCTTCACTGTATGGATAGCATGTTTTTTATATATAAAAACGATATCTCTCTACTACAAATCTAACAGCTGCTCTATTCTAATTTTATGACCACTACATACATTCTTTTTATTATTATGTATTCAGAGTAAGTAAGTAAGACAAGGCTTGCTGATTACTACTAAAGAAATTATTAGCACAATATAATATAGAAATGAAAATGTACATGTCTACATTGCATTTTTTTCTCTGTATTTTTTCCAGTATGGCCTCAATTGATTTGAATGAGGTCTTCAATGTAGAGGAGTTCAACAGCCTCCACAATGCAACGTAAGTAAATAAGTAAGTAACTGTATAAAAAACTAAAAATGAAGCCATAACAACTAGATCATTTTTTGCTGAAGTATAATACGCCTCTTCTTCTTTATTTAGCATTGACTGGGAAGACAACACTTGGCTTCCAGAAATGGAAGATCGGCCACTGTCATCTTCTGAGGAAGATTTTACACGGGAATTTGACAGTGAGGAAGAGGGTGACAGTGATGATGATGACTTTGTGCCCCGCATTTGTGTCAAGTAGGTTATTGTGAATGCATATATGGGATGCAATTTTCAAGATGATTATGATGTTGTGATTGTTTGTTGTGTGTCATTCATTCCTACAGTTCTGGTGCTGCCCTGAGGTCAAAAATTAATATCGATCATGTTCCAGAAGTCAGTGTTGATGAAACTGTCCTTGATGTGGGAGAGGATGGCCCAGATGACATAGCAGCTCCAGATCCAGCCACTGATGTCTCAGTTGAGGATGACATTATTGATCATCCAGCCTATATTGCTTACAAAATGTCTCTGCAACAATTAGTGGACCATCTTCAGCTACCAGACGAAGTGTGTACAGTGTACAATCCCAACACCATGGCAAAATGTGGAGCCCCCAAACCTTTTGATGTTCGTATTACATCAAGGGGCACGGCAGCCAAACTTGAATGGGTGAGTTTTTATTGCTTAGTTGGAATTTTTACTTTGTATGCTGTGATTCTAATTATGAATGTCTTCAATTTGTTCATTTTAAATTTGTACTTATGTAATACTTGTGAATGTCAGATTTGTGCCCATGGTCACACCGTGTGGAAATGGACTTCCCAGCCCTATATTAATTTTGGAATGCTGGTTGGAGACTTTCTTTTGTCCTGTAATGTACTCCTTTCAGGAAACAATTACACTAAGATTGCTCTCTTATTCAAATTCATGAATATGGGCATGGTGAACAAGAGCACCTTCCACAAAATCCAAGGCCTGTACTGCATCGACACAATTAAAGATGTTTACAACCAAAAGAGGAGTGAGATAATCACTCGACTCCAAAAGAAAGCCAGTTGTTGTAGCCCTTGGTAAGTGTCTCTTTCTCTCACAATGCACAGTCCAAATAAATGTGTACAAAGTATCATGTGAGTCCGGGTCACTACCTGACAGGTCTTTCAGAGAATATCTGATGTGAATATGACAGAATAAAAATGTAAGAGTTTTGATTGTTGTAGATGTTTTTTTGTTTTTGTTTTTTTACAGGTGATGGTCGAATGGACAGTCCAGGTTTCAGCGCACAGTACTGCACGTACACGACCATGGATAACGACAGTAAAGAGATTATCTGCGTGGTCAACATGGACAAAAGACAGACTGTGAGGAATTCTGTTGTCATGGAGAGGGAGGCCTTCATCCGCACATTCGACACCCTGTGTCAAGAAGTGAAGCTGTCAGAATTCTGCACGGACGCACATGTCCAAATTTCAGCTCTTTTTAGTAAGACACTTGGTGCTTAGATTTTTCATTTTTCCTGTTGCTCTTGCTACTAAAGAGCATTAGATATTAAACACAAATCAAGCATACATTGAATGATTTGCAATTACAACTAGTATGGATTCCAAATGTTATAAACACAAACCTTGTTTCTCCCTTTTTTTTTTCCAGATAAGGGCAAATACAAAGACAGTGGAGTTCTTCATTCATTCGACATGTGGCATGGATCAAAAAACTTGTCCAAAAAGATTAATGCAGTAAGTGATATGTGTCCAATGTAGTGTAATCTGAAATTGTCTACATGTTGACATTAGTCTCATCTTATGCACTTTTGTTCACTTGAAATTGTGTTTTGCATTCATGCAGTATCTTAGATGAAGTACAACTATCTCTCAGGGAACATTTACATTTATTAACCTAATCAAACACGCAACATGAAGAACTTGTCTACACCGTGTAGCATCCAGAGCCATGTTTACTAACTTCAGTAGGGCTCCCTCACATAACAAATTTGGATGCTTCAGTACTGCAGTTATGTATGGCAAAGGCAGTATTTCCAGTTATTGGTTTTACACTCAGCAGAATTTCAGTCTGATACACAGGCTTCCTACAAAAGCACTATGTGTTCATTTCTGATTGCAGGTAGGTCAGCTCAAAGACTGCACAATCCTCCATCATTGGAACAGGGACATTTGCAACCACTTTTGGTACTGTTGCAAGATGGCCAATGACTACGACACTTTCTTTGTAAGTATTCTACAACCTCTGTAAAATACAATAAAACCATTGACAGACATCAGTTATGATTACTTTCAACAAAATTCTTTATATAATGGACTTTGAGCAGGCAAATCCATGTGGTTGCTTTTGATGGAGTGAAGTATGCGGCTGATGAAGCTCATTCACCATTTGTAAATGGACAATGCCTTTCTGGTGCAGTTTTCTGATATTGCATATATTTAGTGCTCTCCTGACTTTTTCATTTATCTGTAGGATATGTGGACTGGGGTTTTACACCATGTGACAGGAGAGCACTCCTGGGTCTTTGGTGCCTGTGAACACAACCCCTTGACAGAAAGCAGTGACAAGCCCTTGATTGAGAAGGCATCTATTGCACACCAGAAGCTGTCCGAAGTTGTTCTGAATGAACGCTGGCTCAAGTCTGTAAAGAAGTACTTGACCTTCAGGTAAGTTCATGTGTGTATTTTTTCTTCATCTGTGTATTTTTTCTTCTAAAAGGGAAAGGAAAACATTTTCTGCAGCAAATTGTTGGAGTCTGATAGAAAATGTTAAAAAATTATTTGGGTGGCCACAAAAACAAATGAACAAAACAAGACCACTATGTATATGGCTTTGATTTTATTGTTGCTTCACATTATTTTTTTTCTCTTTTACAATTGCTTGAGGCACATCTTACTGTGCTCACCTTTTGGGAGAAATAGAATTAAAATATCTTTTGGGAGACAACAGATGTTATCTTTGGTCTTGCATCTGAATAATTTGTCAGTGTGTACACATAATCCCCCCTCTAAAATACTTTACTTCCTGCATTTGGTATGTCATAGGTCAACTGCAGAGCTTGAGTCTTACCATAATCATATACTAATGTATGCTGGTAAGCGCTTCGGATTCTCCCCCCCCCGTGTATGAAGCCCGGGTCCTGTTAGCTGCCCTTGATTACAACCACCACCTTGGCCGATCACCGAATAAAACATCTTCAGGAGAATATCAGTAAGTTCAACATGAAGCCATCGGATAGTTCTGAAATTTAGTCAGTAGTGTTATGACAATATGTCTTGATATTCAAACATTAGACTATTTCTCAAGGTGATCAGCTGTGTCATGATATCAGTATATAAAAGAAGCAGAGCATCATCAGCATTACGAAGTTTGGCGGTGAAATTTTCAATAAAGATTTTCATGACTCTTTTAAAACATTTTTGTTACTAAAATAAATTTGGGGTACCCTGTTGAATACATGAACAGACAAAACACAAATGACTTCATTGAAAATGTGTATAACATATGGAATGTTCTTACTCTGATTACAAAAAATGAACCTTATGAAAAACTGTATAAGTGTTTATCCTAGCTATAAAACTCATCTGAAATTATTTATGTTTGAACTCAATTTGACCACTTTTACGTCCAACTAGGTACCGCAAGCTGTTCAACAAAAAGTCAAGGAAGTGGACACTGCAATTACTGAAAGAAAAAAAGGACTACAGCTACATTCCAGCACTGCAAAGAGCTGTCCTGCTGAGAAGGCTGTCGTCCAGTAAGGGTATGCCAACAGTGAGGCCAAAGAGACCAGATGACCCCAGACTTCTGGGAGTTCTCTCTGGTATTCCAGCACCACCCAAAGAGGAGCTGTTGCGGACACATGCCAGTCGAGGAATAGGTGATTTATAAAGACTGATTTTGTTGATGATGAATATATCAAAGTCATATTTGATTAGATAATACTAATGTCTGCTCTATTGTGTTTTCAAAGGACAATCTCTGCCAGAGCAAGACTCCAACCTGGGCCCCTGAAGTGTGTGTGGCTGTGGCTGTGTGGCTGCTTTTGATTTATTTTGAGGAAATCTAACGAGCTACACCTTGCTGCAACATTTTGAGATTAACATGTAGACATCCATGTGTCAGATTATGTTGGATATTTCTGATCATGTATGCTGGTAGCAGCTATGGATAACATAATAAAGTTTCTTAGACTTCTCAGACCTGTGTAGAGACTGTATTTGTTGTTTTTCTATCATAAAACAAAACAAATTGAGAATGGGGTGAATGTAAAATGTTTTATTTTGAAATAGTGCAACTGCAAAGATATTTTACAACTCAAAATCACAAATAAAGATAAATAAAAAATATAAATTACAACTTTAGAACACAACAAACAAAAACTCAAACTCTGGTTGGGCGGTAGCCAACATATTGCCCATGAGGGTCAGGAAAGTTCTCCCTTATGCGTAGCACACAACAACTGGGGATCACGACGCGGTTCCCCTGTCCCAGCACGCCATGCTGCCACATCACATAGTTACGATAGGCAGCATGGCGGAACTGCCTATTGCGGTCACCGGGGTGTGGAGCTATGTCTTGTGCCCTGACATCATTCCAGATCCCTACAGCCAGCTGCAGGACCCCTGGGGACAAAATGTAAGCCTCCATATGCGGCAGCATCGAAATGCACCACGGTGGCCGCTGGGAACAACACATGTTCTCTATGTCTGTGGGCATTTCTTCACACCTTTCACAGACACACCAAGGCGGTTGACCAGGTCTGGGAGGGTGTGGTGCTGCTTGCCCGGTGTTGTTGCGTAGAGCTAAATGGATTAGGCCAGGGTCCCGGTTCAGGCAGTAGAGGCTGATATCCATCAGCTCCTCACGGCTGAGGGCGTTCAGTGCTTCCTGAAAGGACAGTTGTGACAAATTACTTTATATATTTTATGTAACTTGTGACTTTGCTTTCAAAGTGGTAAGTTTCCTTACAGTATAACAGTTAGTGTAAAGTAATAATTAGTTATGACACACTACTTTTGTGTTTCAGACAAGCTTTACTGGACTAGTTTTTCAGTCCCACATCTCACTATACAGATCTAATACACTTTGATTTTGACTTCATTCTCTCTACAATAAGCACATAATACAGATGTTGATGTTCCAGAAAAACACATTACATCAATAAATGTATCTTCATTTTGTGACATTGAGAGGGCAGCTTCAGTCCAGTGAGATGCAGCTTTACTTTCACATTATAATACATTACTGCAGAAACATAACTGTTATAGAATTACTGGTATTTTATTTGTAAAGTGTTACATTACTTAGGTGTTGATTTTTTGAGTATGTTTGTTGTCTACAAAGAAAACCCCAAATATATAAATTGTGAGGAAACAAGTAATAAATAACAGTAATGTATTACTTTGTAAATAATAACCTCCAACACTGCATGTAAAGCTTTGTTGTTGTTGTTGTAGTAATGTACATATGTATTACATACGACATGTCATTCATTACAAATGAAGAAAAACAATATTGCAAGTTATCTATTATCTAATCTTATAAATACATACCCTGTCAACCGCAACCCTGACTGATTGGATATCTTGCACACGGCGGGCATCGTCCACAGTCATACCCAGGGCACCTGCACCTGCACCTGCATCTGCGCCTCTTCCTCTGCCTCTACCACCGCGTCTGGGCCCACCTTGAGCCCGTCGTGACGAGGTTCCTCCTCTCCTTCCCCTCGGTCTTCCCCTGGCGCGTCCCACATATTCATCTACTTCATATGTACTGTAACAGAAAATCGTAACAGACTTACAACTAATCTTTATTATAAAGACACGTCACACTACAATCTGCCGCAACATTATGTTCATCGCAAAAGTTATCAGTGTGAAAGTGTTATAAAGTTTATTTTTGCGGTAAAGGGAGACTGGAGTCTCCCTGCGTTTATCAGAGGAAATAAAACATATTTTGATCCAACTAGCAATGCAGTATTTTGCTATAAAAGACTGTGGATTGTTTTTATCTCTTGTTTCTCAGTGATGCTATCCTGACTGTTGATCTAAATTTTCAATATCCACAGATGAGCCGTTTTCGGCTTGATAGCTAAGTTACGACAAAGCTATCATAAGCTAATATGTTCAAACAATATATTTATACAAATGTGTGCCTTGTTTTCAGTGTACGGCCAACTGTTATCACTCCCAGTATTTGTTTTTAATACACTTACGGGTCTAGATCTGAAGGAGATGAATTGCCGCTTGCCATCACTCGTACCAAGGACGTCTCTGCTTGTAGTTAGTCATGGAGGACGATGCGCGTGCATGTGGTGACGGAGCGACGAGGGCGGGGCTACTAACTCGCTCGGCCGAAAAAAAACTGCCGAAACGACCTGGCCACTTACTTCTCCTTTAAATTTAACAACTGTGGCAGTGGCATTAGTTTGTTTGAATGAAAAGTGAGTAGGACTGCCTCAAAGCTACGGACTGAAATCACCACATTTACGTAAATAAATGAATGTTTTACAATGGACCGATCAGTCTACATTTTATTTTGTTAGGTCAACATGGTTACATGGCAAAGATTATTACTTCAACTTTATGACTTAGAATTGGTCTGTATGGGAGTCCTCGCCACTCAATCGCTCTGGTCGGCAGTCGGGGCGGTGTGTTTCACTGTTTCTTTTCTCCTGACAAGAGGCGACTGACGAGTCGGCCAAAGCAGTCGGCGTCGGGGCGCGTCGGGGCAGTGTGTTCCTGGCACGCGTGTGCCAGACGCACAGAGGCATGCGTAAAACAGCAATGTTATGGAGGTCAGAGGGTGTGATTAAAAAGCACTATGGTCTACTTCCTGTTCACACATCGCCTCCTTCAGATGCCGAGACTTTGTGTTTATTAGTTTTAAAACATGAAAAATTTAAGAACTGGAGCAGGTCGGATTACTGAAGGCCCAGCTGTAGTGCTCACGGTTCGCCGCTGGTCAGTACAGACCTGATGAATACGTTTTTTGGAGGGAGTTCAACTCTGATGTGAGGGTGATGTGAGGGTGTTGGGGATAGGAGGTGTCGTATGTTGTATAAATTGTGAATCCCCAATTGTTCTAACGATATGTGGGCTATATCAAATCAATTCAGAAGAAGAAAAATACTTTATTAATCCCCGGGAGGGAAATTCAAATCCTAATTCAGCTATTAATGGTCACCCAACAAGATATCCAGTCTCTTTCCACTGACTATCCAGCTGCTAAGTGCTCCACTGTGTCATTTGATCCATTGGTAATGTGAAAAGTATCGATTACCACAGCTTTAATCTGATGGCTGCTGGTTATCAGAGCCTTCTTGTGATTGTGTGATGTATTAGTATTTTTTTTTTTTTTTGACAATAAGCCCCAAAGAATGTCGCTTTTCAGACACACGCATATCTCTCTTCTACTTCTAGTTCAATTTCCTCTGCCTACTGTACTTTTTCCTCAACTGCTTTGTCCCACACTCAGAGAAAGAATGTGCCTCACGCTGCTGCACTGACTCAGCTGTGGGATTTGTGTTTCAGTGTCGAGACTGAAAGTTAGGAAGAGATTTTCCAGGCTGGAAAAAGTGAGCTGTGACCCCTTACAGAAAACTGCACAGTTGGTGGGAAAAAAAATCTATATCTTTTCTGTCTTGTAAGATGAATTAGCATGTACATGATCGTATTTGTGTCTGTGTCTGGTGCAGAATGGCAGATTCTTTTAGTATCGTTGATTCTCCTGGGAATTGAAGCCAGATGTTTACCAATGATGCTGTGTCCTGTCAAAATCCCATTACTCCTCCCCTGGAATAATTATAACAATAATAAATTTTATTTGGAAGCGCCTTTCAGGTCACTCAAGGACACTTTACAAAATCAGAAATCAACAGTAAACAACAACACCAAAAACACAAGAATACAAATAGCATTACACAACAACACAATAACAGAACATTAACGCATCAGTAGAAATACAAATAATAATACAAAATAAATAAAACTGTGCAAAATAGAGGGGAAAGTTAGAGTGAGGGGTGGTGAGGATAGGCAATTTCAAACAGGTGGGTTTTGAGTTTTGTTTTAAAGAGAGGGAGAGAGTCGGTGTTACGCATGTGAGGCGGTAAGGAGTTCCAGAGACGGGGAGCAGAGCGACTGAAAGCTCTGCTCCCCATGGTGCTGAGGTGAACAGGGGGCATAGTGAGGTGAAGAGAGGAGGAGGATCTCAGGGAGCGTGCTGGAGTGGCAACGTGGAGCAGGTCAGACAAGTATGGAGGGGCAAGATTGTGGAGGGCTTTGAAAGTATACAGAAGGATTTTGAATTGGATTCTAAGTGTGACCGGGAGCCAGTGAAGTTGCTGTAGGATGGGGGTGATATGGTGGGAGGAAGGAGTTTTGGTGATGACACGTGCAGCAGAGTTTTGGACCAATTGAAGCTTATGGAGAGACTTGTGAGGGAGACCGAAGAGGAGAGAGTTGCAGTAATCCAGACGGGAGGTGACGAGACAAGGATGGAGGTGGTGCTAGGAGTGAGGGAGGGACGGAGTCGGTTGATATTACGTAGGTGGAAATAGGCAGCCCGGGTGGTGTTGTTGATGTGAGATCTGAATGATAAGGTGCTGTCAAGGATGACACCCAGACTCTTAACCTGAGGGGAGGGGAAAACTGAGGAACTGTCTATGAGAAGGGGGAAACGGTCAGTTTTGGATAGTGTGGATTTGGTGCCAATCAGAAGGATTTCTGTTTTATCACTGTTTAATTTTAGGAAGTTGGAAGTGAACCAGGATTTAATTTCGGATAGGCAGGTGATGAGGGAGGAGGGTGGGAGTGAGGAGTTTGATTTACTGGAAAGGTAGAGCTGGGTGTCATCCACGTAGCAGTGGTACTGAATGTTGTATTTGCGGAAGATGGTGCCAAGGGGGAGGAGATAGGTGATGAAGAGAAGGGGCCCCAGGACAGAGCCCTGGGGCACACCTGTAGTGACTGGGGAGGGGACAGATGTGAAGGATTTTAGCTGGATGAACTGGGTGCGGCCTGAGAGATAGGAGTGAAACCAGTGAAGGGGGGTGTGAGTGATGCCGATGGAGGAGAGTCTATGGAGGAGAATGGGGTGGGCGATGGTGTCAAAGGCTGCACTAAGGTCGAGGAGGATGAGGATGGAAAGTGAACCGGAATCAGCTGCAGTGAGAAGATCGTTGGTGATTTTTATGAGTGCAGTTTCAGTGCTGTGACGGGGGCGGAAACCAGATTGGAAAGGGTCATATAATTGTTGGGGTCCAAGCCAGGTTTTTTCAGGATAGGGGTGATATCTGCAGTTTTGAGGGGTGAGGGGACAATTCTGGTGGTGAGTGAAGAGTGAATGATGGCGGATATGAGGGGAAGCACAGAGGGGAGACAAGATTTGAGCAGGTTGGTGGGAAGGGGGTCAAGTTGAGAGTTGGAGGGTTTGGATTTCCGGATGAGGTCACAGATTTGAAGGTCGTTCGGAAGTTGGAAGTTGGAGAAGTGCTGAGAGTGTGGCAGAGGAGTTGGTGAGAGGAGAGGAGATGCAGGTGGGGGAGAAGGGGGTGATTCCGAGTCTAGGTGTTGGTGAATGTTGGAGATTTTGTCATTAAAAAACTGCATAAGGGTGTTGCAGGTGTCAGTTGAATACAGGTGGGGGGGTAGGGAGTCGGGTGGCTGGAGAGTTCTATTGAGCAGTGTGAACAGTGATCTGGTGTTTCCTTCGTAAGAGGTGATCTGAGCGGATTAGTGGTTTGTTTTGGCTTGAGAGATAGAGTCCTTGTAGCGGCGTATGTGGGTTATGTACATTTCTTTGTGAATTGTGATTCCAGTTCTCTTGTAGAGTCGTTCCAGTTGGCGGGCTTTGGTTTTCATGGAGCAGAGGTGAGGGGTGTACCAGGGGGCAGTTGTGGAGAAGGAAACAGAGCGTGTTTTGACTGGAGTGAGGGAGTTGAGGATGTTGTTGAGACTTGTGTTGTAGTGGGTTATCATTTGATCCGGGGTGGTAGAACAGTCCGGGATCAGAATTGTGTCAATGTTGGAGCAGAGAGTGTCGATGTTGATGTTTTTTAA
>CM064903.1:90988-125988 GCA_030347415.2 Decapterus maruadsi
CAGAGTTATTCAAAAAGGTGGCTTTACACGTAACCCGCTTGTACCCCGATACCCTAACCCAGGAATGGCACTTTGTGCATTTTCCACCCCTGATTTTACATGGCAGTCTATGGGAAACTTTTCGCAGGAATGTCCTAGACACACAATCAAGACATCTATGGAAAGCCCGTCCCAGACTGAGTGAAATGACCAATTTTCAAGTCTAACCCACCTTCCTAGCCAGAGTTACAGATATAACCCTCTCCACCGAAAGGCGCTCTCGGCCACCCCTCCCACCACATAACTTTTGAACCATACATCACACACACTTGATAAGGACATCTACCCCCACTATATCGACCACGAGGAACACGGTGACACCACTCCCGAGTCTCTACGACACTCCCTTCCTGACCTCAACCTAACCCAGAGGGACTTGGTGCATTTTCCCCTCTTCTGACCTGGCCTGACATGCAAATTCTCTAACAGACGCCTGGACATGTCATTTTTACTAACCTTAACCACTCCCAAGTTCTTGCTGGATCGTCTGCTGCTTGCTGGACACTCGTTGGCGCCGCCTGTGGACAGAAAAAGGCACAGGGACATCGAATTTACATGGGAGACTATGGGAGTTGTAGCCAGAGGACGCAAAAGTGCGCTATCAAAACATACATCTCCAAGAGGAGAATAGGATCGGTGTCTTCCGTTTGTCAATCGGATGCTCCTATCCAGAGTTATTCAAAAAGGTGGCTTTACACGTAACCCGCTTGTACCCCGATACCCTAACCCAGGAATGGCACTTTGTGCATTTTCCACCCCTGATTTTACATGGCAGTCTATGGGAAACTTTTCGCAGGAATGTCCTAGACACACAATCAAGACATCTATGGAAAGCCCGTCCCAGACTGAGTGAAATGACCAATTTTCAAGTCTAACCCACCTTCCTAGCCAGAGTTACAGATATAACCCTCTCCACCGAAAGGCGCTCTCGGCCACCCCTCCCACCACATAACTTTTGAACCATACATCACACACACTTGATAAGGACATCTACCCCCACTATATCGGCCACGAGGAACACGATGACACTAGAGACTTTTCATCATGCCTGGACAGCTTTGGACTCCACCAATTCATCAACTTCCCAACACACACAAAAGGACACACTCTGGACCTCATCTGCTGCTCTGGCCTCACCCCCTCCATCTGCACAGCTGATGATCTCCATGTGAGTGACCACTTCCTCATCTCTTTCAGCACTGCACTCTGCCTCTCAAGAATCAAGTGATCACGCCTCATTTCATTCCGGAACTTAAAAAACATCAACATCGACACTCTCTGCTCCAACATTGACACAATTCTGATCCCGGACTGTTCTACCACCCCGGATCAAATGATAACCCACTACAACACAAGTCTCAACAACATCCTCAACTCCCTCGCTCCAGTCAAAACACGCTCTGTTTCCTTCTCCACATCTGCCCCCTGGTACACCCCTCACCTCTGCTCCATGAAAACCAAAGCCCGCCAACTGGAACGACTCTACAAGAGAACTGGAATCACAATTCACAAAGAAATGTACATAACCCACATACGCCACTACAAGGACTCTATCTCTCAAGCCAAAACAAACCACTAATCCGCTCAGATCACCTCTTACGAAGGAAACACCAGATCACTGTTCACACTGCTCAATAGAACTCTCCAGCCACCCGACTCCCTACCCCCCCACCTGTATTCAACTGACACCTGCAACACCCTTATGCAGTTTTTTAATGACAAAATCTCCAACATTCACCAACACCTAGACTCGGAATCACCCCCTTCTCCCCCACCTGCACCTCCTCTCCTCTCACCAACTCCTCTGCCACACTCTCAGCACTTCTCCAACTTCCAACTTCCGAACGACCTTCAAATCTGTGACCTCATCCGGAAATCCAAACCCTCCAACTCTCAACTTGACCCCCTTCCCACCAACCTGCTCAAATCTTGTCTCCCCTCTGTGCTTCCCCTCATATCCGCCATCATTCACTCTTCACTCACCACCAGAATTGTCCCCTCACCCCTCAAAACTGCAGATATCACCCCTATCCTGAAAAAACCTGGCTTGGACCCCAACAATTATATGACCCTTTCCAATCTGGTTTCCGCCCCCGTCACAGCACTGAAACTGCACTCATAAAAATCACCAACGATCTTCTCACTGCAGCTGATTCCGGTTCACTTTCCATCCTCATCCTCCTCGACCTTAGTGCAGCCTTTGACACCATCGCCCACCCCATTCTCCTCCATAGGGTTAGGGTTGGCACCATCTTCCGCAAATACAACATTCAGTACCACTGCTACGTGGATGACACCCAGCTCTACCTTTCCAGTAAATCAAACTCCTCACTCCCACCCTCCTCCCTCATCACCTGCCTATCCGAAATTAAATCCTGGTTCACTTCCAACTTCCTAAAATTAAACAGTGATAAAACAGAAATCCTTCTGATTGGCACCAAATCCACACTATCCAAAACTGACCGTTTCCCCCTTCTCATAGACAGTTCCTCAGTTTTCCCCTCCCCTCAGGTTAAGAGTCTGGGTGTCATCCTTGACAGCACCTTATCATTCAGATCTCACATCAACAACACCACCCGGGCTGCCTATTTCCACCTACGTAATATCAACCGACTCCGTCCCTCCCTCACTCCTAGCACCACCTCCATCCTTGTCTCGTCACCTCCCGTCTGGATTACTGCAACTCTCTCCTCTTCGGTCTCCCTCACAAGTCTCTCCATAAGCTTCAATTGGTCCAAAACTCTGCTGCACGTGTCATCACCAAAACTCCTTCCTCCCACCATATCACCCCCATCCTACAGCAACTTCACTGGCTCCCGGTCACACTTAGAATCCAATTCAAAATCCTTCTGTATACTTTCAAAGCCCTCCACAATCTTGCCCCTCCATACTTGTCTGACCTGCTCCACGTTGCCACTCCAGCACGCTCCCTGAGATCCTCCTCCTCTCTTCACCTCACTATGCCCCCTGTTCACCTCAGCACCATGGGGAGCAGAGCTTTCAGTCGCTCTGCTCCCCGTCTCTGGAACTCCTTACCGCCTCACATGCATAACACCGACTCTCTCCCTCTCTTTAAAACAAAACTCAAAACCCACCTGTTTGAAATTGCCTATCCTCACCACCCCTCACTCTAACTTTCCCCTCTATTTTGCACGGTTTTATTTATTTTGTATTATTATTTGTATTTCTACTGATGCGTTAATGTTCTGTTATTGTGTTGTTGTGTAATGCTATTTGTATTCTTGTGTTTTTGGTGTTGTTGTTTACTGTTGATTTCTGATTTTGTAAAGTGTCCTTGAGTGACCTGAAAGGCGCTTCCAAATAAAATGTATTATTGTTATAATTATTCCAGGGGAGGAGTAATGGGATTTTGACAGGACACAGCATCATTGGTAAACATCTGGCTTCAATTCCCAGGAGAATCAACGATACTAAAAGAATCTGCCATTCTGCACCAGACACAGACACAAATACGATCATGTACATGCTAATTCATCTTACAAGACGGAAAAGATATAGATTTTTTTTCCCACCAACTGTGCAGTTTTCTGTAAGGGGTCACAGCTCACTTTTTCCAGCCTGGAAAATCTCTTCCTAACTTTCAGTCTCGACACTGAAACACAAATCCCACAGCTGAGTCAGTGCAGCAGCGTGAGGCACATTCTTTCTCTGAGTGTGGGACAAAGCAGTTGAGGAAAAAGTACAGTAGGCAGAGGAAATTGAACTAGAAGTAGAAGAGAGATATGCGTGTGTCTGAAAAGCGACATTCTTTGGGGCTTATTGTCAAAAAAAAAAAATTACTAATACATCACACAATCACAAGAAGGCTCTGATAACCAGCAGCCATCAGATTAAAGCTGTGGTAATCGATACTTTTCACATTACCAATGGATCAAATGACACAGTGGAGCACTTAGCAGCTGGATAGTCAGTGGAAAGAGACTGGATATCTTGTTGGGTGACCATTAATAGCTGAATTAGGATTTGAATTTCCCTCCCGGGGATTAATAAAGTATTTTTCTTCTTCTGAATTGAATTGATATAGCCCACATATCGTTAGAACAATTGGGGATTCACAATTTATACAACATACGACACCTCCTATCCCCAACACCCTCACATCACCCTCACATCAGAGTTGAACTCCCTCCAAAAAACGTATTCATCAGGTCTGTACTGACCAGTGGCGAACCGTGAGCACTACAGCTCGGCCTTCAGTAATCCGACCTGCTCCAGTTCTTAAATTTTTCATGTTTTAAAACTAATAAACACAAAGTCTCGGCATCTGAAGGAGGTGATGTGTGAACAGGAAGCAGACCATAGTGCTTTTTAATCACACCCTCTGACCTCCATAACATTGCTGTTTTACGCATGCCTCTGTGCGTCTGGCACACGCGTGCCAGGAACACACCGCCCCGACTGCTGACCAGAGCGATTGAGTGGCGAGGACTCCCATACAGACCAATTCTAAGTTATAAAGTTGTAGTAATAATCTTTGCCATGTAACCATGTTGACCTAACAAAATAAAATGTAGACTGATCGGTCCATTGTAAAACATTCATTTATTTACGTAAATGTGGTGATTTCAGTCCGTAGCTTTGAGGCAGTCCTACTCACTTTTCATTCAAACAAACTAATGCCACTGCCACAGTTGTTAAATTTAATCAATGAGACCAACATTAATCTACTAAAAAGAGTTTAACCAGCCAGCAGTAAATGTCTGAAAGCGTGCTGATATGTTATGGCTCGTTGTCTACCCTGGGAGGACGAGGGACTGCCGCCGGCAGACGAGGTCAGCAGAGCGGCTGCTGCAGCTCTGTCAGCCGCTGCCCTGGTCCTCGGTCGCGGCTCACACAAACTCTGCACTCCTCCCAAACAAACACCGGGGCAAACTGACCCCAGACTTCGGATTAAACTGTGACTTTCTCGCCTGAAAAAATTTTAGAACTGTGACGTGTTAACAGCGCTAAAGCCAGCATCGACACATGTTTTTATCAGCATACTGCTGTTTCTCCACGTCTCTCCCCGCTTTGCAGCCTCTGCCCCTGTTTGGACTTCAATTAGGCCGACGATCTTTTGTTTTTGTCCCGCCCACTTAAAATCAAACCGTGATTGGTCAATTTTCCCATCACTCTCCACACCAAAACACCGAGCCGAGCTGTGCCGAGCTGTGCCGAGCTGCAACACGACTTTACCCGAGTAAATTTAACGAATTTGATTGGTCGTTACCGAGCGGGTGGGATATTCAAAGCTTGGGGCGAGTCCGAGCTCCGTGTGCGTGTTTCAGACGTTTGAATGACGGATGACAGATCCAATATCAGTGGCTTTTGAATCGTGAGCAGGCTGACGTACAATCCGTGCGCCTGCATTGTCCAATGCGGAAAAAAAATACAACACTTTCATCCCGGATTTACTCAAAAATAGAATTTTGCACAAAGTTTGGCCTACAACGTCTGTTAGATGAGTTTTTACACTAATTTTATGACCCAGAGTGGACTCAAATTCTGTTTTCTTTTCTGTACACCTAGGCCCTGACGGTTCCCCTCTGGTACTGACCCATATGCCATGCAGAACATACATGCAATAAGAATACAAATATGAATACCAATTACTTGATCTCCTGTATCTTTCCGTCCTGCAACAAAGAGAAAGGAGCGTTACTTCTTTGGTCCATCAAGGTGTTATGACGTGGAGTAAATAGATAGTAAATCTACAGTACAGACAAGAAGGATGACAAAGCTATAGACCAGTGGTCACCAACCTTTTTATGCCCAAGATCCCTGGCCTCTGCCTTGGTGACAGGCAAGATCTACTTATTACGGCGTTGAGAAAAAAAGACTTTCCAGACTCCAGACTGTTACAAGTTGAGGCTTTTTATTTAGCCTAATTTTAATTGAATGAAATCAAACACACTGGTCCAGCCTTTAAATCCATGTGACCAAGAACACACTAAATGACTTAATTTCAGTGCAACATATCGAAATTATTTGTTAATTTTAATTGAATAAAATCAAACACACTGGTCTAGCTTTTAAATCCATGAGACCAAGAACACACTAAATTACTTAATTTCAGTGTAACATATGGAAATTATTTGTTCATTTTAATTGAATGAAATCAAACACACTGGTCCAGCTTTTAAATCCATGAGACCAAGAACACATTAAATCACTTAATTTCAGTGCAACATAAAATGGAAATTATTTGTTAACCATTCACAATAAAGAACAAATATATTCGCAGTGAGCAGACTGGGTAAACTACCAAATGACTGCTGTGTTTATCAACTGAAGTTACAACACAACACTGACAATATTCTCAGACAGTACAGTTGAGCTTTGTGTCCCATAACAATGCCATCTCAACTCAAGTCAATGTGACGGCTGTGACTGAACATGGTCTGTGAGTGCCTTATGGTTAGGCTCATAAGCACAGACAGCCAGTCTGAGGCAGTCTGTGAGGTGTCTGTCTGTAAGCCGACTCCTGTGCTTTGATTTGATGATTTTCATCTGTGAAAATGCCATTTCACAAAGGTAAGTTGATCCAAAATAGGCACTCACTTTTGCTGCACATGCACTGAGGAGAGGAAACTTCTCTCTGCTGACAAGTCCCCAAAAGTCACTGTCCCTTGACCTGGCTTTCAGCTCTATGTCACTTTGCAAGTCAACTATCTCCATGTCCACTCCACCTGGAAGAGCAAATGCTTTCTGGAATTTAGCTGCTACCTCATCTGTATCAATAGGCAGGAATGGGTTTGAGACAAATGCAGCAATATCTTCCATGATGTGTAACTCACCAAAACGTCGACTGAACTCTGCTGCCAGTTTGTCCAGGTGCACACAGTACTGCTCAGGGTGAAAATCATAATTGTCTCTGATGGACTGTGACATTTTCTCCAGGTTGGTGAAGTGCATCAGCACCCCTTTCTTTAGGTGTGTGGTCCAGACACCGAGTTTGGCCTTGAACGCCTTCACTGCGCTTATCATGTGGGGCAGGTGTCTGTCTTTTCCCTGAAGTTCGTTGTTGAGTGAGTTCAGTTTTGCTGTTAGGTCTGTTAGAAACCCCAGGTCCAGTAACCAGGCATCATCTGATAGTTCCTCGTGCTCCTCGTTCCTTGTCGACAGAAACATCTTTATCTCAGGCAACAGGTCAACAAATCGCTGCAACACTTTGCCACGACTCAGCCACCGTACATCAGCATGGAGAAGCAGGTCTCCATATGCGGACTCGAGCTCATCCAATAACGCCTTGAATAAGCGATGCTGAAGCGCTTTTGCTCGAATCGAGTTTACCACTTTAACCACCAGTGTCATTACATGAGAAAAGTCCACAACTTTCCCAGCCAAGGCCTGCTGATGAATCACACAATGGTAATTCATGAAGTCGGGAAAATCCGGATCTTGGCGGCACAGTGCTATAAAACCAGCGCGCACATCGCCGGGGCTCCGTCAGTAGTGATTGCCACGAGTTTATGAATGGGGATGTTATTTTCACGGACATAGCTTTTAAACACGTTGTAAATATCCTCACCTCTCGTTCTCTGTTTCAAATGGAGAAGAGTGAGGAAGTCCTCCTTTGTTGTAAAATCCTGAAAAGCCATCCTGACAAATACAGCAAGCTGAGCTGTGTCCATTACATCCAGCGATTCATCGAACTGCAGTGAAAAATATTCACAGAGCGACAAGTCCTTCAACACCTGTTGATCAACGTCCTCTGACAGTAACTCGACCCTTCGTGTCACCGTTGCAGGACCAAGCGGTACAGCACGGAGCGCGGCTTTTATGTCCTCTTTGTTTTTGAAGTTGCTGCAAACAGTCTCTGCCGTAACGGCCATAGCTTCCTTAAATAAATCCCCATCTGTAAAAGGCTTCTTGTGTTTAGCCAAAAGGTGGCTAACACGAAAAGACGCTTCAGTTGCAGCCTTATTTTGAGAAGCGGGTTTCGTGAAAAGCGACTGCTGAGCCTTCAGCACCGCTTTTAGCTCTTGGACTTTTTTAGCGCGAATTGTGCTCTTTGGTGGATAGCTGTCTTTGAATTTCTGGTGGTTAGTGTTGTGGTGCCGCTCCAAATTCCCTCGCTTCGACAGTGCCTGTGCCTGATGGCACAACATACACACACACTTGTCTTTTACCATGGTAAAAATAAATTCCTCCTCCCATTCCGGATGAAAATTGTACGATTTCGTCTTCTTTCGTGGTGGACCCGGACCCTCCGCCATGCTTGCAGATTGTAAACAACGGCAGGCTATCACCATGGTGACGACGTTCGCGACAGTCACGTACACATGTCACTCTCATGCTGTAAATGCAGCACCCGCCTGCTACATTGAGGAAAAAGGAAAAAAAAAAAGCTGTATCCGAAGTCTGAACGCCAATCAGGCATAATATGTTTTATACACATTTTTATTTTTTTAGTATTATTATTATATTTATTCTTCCGAGGTTTTTTTTTTTTTTTCTTTTTTTCTCGAGATCGACAGGGCAAGCCTCCGAAATCGACCAGTCGATCGCGATCGACGGGTTGGCGACCACTGCTATAGACAGACATAGTCATATATTCAACATGTAAGAAGAATATGACGTTAAGCAACTTACAGGTTCCACCCAACAGACATCATAATCATTGAAACCTAAATAACTCCACAAGCTTAGTAGCATGTCCTCAAGACAAAATAAATACATAGGGAGATTATGATACGTCACTGCTGTGTTTACGTCATGCTCCACTGCCACCTAGTGGTAAAACTTTAAAGCAGCGTCAATCACCTTTCATGTTGATTATTTATTTATTTTTATATATTATATAGTGTAAGAGCAGATTTGTGTTTGAGTGTAAGGGCAGAGTGTGTTAATTGTTGTGTGGGTCACGGTCTCATTAGTGGTGTGCAGCCTATATAAGGTGGGAACCTTTGGGGGCACATCAGGTGTTTCCAGCCGGAAAGGGGAAACAGTTTTTGACCGCTGTCGGTGTCGCTGTCCCTGTGTTCCGTGCGGATGTGTGTATGTGTGAGAGAAATGTGTGATTTAAGCATGATGATGTCAAATAAATGGACTTGTTTGCATCTGAACTGAAAGACAACTGGACTCTCATTCATCCGTCATGGTAAAGTAAAGCGCGTCAATTAGGTTTCCCGTTGCAAATGCCTCAGTAGCTTAAAGCATTGGCTTAGCTTCTACATAGTATATTTTTTTGGCTTTTTGCCCGAGACAGATAGCAAATGGGGATGCAGATAGAGGGGGAATGACGTGCAGCAAAGGGCCGCCCTAGTCGGGATTCGATACAGGGCTAGCTGTGGCGACTACTATGCCTCTGTATATGGGGCGCCTGCTCTACCAACAAGATAAACAACGCTCCAGATAAGTTTATTTTAAACAGTTTCCAGTCCTGTTTCTTCTCAACTGAGGAATCTCAGTCCAATAACCGCCGTCTTTCTGTTTCTGTTGTGGCCTCCACCAACTTGACAGAAATGTCTCACTCTTTGGCCACTACGTGCTCCACTGTGTTTAGCACCCGTCTCTACCAGATGTTACATAAAAAGCACAGGGCTGAGCACTGATTACAAAAATCCTAGTTATAGCCACTTAAATATTAAGGTGTGAGGTAAAGTATTAAATGCTGCATCGTGTTTCTCTGCAGACAAATATTCAGGTGCTGCTGGACAAGCGGGGACTGGACCGAGAGCGCTTCATTACCCCGATGGCGTCGAATGAGCTCTTCTCCTCCATCGACAGCTTCCTGCTGGATGAAGAGGAACGAGAGAGGCTCGAGCTCCACAGAGATTTCTGTGACTAATTCAATAAACCCTTCTGGTTGCCACAGTGATAAACTCGTCAGTATTACTATCACAAGATGTGGAAGGACAAACAATTAAAAAGCCAGGTCCAGAGGAACATGAGGAGGGAAACCAGGACAAGGAGGCAGCTCCTCGCCTTAAAATGTGATCAATTATACAACGCCGAAGTGACGGTGCTGTTTTCTCACTAGCAGATCATCAGCTGAGGAGCATGGAGGCTGCCGCAGATACAGGAAACAGAGCAGACAAGGTTTAGGTAGATACATAGTAACAGCACATCTGATATTTAGTGGCAATGAACAACCAGCGCTACTACAGACTACTGAATGGACAGATGGTATTTGAGTGGAACATAGAGCTGAGGCAATCAATCATGGCTTTGGTTTAGTCAATTTTTATTGGGTGAACAGAACTCTGATCACATGCCAGTGAGGAGTTAAATGTTATAAATCTACATTTATATCTAAAAATAGACAAATTTAATAATTTCAAATAGAGATTCTTATTCAACTTGTTATAAATATAATATTACATGATAGCATTGTGGTAAAAATACAGTGGTGGAGATTAAGCTGAGCACAATTTGTTGAATGTGACACATGAAATTCTGTGCCGTTTACACGTTTAAGAACAAGGACCACCGATACAGTTTGTGTGCTAAGTGCTGTGCATGATTTTTAAAATTGCAAATATATATACAGCCTGAATTTTAAAAAATATAAAATAACTGCGTCAGTGCTTTTAAAATGTAAGAGCTTAGTGTTTGTATGCTTTGGCACATTTTCAGCAGTAACACCAGTCTGCAGTGTGTGTGTGTGTGTGTGAGTGGGGGGGGGGGGGCAGATGTTTAACATTCAACAGGCTGCGTCCCATCGTTTTTTTTCCAACCCAGTTTAGCTGAAACCATTCCCACTTCTGTTATGACAAAAGCCTCGACCCGAACGCTGACCCCTCGTACGGGAAGTAGGCGGTGGTTCATCTCGTCTGGGTTGATAAAAAAACGAAACAAGCCAGAAGGCCAGGAAACTGAGAGCCTGATTACAGCCGATGAGCCGCGAGTCTGCTCTCTTCAGTACACAGGCTTCTGCCGAGATAAGCTTTTAAAATAAAAATGAATCTACAATCTTATATGCGTCTCAGAGGACACAGCTCCTCCCCATTACACTGTCTTTTCTGTGAAGGTCCAGGCCTGTGCAGCTGTCCTCATTTGCCCTTAGCCTTCCCCATGGTGGATCGCAGTGGAAGAGTGCCCTCTGCCCATGAGTCGGGGTACTGCATCATCTTCTCCCACAGACTGACCTCCTCTCCCACCGAGTCCATTTCCACTTCCTCCTTGCCTATTTTAACGGTGCCTGCAGGGGGAGAAGATTGCACAGTGAATGCAAAATTAGCGCAGAGTCTGTTATTATTAATGATGCCAAATTCCTTCAACACTCCTAATTGTCACACTGAGGGGGAAGAGGCATGGACGCCTTGTGGGCACTTCAGCAGTAAAATAAAATGAAGCATGACTTCCTCATAAAGGCTTTTATGCTTTGGCAATGAAACTATTTAAACTTGAACAGGAAAGCCACGGTGTTACTTTCTCTTTTCATGGAGATCAATTAAACTCACCTCCAAAGTTACAGAGTTAGGAGAGCAGCAGAAAAGTTAAAAACCTGATCCAAACACTGAATTGAAATTAAAAAGGGCAGGTTCACAGTTTTTCAAGTCCGCTTTAAAACCATAGTCAGATAACTCAGATGGCTAGATAGTGATAGACTGTCAAATGAAGTGCGTAACTCCTGAAGTCACAGTATTTTTAGTAAAAACTCAGACAGCTTGAACATCATGTATTAGCTTTCGATACATTTCCTAAAATCAACTTAAACGAAACCACGATAGAAAGGGACGATTTATTGTACAGTGTCAACAGCAAGAAAAGCCTGTTCACATGGACACCCAACTGACTACTGGAAACCTAGCTTTTAAGGAAAAGCATTTTTAGAGCAAAAAAGTTGACACTGTGACAAACTAAAGGAAAAAACCACAATGTGCTGACTACGCCAAGAGAAACAAAGAGATGATCATGAAACTGAGATAAAACCAAAACAGGAGAAAATAATTCAAAAGGTTTGTTTGGTGCTATTTATGAAAGGTGGGTTATTATATTTACAATATAATACTTAAAGCCCCAGTATGTGAGATTTACCCCCATCTAGCGGTGCGGTTGCATGTCGGCACGTATTCTTGCTGTTGCGTTTACGTAAACTCGGGCAGAAGTCAGAAAAACAACAGACGCTGCATGTAACAGGATAAACAAGCCTCTATGTAAACAAACGGTCCGCCAGCACCAGGCAAAACAATACCGGCGTGACAATATGTTGTCATGGTGATGTCGTATTGTTTACCTGGCCCACGTTTTACCGTCTTTCTCTCGTCGAGTAAAATAACATCCAGTCGGTTTGCCGACGGCGTCACTCACGGCGTCATTCAGGTGTCTGACTGCACCTGAAGGCAACACCAGTGCCTCCGTCCTTCCTCACACTAGCTACACGGTGGTGACAGTTTTAACAGGCGCCGTCTGGAAAACTTTATCCCCGAGACGACAGCTGTGGTGAGCGGAGTTTGTGGTTACCTACGGCGACGGTGACACTGAACGTAAAACATGGCGATTCAACATGGCAGCGAAGGTTCGGTGAACCCCCCCCTGTATGTTTGTAACGACTTGTAACAACTCATTCTAAAGTATGCGGGCGCGATTCCACTTCAGTGAAATACGTATTTATGAAAGCGATACTTGATTTTTGTCAATAAAAAGCCAGTAAAGTCCCATACTGTCCCTTTAACAGTTAACCTGCTAAAGTAACAGGAATAACTACATGTAGCACTTTTCTGAGTAGCACACAGAGAGAATACAAAAAGGAAACTCTCTGGATTTATTGAACTTTGACCTTTTCCACAGCTGAGACGGACGCCTCCCAGGAACTCGTTGCTCAGCATGGCCTCCCTGTCCCACACCGTCAGCTCCAGACACATCCTCCTCAGCTGATCCAGAGCCACATACTTGTACACAAAAGTGTGGTCATAGTGGGGGTTCAGGTTCTTCTTCACGACTGCAGTCTTCCTCTTTGTTGAGGTCTTGGATTTAGTCGGGAACAAGTACCTGCAGAACAACACACACCGAGTTGGTTCAGAGAGAAAAGCTTTAGTGAAAACCCAGTGAGTGGTTTTAAGAGCAGACAGCTTATCACTAACCCTTTCACAAAGCTATCCGACGTGCCTCCTGTTTTCATTGCTATTAAATTCTTTGCCTCTTTAATCAGGACGTGCAGCTCTCCCCCCTCGTCTGTCTCCGCTTTTTTGCCTGGCGAGGAGAAAATGGACAAAGAGACAAAGTGTATCCAACACAATCAGAGAAAAATGCAGTTTTTTTTATTTTTATCTCTATGTTGTTGTTTTTTATCGTAGTCTGACCTTTGATTCTCTGAGGTGTCAGCTTTTTAGGTGGCACATACTTCAAGGAGATCACCAAATCTCCTTTGTACTGAGCAAAGGCTGAAGCCGGCATAGCAGAGGCTGCCTGTCGAACACAAGTACATGAGATTTAGGACAAATCAGACTACTATATTAAATCTAACTATATTAACTCAGATTTCCTTTGAACAAGGCTATTGAAAGTGGCAGAATATTCACTGTCTATGTAAGACAGTGAATATTCTGCCAAAGATGTGACGGTAATTCAACTCTAATTAACTTACAAAGTGTTAGTACTTGATGTACTGCTACAAACATATACATTGATAAATATAAACCAATCAAGCATGACATTATGACCACCTGCCTAACAGTGTGTTGGTCCCCCTTTAAAGCTGTACAGAAATGGCCGTTTGTTCCGTTTGTCGCGCCGAGTTGTGCCGAGCTGCAACACGACTTTACCTGAGTAAATTTAACGGATTTGATTGGTCGTTACCGAGCGGGCGGGATATTCAAAGCTTGGGGCGAGTCCGAGCTCCGTGTGTGTGTGTGTTTAGACGTTTGAATGACGGATGACAGATCCAATATCAGTGGCTTTTGAATCGTGAGCAGGTTGACGTAGAATCCGTGCGCTGCATTGTCCAATGCGAAACAAAAATACAAGAAAATACACACATTCATCCTGGATTTACTCAAAAATAGAATTTTGCACAAAGTTTGGCCTACATCGTCTTTTAGATACGTTTTTACACTAATTTTATGACCCAGAGTGGCTCAAATTCAGTTTTCTTTTCTGTACACCTTTAATAATAATAATAATAATGATAATGATAATGCAACAAACTGTTGTTCGCATGTTGGATCGGACCACATGGGTCAGCTGTCGCTCCCCACGTGCATCAGTGAGCCTTGGCTGCCATGAAGCTGTTGCTGGCTCACCACTGTTCCTTCCTGTGATCACTTTTTATTGATACTGACCACTGCAGAACGGGAACATCCCATAAGAGCTGCAGGTTTGCAGATGCTTCGGCCCATTTGCCGAGCCATCAGATTCAGCTCTTGTCAAACTGGTGCAAATCCTTACACTTGCCCCTATTTTTTGCTTCTAAAACATCAACTTTGAGGACAAAATATTTAATTGATGCCTAATATATTCCCCACCCACTATCAGGTGCAATGATGAAGTGTTATTCTACGTCTTTGGTTTTGGAGCTTTTGGAGCTTTACTGGTCACACTCTGCTTGTACTTTCACCTGGTTTTGACCTTGCAGCTACTTGTTTATTTTAATTATACTGAAATAATCGTTATCATCTGATCTGAGACTGTAGAACTGCAACAGCCTCTTTGGGTTACACCCAGTCTGTGTGCAGTTTTTGGCACAGCTGATTTAGAGCAGACTGCCAGACTTTATCTTGAAATTAAATATTTTTGGAGATGTGTTTATAATTCGGAGTTACTTCAGAGTTTAAAAGGCACCTTGTGGAGTTGTTGACCTCTAGTACTGTGCGACTATGTAATTTAAAAAAAAAACTTTTATGAATGAAATGCACCAATGTCTGTTAGAAAAGTATGAGAAACACTAAATGGAGGTTTTATAGAGAAGGAAATGTAATTTAACACGTTGGTTAGACCTCAGATGCTCAAAATGCAGAACTCCACTGGGCGCCTTCAACAAATTCTCATCTACCTTTGGCATGAGAGCCACACTCTCCTCATATGGCGAGTCAAGGTCTCGGCAGTCCAGAGCAATCTCCACCTCTCCCAGGAAGGCGTTGCGGCTGAGGCGACCATGATGCCAGACGGATATCAACAGGGAGCGGGTGGACAGCTGAGAGCGGCTGATTGAGTACTGGAAGTGAGAGATGAGGAGGAGACTTTATGGATCAAAGGCCTGTCTCTGGACCGATACAGTGATAGAAAAGGGTTTTCAATTGAATGCATTCATGCTGAGGGAGTTTTACATGAATCATGTAACACAGAAGTTGTATGCAAAGTCCTCTCAGTAACTATCCTCTTCCAAACTTGTAAAGAGCCAATCAATAACTACGAAACAGTAATTGTTGTAAATACATTCACCCAGCTAATGTTCTAATGCTAATGTTTGCCACTGTATTCGAGCCGACTCCACACTGGAAGCACAAACCAGAATCAATATTTGACAACAGGTATTCTAATCTGCAATGTCAATAACAATCTTAAAGTCTCTGTAGGTGTGGTCGTTATTTGCAGCAGGCATGGCGCAAGGTCACTAATCAGGGAGTGGCATTAAGTCAACAGGACAAGGTCAACACTTGCAATACAGTTTGAGAGGAGCCTGATGTAAAGCATCACCTTCAGAGTTTCATTGTAGACGGGGTTGTTGGTGTTTCTCTTACTGGTGGTCTTCCTTTTGCTCTGGCGGGATTTGTCAGGGAGTAGGTAACATTTGACGTAACTGAAACACAATAAAAGAAAAGAAAGTGTTTCTCTTGGACGCTGCTACTGGGCTTTTGCTGTATTTCCTGACTAAATGCTGCAAAATAATACGTGTTGACACTCAAGTAATCACCTCTGGGATGTGATTATCATGACTTTGTAAACACAGCAAACTCTTATCTACAGTGATCAAAGCTGTGTTAACATCACTGAGGGGTGTGTGTGTGTTTCAGAGCCACAATTGGCACAAATCATCTCCATGATGCCAAGAGTTTTTAAGTGTAAAGAAAACTGTGCTGTGCTTTAAATTGTCACATTACAGCTCTGCTTGGAAAAAGTGGAAGTTCATCATATTTACGGGTTGGAAATTTTCCTCGAGGCATCGCCGTCGGCCAGCTCGTGACACTCCTTGATGAAGACCTGGAGGCTCTGGGCAGGTTCGTCGTAGCTCACAGAGAAGACGAGGTTTCCACTCACCTCCACGCTGTCAAAGTCACCTGCCTCACTGTAAATACTCATCATGCTGCCCATTGTGCCCTGTAGAAACAGACATACACTTGAGTTTGTAGTTTCATTCATACCAAAATACTGACATGTATTTAATATTTGGACAGGCTTAAACTAAAGTTTAATCCTGCAGAATAAAGATGAAAACTATGAAACTAGCATGAAATAACAGAGAAATCAGACATAATATTCAAAATATAGAAAGTGTGAGCCAGGGACAGATAAAGAAATGAGCAGACATCAGGATGCTTCCGTCAATACATAAATCCAGAGTGACAGCATTAAAGTCTTGTTGGCCTCATCTTGCTCGACTTTACGCATCAATTTCACACTTCCTAACTTGCTGGAGGATATCCTGGGGTTATAGATGCAGCTTCAGATTATCTAGCATCAGTTCCGTTCTGAGAGACATAATGAGCTGTTTTTCAAAGAGCCTTTAGACGACTAATGCAAACTGTGAGAACTGTCAATACTTCACCTTTGAGCTGTGCAGGCTGGAGTAGCTTGATGCCATTGACCGTTTGTGAAAACTAACCAAGCTGTCAATATCTTCATCCTCCTCTTCATCTTCCTGTGGTGACATAATAGACCATTCGAGTTTGCTTGTTTTAACAAAAGGGTCAGTCAAATTGTCTAAAAAATGTAAAACAACATGATAAATTGATAGATTTGTATGTGGTTAATCTGGAATAGAGATAAAGGGACACCAGTTGTTTTAATAAGGCCACGGATGAAATATTTGAAACATCTTCTATTAACAAGGTTTTAGTTTTGGCAGAAACATTGAACAGTTCACACAGTGATGAAAATTAACTACGCATCAACATCATCAGCAGGATTTTTTTTACCTGTACATCTAACCCTGGTACAGACCGACTCCTGCTGCCCATTGAGGCCTCTGGTTTGTCGTGTCCATCACGCAGGTCCATTGTTGATACATGCTCTAGGTATAAAGACAAGCACGTGATCGTTTTTCATTATAAAAACAGCTCCATTGCACAGGTCAATGGAAGATACTGACCAGGAGGTGCTTGGCGTTTGACACTCTTCTTGAAAATTCTGTCGACGTCCAGCTCTGGGCTTGGACTGACTGGTTTTACTTCCACAGCCTGTGATGACGGAAAAAAAGAGACACATGGTCAGAAAAAAGGAAAACAGGAACTACTTTGAGACCATGAACCATCTAAACGCATCTTACAGTGTTAGCTTCTGTTTTGGCGCCGTCAGTGCTGACAATATCTGCTTTGACTGAGGCGGTGAGACTGGAAACACTGGACCCTGATGGGCTGGGGTGAAATGAGTGGGTCTCCTTCCTGAAATCCAAATATGTCACCAGATTTTTCAATCATTTTAGATCAGATGCCCACCTTTGTGATAGCTATCGATTTAGTGGAAACTGTGAATTATAGGTCAACTAATCCTTGTTTTGTAATGCAAGAACTGTGATGACACTGCACTATCTGTATCTGTAGCAAATGTTGCTTGAAGTAAGTGAGTAGTGTTTGTACCTTTTAGCTTCACTGTATGTGAGTTACCTTGGTTGCTCAGGGGTCACACGGCCGGACTCAGTCTCAGTTTTAATGCTACTTAAACTGGCATTTTCCACAGACTCTGTGTCACTGTGACCCTGCTTCGACCAAGTCTCCTCCTTTGATTCAAACGATTCCCTCGAAGCAAGTGAGCCCGAAGTCTCTTTTGAATCACTGACGGAGAAAATGAGACAAATGTTGATTCAAGTGTTTTTGGAAATTCATGTGTTGACAGTTCTGAAAGTGACAAAAGAGATATGAAGAATGAGGACAAACCCTTTGCTTTCCAACAGTTTTTTCTGCCTGGGTTGAGGCACAGGAGTGGGAGGACTTGGGTTTATACTGGTTTTTACTTCAGTACTTCTCCTCAACAGTATTTCTCCTGTTGTCTCACGCTTCTTCACTATAACACAGAACAGAATCACACTTCTATATCAGATTGGTTAAAAAAAAATGTAGCTGTGCCATTGTGTTTTTTATAATTTCTCTCCCCATTGTTAAGTGGAGCAACATTCCTGTGAGTGTGGGCATTTCATCTGAGCCGTGCTGAGGACTGTTTACATTCCTACTCAAACCGTTGATACCCACTTCCTACTTCCTGTACTCACATGGCGGTTTCTTTTTCAGAGAGACCCTGACTAGGTCATGTCCAGGATCTGTGGAGAAACGGTTGATCCTCTGATCGTAGAACCAGTCACCCGTCCTTTTCTTTAGATCCCTGAAATCCAGAGCAAACACTTTTTTAAAGGTCTAGAATTTACACTCATCCAGCAGTTAAATGCCACGCTGGTTAATAGTTACCCACTCCAGCATGCTGCGAGTTGTGTGCTGTGAGCTCAGTATTTTGCAACATGGTGTACATGGTGTACATGGTGTACATTGTGTACGTGATTTTGATTCAATTTTGCATCGTACGATATCGTTTTACAAGGAACAAGGAAACAGATATGTGCATACTTTACGTTGGACTGATACCAGCTGCAAAAAAGAAGACTGTCTTCTTGCAAACTGTATTATATAAAGACGTTACCTTCAGCTCTAACAAGTGTGCTAAATTTCCTTTTTCATACAAAAGAAAAATGACATTGTTTTTTTTAAAGTAATTTAAACCACTCATTGTTTGGAAGTGTGTAAAACCACTGTGAAACCAACCACTGTGCGTGATATACAAAACAGGGATCTATTAATAGAAAAGCAGCTCCATGGCACCAGCAGAGGGAAAAAACAAGAGGGGGGTATAGAGAACTAGTGAAAAAAGGGTATCTTACGATTCTTTCGCACACACGCTGCACAACCAGGATCCGTTGGGGAGGACATTTCGGCATTTGCGGCACACATTGTGATTGCACATCTTACACTGGCTGGAGAAAAGACTCAGTCGACTCAGAGGCTCCAGGCATCTGCCACAAATATGCTGACTGTATCTGCCACTGCCACGTTTGGCTCCTTTCCTCTTCACATCAAGCAAGTGTGTCTTCAACTTCCTGTGACAAGAACGTGACATGTTTAACATCATAGACACAGAAACTCGCAGTACATCACATCTTCTTTTTAAATCACACCAAGTGTCAGTCGAATTACAGCCCAGTGCTAAATCAAGATATGAGCAATACAGCAATGTGTATATTCAGATAAGATTGTTGTCCACTACATGGCCTCCAGTAGAAATGGATCTTAGGCATGCTGTTGCTTGGGCAGGGTACTGTTTGAAAATACTGGTGCCAACAAGATACAGTATACTAAAACAATACTTGTTTTCAGCAATATAACATTTTCATTTCATTAAATTAAATATGCTTCATTACGTCTGCTTGATGCATCAGTGTTTGTGTTGTATTTACATAAGTAACTGTAAAAGAATTTTGCCGGAATTCAAAAAATAAACATGACAGACATGTGCAACATCCATCAACCAAAAAATTCTGATTGAGCGTCAGATTTATTTCTGTCACACAAAAATTTGAAACATCTCCAAAATCTTATGAATCAAGAATTAATAAAGGTGGACACCTGGTTCAAGTGTAATAAATTATCTTTAAATATAAATAAAACAAACTTCATAGTATTTCGCTCAAATAGAAACCGAAATGATGTTGAACATGTGTGTATAGATATAAATGGCAGAGCTATCGAGAGGGTAGAATCCACCAAATTTTTGGGGATATAGACGAATTCTTAAACTACAAAAAACACATAAATGAGCTAACCAAGAAACTATCCAAATATGTGGGCCTATTTTGTAAAGTTCGTCATTTTCTTCCTCTTGAAGCTCTTCTAACTCTATATCGGTCTCTATTTGAGCCTCACCTGAATTACTGCAATGTTATTTGGTGTAATTCATATCCTAGTTATCTTGCAAAATTAAAGACCTTACAAAAGAAGGTAATTAGAATAATATCATGGACCAAACTAAATGCCCCCTCTGATCCGCTTTTCTATAGATATAAACTTTTGAAACTTTCAGAATGCAATACTTTTCATAATGCCTGTATGTTGTACGATGTTGTTTTTAAACTCAATGACAGACTCTGCCATCTCATCCCAATCTTCTTACCCTCTCATGAACATAACACGAGACGAAAACAGCTCCTAAAGGGCAAGAGACGCAAACTAAAATGTACAAGTCTTAGCGTGACCATTAAAGGACCACAGACCTGGAATGAGATTGAGAGTACGATTAAAGAGTCTGCATCATTGCCTATTTTTTAAAAAAGATTAAAACGAAATCTGTTGCTAAATTATGCATAATTTCAAGCTCAGCCTACTGTATTATTCTGTGCACCCTGTACCTGATGTGTTGTGAATTATATCGCTATTATTGTTGTGAACTATAAACATTTTGTATTTGGAATTGTCTTAGATGGCTAGGGTTAGGTTAGGGATAGGATTTAGAAATAGGTATTGTTTTTCGTACATATTATTGTTGCATGATAATTGGGCCCCGTTTATAAGCTACAGAAGCTTCTGGGGGTACCCTTTTTTTTTACAAGATTGTTGTTGTTGAGAACTGTATTTTGCTAAGTGTTTTTTAAATGATTTGTAAAAAAAAAAAAACGAACCTTGAACCTTGAACCAGATGAAAACTTTTGATAAGTAACTGGTTTTTTTTTACACTTATATAAGCACTATTTGGTCACTGAGGGTTCCCACTCTTTTCTTGAAACATTACATTTCCAGGACATTTTCAGCTGCGACACTACGACAGACATGTTATTACAGTATGACATACACTAATAAATCCCCTGTCCCATTCGTGCTTTGAAGAAGTGTTCTCCACAGTTGTACCTTATTTTGTACATTTAACCAGTTTGTTTCTATGTTTATTCCTCTCTAACCCCCAGAAGCCTGATTTAAAGATGTGCACTCTATGGCTCCAGTTTACCTATGGAATAATCAATTAAATTACAGTATGACCAATTTATCATATAACAACGCAAGCATGTTGTTCTTGTTTTTAAACCACGCCCACTTCTTTATCTGTCACTCAGCAGAGGAGACAATAGGTCCAATACTAGAAACACTCAGCAACTCAAAGTCTCTAGTTTTCTTTGGAAAATAAATCCTTGGTGGGGTCTGAAAAAGGCAAATAGAGCTCTAGTAGCTGATGTAAGGATGTGATCAATCATTTTCCAGGACAACTTAGGCATTTCCAGGACATTTGACTTTTTTGTCCATCAATTTCCATATGTTTTTCATGATTGGAAAACTGGTCAACCATTGTCCAGGTTATCCAGGACACATGGGAACCCTGTCAACATGCATATCTGCCAGAATCTCTGCTGGCATTTCTGCTGATGATGATATTGAGATTAATATCAATATGCTCTCACCGCACACGTTGCTCTTCGGCCCGCCTCAGGTCCTCATCCCGTTTGAGCACCTCCAGGATCAGCTCCCGCTCAGAGTCGGACAGGAAACCCAGATTGATCATGTTGGCAGCCTCGGGCATTGTAACTCCCAACAAAGCCCAATCAGTCCAATCACTTATGCATCAAGAGGATCCCCTGAAGACAAAACAGAACATCCAAAATTCACTGAAAATGTAATAAACTGTGTTAAAAAAAAAAACGGATTACATACTTGCAAAACCTGTACTTAAAAACACAGCACTTTTGACTCTTACCTGTTTTCATGAGGCAACGTAGACGGGGCTCTGCAGGGAAAAAAAGAGGACCTTGGTGACTTGGTGTCGTGTGGTGATGAAGATACAGAGCTGTGTAGTGACATTTCTCTGGTTGACCTCCATGGAGTGAGGCCTCTGCTATTTGTATGACTTTGCACGTGGTTCATTATTAAGAAACAAGACAAACATAGAAGATGCTGCCTCATTCGACAGTCTGACGCAGTCTGATGTACAGCAACTTTGTGTCTTTACGATTCAATCAAAAGAAAAGTTGATTTAAACAAAAAAGATATCTCCAAACAAACAATAACTCACTTCAATTTTAAAAAAGCCTTTTCAGTCAACGGAAAAAAGGGTTCAAATGCAATTTGCAATCTTTTTCATGATTGAAAGTTTCTTTTTTTTTTAAATCAACTTTTGTTTTGATTGAATTATAAACACAAATGTATTATATGCACAAATGTATCTCCATATTCTTGTTATTGTATTTCAAACCTTTTGGCCAGTGAAACAGTCAAATCAATCACCCATGGGAATCTAGATAAAGCCACCAGACACTAACTATTAAAGACATGTTTTCCTTTCCACAAGGCGACAGGAACCAGTCTAAAACTTTGGAGCAAGCTTCTGGCTGAACCAAGCCTCGGAAAAATGATAAATTACTAGAAGGAACCAGGAAAATCCCACAGAAAGCCTCTTCCAGGGTAAAAGGTTGTTTTGAGTGGGACAGGCCAAAACAACATGAACTTGGCTATCATGTCGGGTTCCCACCCTTTAAGGATACAGAGGAATGGGTGGAGTTCAGTGGCTTAAAGCCTAAATCAAACGAATCATCTGTCATGTTCCCATCAGAAACTTTGTGCTTTATTATTTGAGCCAGCTGAAATTAGATTGAAGTGAGGCGTACATGTGAATTTCAATAGCTCAAAGGGAAGTAGCAGGAACCCAAGAGCTGTTTCCTCATTGTTTAAATGCCTGTTAAGCAGCAGGTTAACATTACCTGCTGGGCAACTTGTCTTAGCAGCTTCCAAGGAAAAGGCGCATGCGTCTGTACCAGATGACACAGAGATACACTCTCACACCAACCAGAAGACACACAAACATTTAGCCTAGACTCCAGTAAACTGCAAATGACATTTAATCCTCTGGTCTGGTGTCCAAAATCACTTGAATTGATTTTTGCTGATTTCCTATGCATTCATGTCAGTGCAAGACATTTAAGGTTGTTCACATGCATGTTGTCGTTTTTCAGCCTAAACTGTAAGTGTGAGTCATTTTGACTTGAAGTAGAAGAACATTAAGCTGCAAGGAACCATAATACAAGATAAATGACACTGATATAGGTCATCTTTGATCTATGATCATCTTTAGTGATATAGCTAAACAACAATTTGAGGTTGTAAAAAAATGTTGATTCACAATTTATATCAAATCAGTCAGACAATCTTTCCTTCACACAAAGAATATTTTAACACCAGCACTTTGGACTGAGTTATGTTTCTGTCAGTGTTGACAGATGAGCTGCATATGATAAAAACATGACACTACAAATCATGAGACAACAAAGCTGTCGGAGCTTTTCTATAACATCACCATTCAAGTCATATTGATTCATGATGGCATGAGCAACAAAAAAGACAAAAAAGAAAACGTTACCGTGAACGCAACATCCATGTGTTATGGATCATGTTGGAAGCAGAAAAACAGCTTCAATGTTACAAAAAATAACGGAAGATACGAAACAAACAGTTGTTGTGTTAACGTTACGTTACAAACTGCTACTCAACTACAACAACACACCTTCACTTCACTTGCTTTGTCTCGAACTCCTCGGTGATTCTTTCTTTTAATCAGAGAAAATGAAACACACCTGTTGTTAAAGAGTCCGAGTGTTGGCGTCGCCGCGGCAGCGACTTGTTCCTGAGAGAAAACACAACAGAAACGTATAAAAGATAAAAGGTACAACTACTATCGTCGAGCTAAAGACAAGTTTACTCACTCACTTAGTCACCACAGCAGCAGCTACTATGAGCCAGCCTTCCTACTGTAGGCTATGTCCCCGACACTCCTCCTCCGTCTCCGTCTCCACACACACAACAGCTGACTGACCTGACGCTCACAAAGTCCCAAGACCCGGAAGATCAGGAAAGTTTGCAGCGCCTCTCCACATTTTCCATGACAGGTGCATTTCCTCTGCTCTGTTTACCACTGAAGGAGCGACATGTGGAAAAAGCTTTTACCTGTTTTCTCTCCCTCTTTCCTCTGGAGAGAAGTTGACGGTGAATGCGAGAAACGCCACATGAAAACAAACAGTAAAAACAATTTCAAAAGTACGAGTAGTCGATCAATGCAATGTTTAAGGTATTTTCATACTTTAAATTAAGGTGCCACCATAGTTCAGAGGGAAATCCACTTTTTAATCCACTTTGATAGCCTATACCTTTATTTCAGACTCAAGGTCCATAGACAAGACGGACAACACAACAACACAACAACAACACATAGGAATTAAAGAGAAAAAAAAGCAATAATAATAATACAAAAAAATACATACATACATGTATTTGATATCAAAAATTGAAATGTCTACAAAGTGATACCTGATGGAGATGTTGATCTTGGTCAATCTATTGATGATATTATTTTCTAAGGCATCAAGCTGACATAAATCTAAACATAAGGCTTCTAAGTACAATTACGTTGTGTAGTGTGTACTGTGGATACTTTTTTACTTAGTATCTACTTAGTATTTTACTTAAATACAGGATCTCATCCCCGTAGATGGTGTCTGTAGTTCCCTATGATACACAATGCCATTATTTGTTGTGAGGGCGTATGCAAAGAGGTGGCTGAACAACAAATTAAACAAATGATCTCCAGGCCTATAAAACAGTCTGTTAAGGTACAACATTTTCACAAAGTCAGAAGTAGTTCATTCATTGTGAACTACCTTGTCTCTGGTATCTAAAAAATAAAAAAAAGGTAGCACTGGATATTCGTGATTTAGTATTTCAAACTGTGCTTAAGAGGAAACGTATGAGGGCCGTTACTCATCAAGAAATGATCCATTCAGTTCTGTTTGATATACATTTTGGTGAGTGGTACAAAGACTTTAACCTCCTAGTTCCCACGCAGCAAGTACAGATCGGTGACGAAGGACAAACTGCATTAACTTTCTTCAAAACACGTTGATCTACCACAAGATGTGTTAATAGCTTCAGATTAGAAGAAGGGATTACCACCACTCAACCAGAGGACATTCCCTTATTTGGGCTCAAAACTGCCATAACCGTTCAACTGGGTTCAGATCTGATGCCTGCAAAGGCCACATCATATGATTCACATAACTTCCACACCCGTGAAACCATTCACTGACCCACTGTGTATGTAAACATCTGTACACCTTTATTCAGTCTTTTCATTTGTTATCTGTCCGTCTGTAGCTCAGATCTATGTTTGATAACTAACCTTTAAAACCAAATATATCAATCATGTAGTTTAATAACTACAAATACTGGTTTAACTGCTGATGTCCTCGTTGTTTACCAGCCCAGTAACGTGGAGGGAGTGGATGCCAGTCACGTCCTGGTGAACGCCTTGTCATTTCAGCCAAACACAACAGGTCAGAGGATTAAACACCCCAATGAAATTCAATGAGTGTGTGACAACAGTGTAATGCCCTTGAACCTGCCCCTAATGCCCATGTTGGGTTGTCCAGTGGTGGTAACATAGGGATGTTGTTGAGGAACAGCTGGACTGCTTCCACATGTGATTAAAATTGCACGAGTGTGAGGTAAAAAGAAAGAAAGCCCTGGACAAATAAAGGTTTATAAAAACACAGCAGAAGCTGATTTCACTAACTGCCAAATGTGATAATCATAAAAACTAGGTGGTGTTATGTTTGACTTTTACTTCTGTGTATAAAAAAAATACTTTAGTGCAATAAAACGGTCTCAATGACCTCTGTGTCCTGGGCTCAGGATGGTCTGCAGATCAGGTCCAGCACGACATGGTGAACATGAGGCGCATATGACTTAACGTGCTCTATGTGCCGGATGTTTGTGCTCCACGAGGCACCAGTGATGCTCCTTAAAAGGCAAGTGATGCGGTTTGATGTGTCATCGGCCCAGACTCGCCACACCTCTCTGTCTGCTTCCTTCCCAGAAACCGTCAGGGTGGCGTCATCGATAGCCGGACCGGCTGCAGCGTTCACTAACGGTGAGGTAACATTCTGGTGAATGTGCAAAATGCCACCGGTTGTTCTTTTCAGCAGGCGGCAGGCGACAGGCCAGCCGTCTTCAGAGCTCGGTATGAGGCCCAGATTCACCCTGTCAGCGACGTCTTGCAGCTGGAGCTGGAAAAAGGAAATGAAAATAGTATCACAAACAATCACATGTGATTTGTGTAATCAATATGTGATTAGTGACTGAGATGGGAGTCAAGATCCTCTCTACTGTAGTACCGATGTCTGCCACTAGAGAGCATGAGTCAACCACTTCATGCATAGAGGCAACGAGTTGCTGGGAAACACAGTTTAGAGGAAGCATGGGAAAAAACACATTTACTTGTCGGTTGTCTCCTCGGTGAATCGTACAGCGCTCAGATACACGATTTGCCTCAAGATTTCTCTGTAGAGCTTCAACAGCATCAGGGTTCCACTCACAGGCGTGAACGTGAGCGGCCCCCGCATGGACCAGATATGGGAGAGTGAAGTATCCGATACCTGACACAAGTCGTGGCAGTTGCACAACAATATATTCATGTTATCATTTAATTTCTGTACAAATAGCAGACACAACAAAAAGGAACATGATGAACAGGGATTCAACCTAATCCTGGACTGTATGACCTTATTTCATGTATTTGTTACCAAGCCACTTCTTTTCATGTCTGGTTTTATTGTTCTCCACAATGAGATATTCAGGTAAAAATGATTTATAGATATAGTTGTAAACTAAACTAAACCAAGTAGTATCTTCATCCATGGCACAGTTTTACTACCTGCATATAAATCCACCACCGTCTCCCCCCTGCAGTCAAATGCAGCCACCCGAAGCTTCTCCGTTATGTTTCCAGCTGAGAACATACATCTGGTAACGTCAAACTCATACCTGAAATAAAGGTTACAAAGACACCGAGTCATTCTGTGCCCGTGATCGACACAGTCAGACAAACCAGGTTATTAGTGGGACTGACCCGATACCGTTGTCCACATGTCTGACCCAGCTGTGCTCTCCCAGCACCATCGTCACCACAGGAGACCTGAATCCATCCCTGGATATTCGGCTCATCTTTGCCAAACGCTTTGCCCCCAGCGCCGTTGCCACGGTGCTCCATAGCTGTGGATCTACACAGGTAAAACAACATCAACATCAAACAACAGCTCATTTCCTAATTAATTAAAATACACCATCATTCATAAATGACTTTATCAGGAAGACTATAATCATATTGGGTAGAGCTGTGTTTTTTCTTCCTTTCACCATTCTCAGTAAATCCGTGGGTCAAAACTGGCCAAGTGTGAAAATACACAGAAAAGAAAAGGACACATTTTACTGTTGAAATTGCACATATTTTTCTTGGTAAATTTCAGGCTGTTCATAATGTTTTGTAAAAGGGTAGTTAATTAAATGTAAACATACGTCTTTGCACTAAAACAAAGGGAACATTTTGGCTTCTCATTATTTATACTGTAGGTTATCATGCTCTTATTTTACCGGTTTGGCCCATTGAGATCAGATTGTGATGTGGTCCCTGAACTAAAATGAGGTTGATGTCTGTCCTGCAGGGAAAATCACAGTCTGTCTGTCACGGTTAATGTCACACCGATCACATTTATCCACCACTCTGATGTATGATGTGAACATCAGATTAAGCCTGTATCTGCGTGATTTTATGGATCTCATAACTGCATTGTATATATATATATAACCCTAACATTGTTTAGGGACATTACCCATTTCCTTCCACAGTGGCAGAGAGAAGCAGCCGTCTCGCAGCACGACGAGGTCTCCATGTCTCTGGAAGCTGCGTGGGAGGTCGTTCCTCAGCTCCTCTGTCCATCTTTCACCATGACAGTCCAGCAGCTCCTGGAGGATTTTGTCAAGTTTACTCCCACCTTTCATCCCTCGCTCTTTCTTTGACTGCAGAGGAGACTGTGGCGAAAACAGCACAAACAACAGAAGACGAGTTACTTAAAGCTGTAGAATACCAGCAGTTTCATCATGAATGAAAAGAAATGTGAATGTGAAGAAACAATTAGCAGTCCCTGCATAGCCTGCTCAGCTGGCCTCAGGTTAACACTGAGGCATTATTACTGCTGTGATTCTTGTTGATGAGTGTCTCTTTTTTTGTCAAGCTATTTATGAAATTTCCTTACTGTTTATTGTTGTTTAATAGATGAAATGCCACGTGTGATCTGCTGCTATTTCCCCACGGGGACAATACATTTCTACTACTACTAGAATTGCAATTGCAATGTCAGTTTACGGTTTGCACCCCTAAATGTTATGCTTTGCTCCAGAAATGTTAAATCATGGACCACTTTGATTACCTGACTCCAAACTATTTCACAGGTGCTGTCTGGAGCCACCCTGCCTCTGACCGAGGGCAGGTCAAGCAGGGACACGTGGGAGGGTACGATGGGCAGGAGGACTGTCCCATCTGAGTCTTTCAGCAGACACAGAGTCACATCAAGAGCTCCACTGGTCTGCAGACACGTCCTGTCCAACAACATGGAATTAATGACCACAGACAAAACCAAAACATTTAGCATGTTCTACAAGAACGGTTCACATATCGATAAGCAGCTAATAAACTGTTCACTCATTACCTGAACTGCTGCGCGTGACACTGGGCCACACGAAGACACGGCGAACCGTCCATTTACAAACACACACACACATAAACCCAGCTGGGTTGATGTTTATTAGCTGTTAGCCGCTAGCTAGCTGCGGAGCAACAGCTCATGTTTCCGGTCGGAGTGTTTTAGAGGAGGGACGTTTGAAAGCACAAAACTTTATTGTAAAAACAAAATTCGCATTGACACTTCTTCTATTGACTCATTAAAGTGCGAATGCCGCGAGTTTGTTTGTGCTACATCTTTGTTGAAGAATGACAACTCTCGCTGAATAGACATTAAAACATAGGCCTACCTACATCTTCTTCCCCGATGATCGTCCTCGACTTGGGCAGTAAGTTATCCGAGAGGGGGGGGTGGGGGGGGTAGCAGAGGGATAGCAACACGTTAGCTAACATTAGCACGCTACCATCACACAACGTTACCATCACACAACGCTACCATCACACAACGTTACCATCACACAACGTTACCATCACACAACGTTACCATCACACAACGTTACCATCACACAACGCTACCATCACACAACGCTACCATCACACAACGCTACCATCACACAACGCTACCATCACACAACGTTACCATCACACAACGCTACCATCACACAACGTTACCATCACACAACGCTACCATCACACAACGCTACCATCACACAACGCTACCATCACACAACGCTACCTGCTGTGTGCGCGAGGAGGAGAGAGTTGAAGCCGCCACAGACTCGTTTAATGCTGGATGCGCTGGTTGATAATGGCTATAATATTCCTAGAATGTATTTTAGATGTAAAAGGCCAGCTTTGGGTATGTTCAGCATTCATATGGTTACAAATAACCAAAGCAGAGCCTGACACCAAACCTGCTGCAGCTAAAGCTCCAGGATACCTGTGCTGTGCTTCTGCTTGTTCACACCAGTCCTGCTGCAACCATGCTCAAGAATAAGCTCTGGCAAACTGAGTTATGCTTTCCTTTCAGGAGTGACAGACATGACATTCTCTTCACGCGAAGCAGAGACGTTCTTCTGATTGAAGTCATCGTTGTCCCTGCTGAATTCTTCCTCTTGTTGGCTTTCTACTGCTTCTACTGATCAGTTTTGACCCAAGTCAAAGACGCTATATGTGTAACACAAGAGAAATAAACTAAAAACAATTTTCTTGAGTCCTTGAGTCATTTTATTTGTAGAAAGATGATACAGATGATTTATCGGTCTGTGGTGGCAAGATTGTCTTTTTGTCCCATTCTGCTGGCGAGGTGGCATCAGACACAAGGATGCAAGGCAGCTGGGTAAACTACTGTACACTGAAGATGTGAGAGGCCTTCAGAACAACCACCAGGATCATCCACTTCATAACATCTTAATTAGCCTATGGATCAAGAAAAAAAAGGCAGTGGTGGACATCTCCCCCTTTTTCACTGCAGGATACATAATAATGGTACTTTCCCCCCCTTTTTACAGGGAAATAGCTTGGTCTGCATTCTGATTTTTTAAAATTATTATTATTTTGCCTGACCTACTGCTAACAGATTTCATGAAGTGTCTGTTCATTGTTGTGAAATAACAGAAACATTTCTTTTGATAATGATTTGCACTATTTGCTATCACTGGCTTTTTTCAATCATCTATCATGATATTCCATGAAACTTTTGCACTTTTTTACTTTCTTAACCAGTCAACTGAGAACCACTGCCCTTGAGACTGGACAAGTCTCAAAATACATTTCACACACAAACTGGCACATACAGTAACAAAGGCTATGACACATTACGTTTTCCAAGGTATGTTTTTTAGACTGATGCAGACCTACATCATTGGAAGTTAGGAAAATTAGGCTATATAATGCTTTCTTTGATTGTTGTACAGTCTGCGGATTGATTGTGCATACATGATAAATAATCACTCACTTCTCTGCATTTTGCTGTTCTCAGTTTCAGTTAATGACAATTACAAACCTAATAGCAAAAACACAATATGTCGCTGCAAAATACATTGCAAAGACAGTTTTTATGTTCACAAGTTTTATTAAAATTTGTGATCAATCTTCAGTCGAATAGTCGTTTAGTAAATGTACAGCAGTGGGGGGAAAAATCCTCCATCCAGGCGCTGTTTCTATCGAGTTTACGAAATTACGACTGTCCCTGAACTAACCACGATGACGTAGTGCACTCTAGGCAGGCGGGGGGGCGGGGCCAGAGCGTCCAGCCGGTCAAGCCCCGCCCCCCGCTTGGGCCGCAGCCGTTAGTACTTTGCATGGTCAGAGCAGTAGATTATAACAGACAACGAGCCAAGTAACGTGTCCGCACACTTTCAGAGGTTTACCGCTGGCTGGTTAAACTCTTTTTAGGAGATTAATGTTGGTCTCACTGATTAAATATAACAACTGTGGCAGCGGCGTTAGTTTGTTTGAATGAAAAGTGAGCAGGACTGCCTCTGGGCTACGGACTGAAATCACCACCTTTACGTAAATAAATACATGTTTTTTAAGAAACCGATCAGTCTTATGCATTTTATTTCAGCATAGTTACTGTACATGGCAAAGATTATTACTACCAAAGACGGTTTATAAACCAACTTTATGACTTAAAATTGGTCGGTATTTCATCAGTTTAGCTCAGGAGTTTCTTGCTGTGCAGCCGTAGAAACAGACGTGGTCCAGCGCCACGGGAGGAATGACAGGAACTATTGAGGCTCCATGACCCGGAAGTCGGCCGCCAGTCCTATGGGAGTGTCGCCACTCTGTTTAATCTACCGCTCTGGGCATGGTCAGAGCGGTAGATTAATACATTATTATTATATTAATATCTACTGCTCTGGGCATGGTCTGCCCATATGGTCTGCCTCGCTCGACCTGCTGCTTTTGTACCTGGATCTCAGGCCGTTCCCAGGTGCCACACCAATCCGGTCCCGGTCTGGAACCGCCGCACCAATCAGCTGCCAGGGGGAGGAGTCACTGGCGGGGACTGCAAAAGCACGAAAACAAACACACCTACACACACACCTGCACACACTCACCCAGGTCGTAACAGTTGAAAGATGTGGTTGAAAGCTTCATTAAAAAAAAGAGCGAGTTAGTTTGACTCGGCTGCTTCGAAGCTCACACAAACCTCCTTTATCTTTACTTTAGAGGGTGGGACACTGGACCAGGGTAAATAACATGACATGGATCCACTGTGAGACAATGAGACAAGAAGACCCTGGGAGATGATGTCCAGAAAGTCCACAACTCTACTTACTGTAGGTAAGCCACTGACCAGCTCCTCACATTACATAGCATCATGATGGGGAATTACACAGTCAGTGTTTAGGACCCAGGCCGCAGCCCAGGGACACAGCTTCCAGATGAACTTTTGACTTTTGACTCCGGCTACTCTGGGCCTGGGTGTAACAGCGCTGACTTGACTTGCAAGATTTAAAAAGTAGAATAGGGATCCAAATCTATATGCAAGAGGAAAGGGCTGCAGGAAGTGGTGCAGCAATCAACCAAAATAAAAATAAAAAACAAGAAGAGGTGGTCAGCTGCTGCACCGGTCGCTGCATGACTAAACATTTAGAAAGTGCATTAACTTCAGTCGCCTTGAAGCAAAGCAGTGAGTGATCCTCCGACGACTCACGTAGAAACGGATTAGAGTCGGGTCAGGAATATGTTTCCCTCCAGCTGTTTATTCCTTTCTTCTACATAGACCCTTCCTACTAGCACTGTCTGCAAAATGCCACTGCTTTGAAAGACGACCTCTGCAGAGAAGTGAATTTACTCTCCTCTTTGTATTTCTGCAGGGGGCAGAAACCTTCCTGTATACAAGCAGCTGCTCTGCTGAATATTTATTTAGACGGATGAGACGTCTCCTCAGGATGTTTCACACCCACAGCTCCAACAGCAAGAAACCCCAAAATGATAATAATATGACAATATTGTTTATTTACCAGACACACTGATCATGTAAAAAGAAGTGAAGTAAATTGAATGACATACATATAATCACAGTGTTGATACTAAACAAAGTGAACATAAATAAGAGCTCCATCAATGGTATAGTACTGTATCTGTATACGTAATGCAATGTAATAGGTTGATCAGAGCATTCAGATCTGATCCCGTCATGGCATTTTAAACACAGGATATAACACACGTACAACAGCTCAGCTCGGTCGCTCCACAGTCTGCAAAAAACCCTCAGAGCTAAAAGAAAAGAAAAATCTAAAATCTTCATCACAGACGTCCCTTCAGATCTCAGTCACATACATTCTTGCTTCTCGGTGACAGCGACGCAAAGCCATCAGATACCGACTCTCCACCAGAGAAAAAACCCACCGCTCCGCTCCAGCTTCAGTTCTTCTCATTGGAAATCAAACTTTTTTTTTGTTTTTGTTTTTTTGTTGAAACTCCTTCAAACAAACATTCAGTAATTACACTCGTTTACTTCACAGAAACAATACTGTCACACACTTTACAGCATCTTCCACGGACATGTGTCAGTTTTGTCTCCTTTTCTCACCAGCACAGAGGAAGTAAACAGGGATAAAAAAGACAAAATCCAAAGGTTTTCCTAATGATAAAATAAATAATTTGGGGAATTTGGACTTTTGTATCTTGTTATAAACAAACTGATTATGTCAACTTTTCACAACTCTCATTATGTAGAGAAAACAATTAATAATTTATTCAAGAAATGAGTCCTGAAATGAAACAATTTCTTGCAGGCCTAGATTCATCTTAATGCTTGAAAGTGTCTAATATCAGTCTTCAGATCAAACGATCCCAGCTTCCTCTACTCTCCGAATATGTTGAGATGACGGAGGAATTGAGAGCATTTTGAGACTTATAATAAACCATCAGGCAGATTTCAGAGAATGACACGATGCTGTTGACACACTAGATTTTCTACACAAGTATATTTCACAAACACTAACTCTGTCTTGCATATAACACAATCACTATGACAAACTCTCGCTATCTGCTAAAGTCATTTAAATACTAAAAGAAATCTGCTTCGCCGTCTCTCGCCCCCCCGAGCCATCTCTGCAACCAAAGCTAAAGAAATTCTCAAGCCTCATTAAAAAGCTGTACTCCGTCGCAAAGACACAGATGTGTGAAACTATAAAGGATTGAGAGTCGTCTCTCCGTCGCCCCGGCCTTGACTTGAATATGACGAGTTAAATATGAGAAAGGCAGAAGGCGGCAGGAAGAGAGAGGACTCTGAGGAAGATCAGCTCTGGTGTGATTTGCAGGAGGAGGTGCTCAAGCTCACAGGCAGAATCATTTAAATAACACTGGCCGCACTTAAAAGTAAAAAAAAACTAAACCTTACTGATGTCGGTCGTCCTCATTCATCAGCTGAGAGGTTCTCGCTTCATTTACACCTGTGAAAACTATGTACAGTTCAACCATGGCTTTGCTTCTTGTTCCAGTGGTTCCCACCCGTTACGACCTCCGAGCCCTCAAATCTGTGCAAATACTGAAATGCAAAAATGAGAGGATGTTGTCAAATGGTCCTCTCACATTGTCATCGATTGTGTGCAACATAAAAATGTATAAATGTATAAATATGTTACTTGAAAAGCTTTTTTTGTCAGTTTGATGATCGGACAGGGCCTGGCTAGCTGATTACCCAGAGTTACAGTCTTTACTCGCTCGCTCCTACAGCTTCGTTTTGAGGACACAGACATGAGAGTGGTCTCAATCAAATAAAGACCATTTCCTAAAATGTCAAACTATCCCTTTAATTCATCAGGTTGGGGACCACTGGACTGAGTCGTGTATCTAACGTTGTCATTTCTCATGTAACACTGTGTCAGACGGAAACTTGAGGGGCTTCTCTGTTGGTTCGGACTTCAGCTGCACGTCATGGTGCAGCTGTTACGATAAGGCACTGTCACTACGAGTGTCTGGGGTCAGAGGTCAGGCCTTTTCCCGCCGAGCGTCTCCTCCTCCTGGATGCAAGACTTTTCACTGATCTCATCTGTTTCAGAGCGCCAAACCTCACCACAGCAACACATCCTTGATTATATATAAAAATGGAAGGACAGGCGTCGGTCTGGATCAGATTACTTTAAAAAAAAGAAAAACGCTTGTTAAGTAACAACAGTACTGAAAGTAGCAATATCAGAAGAGTTTGACTTGCCTGGAAGGAGCCTTTAAGAATATCTCAGCTAAGGATTTGCATGTCCTCCCTCCTGCCTGGACATCATGTGTACTCAGACTTACAGGTGAAATGCTTTTATCCAAACAGCCAAAAAAAAAGAGAAAAGCTCGTCCAGCCTCCATGATTTGCATAGGGCACA
>CM064903.1:128488-413488 GCA_030347415.2 Decapterus maruadsi
TTACCTGTGTGTGTTAGAGTGTGGGAGAGGAGTGCGCGCTGACGCGCGCATTTGTATGTTACCTGTGTGTTTTTAATGTGTGTGTGTGTGTAACTGTAATGACATGAAGCTGGTTCTAGAGTCTGTGTGTGTGACTGAGCTGCATCCTGTATCAGTCTGATTTAGCTGTGTGTCTGTGTTTACAAACATCTTAACGAGCTCCAGGTGGATTGTTTATGGAGTTAACGACCCTGGCCTGAGGATCAGAGGTTACCATGACAACGTGAGCTGGTTGCCAATGACGATAGGGGCCCTCAGGCTGAGGCAGACAGAAACGTAGAGAAAAAGACTGATTTTCTGCCTCTGCACTGGTCTCATATTTAGGCTTATTCTGACAAAACGGTAGCTCCTATCAGAACAAAAAACAGATCAGCAGTGCCCTAAGGCCTTCCTGAAAATTTTGGTATGATTTGGTGTTTCTACAGTAAATATTTTGGCGTCACGGGCAGTTTTAAAACATCAGTCCATTCTGCTCCTCTCAGAAAATTTTTGTATTGGAGTCAATGAGGCGAAGAGACAGACATGGCCGCACTCAGAGGCTGCTAATTCAAATTCTGTAAGTCTCTCTGATATTTTGAACACATTGTGGGAGACAGAACAAGTTTGTCTACAAAACTGTGAAAAAATTATGTGTCTACAGTGTAAATTGTGTCCAAGAGGAGTGTGGAAAGAGAAAGAATCAGGAGTTATTCTGGGCTCTCTCCCCACTCTAGCTGATGACATCACGCACTCTAGCACGAACATTCCGTGCAATACACACCCATTATAATCTCATAATTTCTCCAAAAATGATCATGGTCATTGATCAGGGATTGATCAAAAACTATACAACCTATCAAAACGTGGAGTAATACACCAATACACAAGACTTGTGTCTACTATTTAAAGTTTAAATGGAGTCTCTAGGTGAAAGTATGCCTGAGCAGTAGACGTTTGTTAAACTCCGATGATTTGTTCATTTTTTGACCTTCTCCCATGCATTCTCTATGGGAAATTTTTCGCAGTTTTTCGCGACTTACGTCGCGAAAAATTCGTATACTGATGATAAAAGTAATAGCACAGCGATCCCGATCAAGACGCACGTTTTGATATATAATGTGTCCTGCAACTCTTCGAGTTGCAGGACTAGTAGCGAATCGAAAATTGGCCGGAAGTGGAAAAATAACTAGAAAAAGCATTTCCAAGAATGGAAATGGTGTGAATGCAGAATGCAATGCCAAATGAGCTGAAGAAATTGTTGAAACAATGCTGAATGAGCTGAAGACATTGTTGAAAGAAAGACAGAAAGAAAGAAAGAAAGAAAGAAAGAAAGAAAGAAAGAAAGAAAGAAAGAAAGAAAGAAAGAAAGAAAGAAAGAAAGAAAGAAAGACTTTTTTTTTGACTTTTCAAGCAACTTTAATTAATTACACTTCCTTCATAAATAAAACATCATTAATAAAAACATTGCTTTACACACACGCCTACACGTTAAGGACTAAACCCCCCTCCTCGGACAGAGAACATAGGACCCCCCTGATCCCCCACTGGGCTTTAAACTGCTCCAGGTTACTGGTTAAGCAGTAAAATGTATATTCCACCCTCAGACGGGCTGCCACCACCCTCCTCAGGCTCTCCACCACCCCGGTGCCTCCCTGCCCCATCATCTGCTGTTTCCTCGTCCTCCATATTGCCAGCTTGGCTGCCCCAAAGATAAAATTAATTAAAACCAAAACTCCTTTCCTCCTTGACTGGTACCTCGGCCCAAAAACAAACAGTGGGACCGAGAACCGCTCCCCCAAAGCCTCTACCCACCGCTTCAGCTCCCTAAAGAGGTCTTCCAATCGAGGACACTGAACCACCAGGTGCTCCAAAGTCTCCCTCTGATCGCAAAAAGGACATCCCTCCCCAGTGCTTGGATCAAGGTGAGCTCTGTATCTGTTTGTAGCTATTGCTCCATGTATAATCCTCCACTGCAGATCAGCTACACGCTTCTCTACAGGAGGCTTATACAGGACCCGCCAGCTGCCCCTAGGAGAAGAGTCAGAAAGCAACCCCGCCGGCCACCTCGACGCCCTGACACCGCCCAGGGAGCGGAAATTCAGCACTTTAACACATGTCTGGTAGAGCTGTTTTTTTCCACATGCGGCGAAGGTACTGAGCGCTGGGACCTTGAAGGACAAAAGGAGGCCACTGTCCTCGCTCCACCCCTGAACAGCAGGACTGACCTCCAGCTCCGGGAACCCTCGACCCACACCGTCGGACCACTGCCCAGCCATCCTGCTGATGAAGCCCCTCTGCGCTGGTGATAAGCGCCCCCAGATCTCATCCATGATCCTACTCAGGACTCGCGAGGAGCTGATTTCCAGGATGCCACCGAGCTGGTCTAGCGACACCCCCACCAGATGCCCCAGCTTGGTGACTCCGGCCTCAATAAACTTAGTTCTGAGCGTGGTGGAGAGAGAGACCATGGTGCCACTAAAAAAGTCATTGTACACTAGCGGCTCCTCGAACAGCCACATCCCTGGGCTGAGGTCAGGGCTCCGTGCGACCTTTAATGTGTGCCAGGCGTTGATCACTGACCTGTAAAACGGTGCCAGGCCAGTCAGATCTGCTTGTTTAAGCAGAAAAAGCTGCCGGTCCAAGCCAAGCCCCCCTGCCTTCCTGAGCAGCAGCAGAGCGGTTGAGACCCAGCCATGTCCCTCGCCGTATAGCAGCTTCTGAGCAGTCTGTAGCCTGAAGGCTGCTGTCCTGGACAGGATGTCGACCAGCCCCTGCCCCCCCTCTGCCACCGGGAGGTAAAGGGCCGATGCCCTTATCCAATGCTGGCCTGACCAGAAGAAATCCACCAGGAGCCGCTGCACCTCCTCCACCAGGCCTGATGGTGGCACCAGCACAGTCAGTCTGTGCCAAAGCGACGAGGCAACCAGGTTGTTGACGATCAAAACTCTCCCCCTGTAGGACAACTGAGGGAGCAACCATTTCCATTTAGACAACCGAGCTTTCACCTTGTCCAGCACTCCCACCCAGTTCTGCCTCTCAAAGTCCTCACAGCCTAAAAACACACCTAACACTTTAAGACCCCTGCTCCCCCACCGCAGGTTCCCTGGCAGATCAGGGGTCACCCCCCCACCCCACTGCCCTACCAAACAAGCCTCACTCTTCCCCCAGTTTACTCTCGCTGATGAGGCCCTTTCATAAATGCCTAGGCTCTGCCGCAGCTCCTCAACGTCCTCCTGGTCCGCTACCAGGACATTTATATCGTCAGCGTAAGCTGAGACGATAACAGGGGGGACCTGCGGTGAAATGGACAATCCCTTTAGTCTATTCCTCAATCTACAAATGAGGGGCTCAATTGCCAGGCTATAAAGCAGGCCTGAGATGGGGCAGCCCTGTCTTATCCCCCTACCAATCGGTATTGGACAGCTCAGCCCTCCCCCCACCTTCACCATGCAAGAGGCCCCACTGTACAACAGTTTCACCCAGGACAAAAACCCCTCCCCAACCCCAAAGGACTGCAGAGTAGAAAACAAAAAAGAGTGATCCACACGATCGAAAGCCTTCTCTTGATCAATGGAAATTATCCCAGCCTTCCATTCACCCATTCCACACACATCAAACACGTCTCTCATTAAAAACAAATTGTCCATTATAGACCTATCCGGGACACAATACGATTGGTCCGCTCCAATTACCGCCTGGAGAAAGTTTTTGAGTCTATTAGATAGCACCTTGGACAATATCTTATAGTCCGTGCATAGAAGGGCCACAGGCCTCCAGTTCTTTAAAAGCGTCAGATCACCCTTCTTGGGAAGCAGCGAGAGCACTGCACGTCTACAGGAGGCAGGAAGTGCCCCATCCTCCCAACACCGTCCAAAAACGTCCAACAAGTCCTGCCCCAACACACTCCAAAAATGCTTAAAAAAGTCTGATGGCAGGCCGTCAAAGCCAGGAGTTCTTCCAGATGCCATCTGCGACACAGCTGCGCCCAGTTCCTCCATAGTGAGACCTGCCCCCAGGATCTCCCGGTCCCCTGGACTCAGCTGCGGAAGCCCCTGCAGAAGCTCCGCAGTAGCGCCTGCATCACAATCCTCAGCCCTGAACAGGTCTGTGTAGAAGTCCACCGCAAGCCTCCTCATTTCAGCTGGATCTGTTGTCACCGCTCCATCGGGAAGACGAAGACACACCATCTGCTTCCTCTGGGCCACCGATCTCTCCAGATTGAAAAAGAAACTGGTCGGTGCATCCATATCTTGAAGAGTAGTGAAACGAGCTCTGACCAGAGCTCCCTTGGCTCTCTCCTGGAGGAAAGACCTCAGCTCGTGTCGTTTCGACTCCAGCAGTTGTTGGTTGTGCTGGTCAGCCTGCGAAACAGAGACCGCTTCCAGGTCTCTGATCTCCGTCTCCAGCTGCTGCACTGCCCTCCTGACCCTCACTGTGGAACCGGCTGTATACTGCTGACAAAATACTCTAATCTGGGCCTTTCCAACTTCCCACCACTGGGTGAGAGAAGGAAACTCATTTTTTCTACTTCTCCAATAGGCCCAGAATAATTTAAATCTCTCACAGAAATTTAGATCATGTAGCAATTTAACATTAAAGTGCCAGAATGACTGTGATTTAACATCTGGGGATAAAATGAAATCCAGCAACACTATATGGTGGTCCGTAAAAGCTACAGGGAAAATATGGCAGCTCGAGACTCTACTAGCAAAAGAGGTAGATACATACAGCCTATCTAACCTAGCCGCGCTGACTCGGCCGCCCGACACCCTGACCCAGGTGTACTGCCTGAGTGAAGGATGCTGCATCCTCCACACATCTACCACATCGGCTTCCTGTACCACCCGAGCCAGGGCAGCGGACGAAGGAGGGTGAGGCTCCACCCCATTCCTATCTAAAGTAAAATCAATGCAGCAGTTCCAATCTCCACCCAACACTACACACTCCCTCTGATCAATAGCTCCTAATTTATTCTTCAGAGTCCTAAAAAGAGTCCCTCTATCGGGCCCTGTGTTAGGAGCGTACACATTAATGAAGGTGAAGGTGAAGCCTTGCACCTCTGCTCTCACCATGAGGGCTCTGCCTCCCTCTATCTCCTCCTTTTGTAATATGTTAACATTGAGCCTAGGAGAAAACAAAACAGCAACTCCCGCACTTAAATTTGTCCCATGACTGAGAACATACTGCCCCCCCCACCATAGGCCCCAGTCTATTTCATTGGCACTGTCACTATGTGTTTCCTGCAAAAGGACTACGTCCAGTCTTTTCTGCTGGACCAACTGGGACACTAAAGCCCTCTTCTGAGGATCCCTGCCCCCATTCACATTAAGAGAAGCCACCTTAAGAGCCTGCATCCCCACAGAAGAAAGAAGTGCAAGTCCAGAGAGAAACAGACAGAAAAGAGAAACCACCCTGTGCCGTGTCATCATCATATCTTTATTTTAAAAATTTCATTTGTCTCCCCCTCCTAGACACCCTTAACCCTTTCCTCAGACTAGTCACATGTTTCTTCAGCCGATACCTTTTCTTCCCATCCAGCAGGTCCAGCCCCACAATCTTCTGGAGGGTGGTGACAGACTGGATGAATTTCCCCACGTCCGGGAAGTACTCTTTAACATTAACTTTTTTTCCAAAGGTGTCATCCAAAAAACCATTAATCTCGTCTAAGGAGTAGAGGTCTTCTCCCTGCGACACACTGTCAGCGATAGAAGCAGTGTCAGACTCCGACTCACAGTCCATGTCAGTCACGTCTCCATGACAACCAGCAGCCCTCTCCTGCTCCTGTGCCTCCTCATCCTGCAGGGGCTCAGCCTCCTGTTCTGACCTCTCCACAGCTACTTCACTCTGCCCTGCCTGGATCACAACCTCCGCTTCAGTTTCAGCCTCTGCCTCGCCCGCTACAACAGTTTCAAACCCGGAAGTACTCGGACCAGCAGCCGCCGCAACCTCAGCGGCCCAGGAGCCTTCGGTTTCACCCCGCCCAGAACGACCTGCCTCGGAGCCCCCGGCTTCACCCCCCGCGGGACGATCTGCCCCGGAGCCCTCGGCTTCACTCCCCGCGGGACGGTCCGCCTCGGAGCCCCCGGCCTCGACCGGAGTCTCGGCCGCGGGAACCCCGGCCCCACTCCTCACCTCCTCCCCGTCATCGGCCGCGGCGGGCACCGCCGCATTTTGCCTATGAGGACAGGCGATCCTCTTGTGACCCACATCCCCACATTCAAAACACTTTATACTCCCGGAGCTCGCATACACCATGTAAAAACCCTCCTCGTGCTTCACACGGAAGGAGACCTCCAGGGTCTGCGTGGGGGAGTCCAGGAACATAAACACCTGTCTCCTCAGTGACTGAACATGCTTCAGCTTGGCGTCCCTGCAGCCCAGACTCACCGCACGGAAACCACTCGCAAACTTCCCGAAGCGCCGCAGCTCGTGCTCCAGCGCCTCGTTGGGAATGAACGGAGGGACTCCGGACACGGTGATGCGGGTGGAAGGCACCGCCAAAGGGGAAACCTGGAGAAACTCACCGTTGACGTTCAGTCCACTCTCTATCAGCTCGGTGACAAAGCGCTGCTGCTTCAAAAACACGACCACCGCTTTGTTCATGCGGGAGGCGTGTGAAATGTTTCCGTGTCCCACTTGCTCTCCAAGCGCCAACAACACCTGCTCCACCGTGGAGTTCGGCTGTGGCACCACCCGAACCCCATGCCTCAGAGACAGGGCCGGCGTCTGTGAGGACGCCATCCCCGCCACGAGACAGGACTCCGAGCCCCCCGGGCCCGAACCCCCAGTAGCCTACACTGCACTACAGTACACAGCTGACTCCACAGCAAACACTATGATTAACAGTGGTACAGTAATAAACAGTGAAAAGAAAAAAGAAAGAGCAGGAAAAAAAGGTCTCAAACTCCCAGTACACGCTCACTTCCACCACCACCACCTACTCCCAGCATGCACCAGAAAGAAAGAAAGAAAGAAAGAAAGAAAGAAAGAAAGAAAGAAAGAAAGAAAGAAAGAAAGAAAGAAAGAAAGAAAGAAAGAAAGAAAGAACTTGGAAAGGGTAGAAAGAAAGAAAGAAAAGAATAGAGAATGAATGAGAGAGACAGGGGGTAGTAAGAAAGAAGGAAAGACATTGGGGTAGATACATGGAAAGAGAGAGAGATATACAGAGCGCAGTAGAAAGAAAGAAAGAAATGAACAAATAAACAAAGAAGTAAAAAGACAGAAATGGGGTAGAAGACAGAAAGAAGAAAAAGAGAGAGGGGGAGATAGATAGATAGATAGATAGATAGATAGATAGATAGATAGATAGATAGATAGATAGATAGATAGATAGATAGATAGATAGATAGATAGATAGATAGATAGATAAGGATAGGATAAAATGTAAGCTGGAAGGAAGGATAAAGGGGAAGGAAGAAAGGGAGGAAGGATGGATAAAAGGTAACCTGGAAAGAAGGAAGGAAGGAGAAAGGGGAAGGAAAAAAGAAAGGAAGGAAGGAAGGAGAAAGGGGAAGGAAGCAAGAAAGGACAGAAGGAAGTAAGGAAGGACGGATAAAAGTTAAGTTGGAAGGAAGGAAAAAATGTAAGCTGGAAGGAAGGTAGGGAGGAAGGGAGGAGAAAGGGGAAGGAAGGAAGGAAGGAAGGACAGAAGAAAGGATACAAGGTAAGCTGGAAGGAAGGTATGAAGGGAGGAGAAGGGGGAAGGAAGGAAGGAAGGAAGGAAGGAAGGAAGGAAGGAAGGAAGGAAGGAAGGAAGGAAGGGACAAAAGATTGTGGAAAGAAGGAAGAGAGAAAGGAAGGAAAGAAGAAATGGAGGAAACAGATTGGGTCAATTTGTCCCAGAAGGACAACAAGAGGGTTCAACGTCTGAACTGAAATTCATGAAAAAAAATTTAATTGTTGGAAATGTTTATATCAAAAGTATAAAATCATTGAGAGGCTGATGAATGTGAGCTGAAAACCTGTGTGTGTGTCTGGGTGTGGGAGCCTGACAGTCTCAATGTCTGTATGCAGGTAAAATTGTTTATAAGTTGCCACAAAACTCCCCTCTCCCTAATGATCTGATGGATTACACCTGGCAGCCTGCCCTCGGAAGTTGCCATGGAGACTTTAACTGCTTGATTTTTACTGTGTAGAACAGTATTGTGTTTGTTGGTTTGTGTATGTGTGCATGTGTGACTGTGTGTGTCTGTCTCTGTGAGTGTTCAATTCATTTCCTGTAGACATCCTGTCAGTCTGTTTTATCATATGTCTGCATGAGGCTGTGTGTTAACGAGCGGGCAGGCTGCACCTGTACCTGTTCTATTTATAGACGTTGATAACGAGCTGGCTGCTACAGCTGGCTACTGCACAGAGCAGAGCAGAGCAGAGTGGGATTTCAGCTCGGTGCAGCCTCCGCAAAACAGCCTATAAACAGAGAACCGAATCGCTTATCAAAGTGTGGACATGATTAATCCGGCAAGGAGACCTTCCTGAGCTGGCTGTGTGACTTACATGTTCGTACGACAAATAGTTTTCTAACTGTGGCAGTTTAGAAAAGAGGGTCATTTCTCCTGTTCTCAAAAAATCAGCTCCTACTTTTGTATTGGAGTCAATGAGCCAGTGGAGCAGGTCTAGCTGCACAAAGAGGCTCATGCAGACAATTCTGTAAATCTGTCTGCTGTTTTGAGCACATCATCAGAGACACGACAAGTGTGGCTACAAACCTGGAAAAAATCAAGTCTCCAGAGTGTAATTTGTGGCCGTGAGGACAATTTATCCAGAAAAAATCCAGACTGGTTTGTCACTCTCTCCCACTCTAGCGATGATGTCACCCACTCTAAGCTCTGCTCGTTAGACGCAATACACACCCATTATAAAGTTGGATTTTGTTGAAAATCTTAATGATTTAAAAACTGCCAAATATCTGAAACTGTTGAAGATATCAAGAAGATGAGTAATGTGGTAATAGATTAAAAGTTTGTCTACAGTTTAAAAGAAAAATGGAGTCTGTGGGACGAAGCATGTGAAAGCTTTAGAGGTTTAAAGTAGTATGAAGATTTTAAAGGTTTGAAGATGTTTTCAATGTATTCCTATGGGGAAAAAATTGCAGAAAAAGTTAAATAATTTAAAAAGTATAAATAGTTGAAAAGAGAAAAATAATAGCAGGAATGTCCTGAAAAAGCTGCACGTTTTGATGTATTAATTGTTGAAATAGCACAAAGTATGAAGGAGGAGTTAGATACCAAAAAACGGCGGAAGACTCAGAATAATAATAAGAAGATGAAGTTTAAAGAAATAAAAATGGCCGACCAGAAGAACAATAGTGTGAATGCATTCTGCATTCACACTAACTAGGAAAAAATCCACAGAATAACAATAGTGCCCGGCTATTTCATAGCTGTTGGGTCGAGTGCCCTGGCGATGGCCGGTGCCCTAATAACCCCGAGCTTTTGGTTATAAAAGAGTCTCTTATTAATGTGGATGAATCTACGTTTCCCACTCGTTAATGGGTCAGTTTTTGTCTTCATAGTTATTTTGATATCATTATTTAGTGGTCGACTCGTCCAGCATTTCGGTTTCCCAGACGCTGCCCGGCGGGTCATGGGAATAACGCCGCTGGATCGCTAGTTGGCATCGTTTATGGTCGAAACTACGACGGTATCTGATTGTCTTTAAACCTCCGAATTTCATTCTTGATTAATGAAAACATTCTTGGCAAATGCTTTCGCTTTCGTCCGTCTCGCGCTCGTCCAAGAATTTCATCGTGCGTCCAGAGGCTCATGGGAAATGTAGTGTGAAAACACTTTGCTTTCCAAAACTCCTCTTGGTCCCTTTCATACTTATTTTTATGTTATCATATAAATCACTTTGCAGAATCAGAATAGCAAATATTATCAGCAAATCATTTTTCGTATAATTCTACGTTTAGATAAGACGTAATGATCCCTTATTTACAGTATGTGCAAGTTAATAGATTAAATAGATATACATTATTTTTATGTGTACTTTTATTTCTGATCATACTTTGATGCTTATATTTTCTTTTTTCTCTCTTCTCGACTAGAGCAATCAGTTTATGTTGGATTCATATTTCAGGTTGAAACTGAGTCAGATCCAGGTCTTAGGGTTAGGGTCAGAGGCAGTTATCAGTTATTTTGGTCCTTTTCTCTGGAACAAACTATCAGGGGACAAGAGATCCCCCTAACCCTAACCCTAACACTATGAACTGCTGCTGTGCATGAAATGTGCTGCACAGATAAAACTGACATGTCATGCAATATAAAACATGCAAATAGAAATTTAATTTTAAGCTTTTGTCATTTGATTTCAAAGAGTAGCACCGACTTTAAACAAATAAAATAATATTTTCTCACAAAACTGTCACAGTTTCTGTAATAATAATAAAAAAATATATATATTTTTTTAGCTCTACATGATCTGAATTTTTTTTTTCCAGTGACTGCCCTTTAGAAATGACTGTGTTTCCATCCCTGGATAATTCCTGGGTTTTCAGATAATCAGGTTTGTGCTAAATGTGGAAAAAAAAAAAAAAATCTCCTCAGGCTCGGACACACAACGTTAAAATAAAAATAAAATATGAAAACGGAGGCCTGGCACTAAATAATGATGTAGCACTTAATGCTTCAGAGGAGAAGAGTTGAATCAATTGAACAATTATAAATAATTAGACAAAAGCAACAGCTGAACATCGAGGCAGGGAGTGGCTCTAAATCCATGTAGCACCAGATGAATCAATGTCACCATGATAAGAAATGTGTTTTCCACACACAGACACACGCCTCCTTTTCTCTGTAATCGCTTTAGAGTTTCTGTTAAGTTCATGTCCGTGTGTGCGTGTGCGTGTGCGTGTGCGTGCTCTCTCACTGTGGTTTGTGGTACTGGGTTGGTGCTGGCAGCCGAGGAGGTGGTGGTGGTGGCGGTGGCGGAGTAGGAGGAGGGAACAGCAGACGCTGCAGAAAGAGACGAGTCCTCCTGCATCAGTCCTCTTCTGTCCAAGACGCTGAAAGCCAGACAAGACGATCAGTCATGAACTGCATCCTGCTCGTTACTCAGCAGAGGAAGACCAATCAATCACAGGAGCCGACACACAACTCTTTGATAACAGTAGAGAGGATTGAGATAACGCAACAATAAATAAAAGGGAGGAGGAGTCGGATTCTGAGTCGGAGCAGGTGTTTGATACTAAATCAATTATCCAGCTCGTTTCCTCTTCCTGCTTCGAACGCAGCCGTTTAGTTCAGGATGTGTTAATGCGAGGACGTTACCTGGGGTACGTCGGCCCACACAGCACCTCGCAGCAGTTTTTGATGATGTTCTTGTGGCTGTACGGGTTCTGGACTCTGTTCTTTCCAGACCAGGATCCTTTAATCTAGACAAACAACAACAACAACAACAAAACACCCATCACTAAAGCATCCCATCCCAAACACAGCCTCGCTCCGCTCTCTTTCAGGAAAACCTTCCCTGCGCCGATACCTTATTCAAAAGCAGAGCTCCATTTTTAGATGTTATTCCCACAGGCGTGGCTTTGACCTACTAAAAGGATCCTGTCAGGGATTTAATGGGATCTGCTGACGAGTGCAGTCACTGCAACTACAGATTAAAAACACTTTAATAAGTGATTGAAAACAAATCATACAAAGGATCTGCAGAGCAACAAAGAAGTCGGTCACGGTGCTGCACGTTGACACCACATGAGGCTCAGGAGAGATTTGAACCCCAAACATCCTGCTCTTGTAGCAGCACATTTACATCAGATGGAAATAAACTAAATAGTTTCTTTTATGTCCATTTTTATACTTTAGTCACATTGAAATAGAAAACATAACATTTCATCAGCGTTTGATTGGATTGATGTAAGTGCAACTGTGACTAGCAACACATTAACTTAAATGATACTTTTATTTATCATGAAAACAGCTGCTGCAAGTCAGAGAAACATTGATTTATTTATGCCATTTCTTTTATTTTGGGTGCTAAAGATGTAGGTCAGTGCTGCATGCCTTTGTGTGTGTGTGTGTGTGTGTGTGTGTGTGTGTGTGTGTGTGTGTGTGTGTGTGTGTGTGTGTGTGTGTGTGTGTGTGTGTGAGACGCAGCTGACAGACCATGTGTCATCCTAAGGGAGAGCAGAGCTGCTACAACACTCAAGGTGCCTTCTCTTGTTCGCCCTCATTCCACCATTTCTCTCCTCCTCTTTACTCCCCCCCCCGCCCCCCCCCCCCCCCCCCCCCCCCCCCCCCCCCCCCCCCCCCCCCCCCCCGCCCCCCCCCCCCCCCCCCCCCCCCCCCCCCCCCCCCCCCCCCCCTTTTTTTTGCCCCCGATGCATCTATTATTAGGCCAATCACAGATATTGAAATGACCGGGTTGACAGCCATTGTTTCAACTCCTGGAGCAACGTTACACAGTAGGTGCTCGCTGCAGAGCTTCATTACAGATTACATGTTTTTATTTTTAAAATTAATAAATAAATAAAAAAAACGAGGCCAGCCATCCCGCAGGAGAGAAGAAGCAGAATTATAAATTAATCATTACAACAAAGTATGAGTGCTGCACTCTCTTGCTTTCAGCCATCTAGAATCTCCCGCACTCTCCAACACAACACAACTCAACACAACACAACACAACACAACTCAACACAACACAACTCAACACTACTGCTGCTGCTGTTGCTGCTGTTAATGCTGCTGTTAATGCTGCTGCTGCTGTTGCTGCTGCTGCTGTTAATGCTGCTGCTGCTGCTGTTAATGCTGCTGCTGCTGCTGCTGCTGCTGCTGCTGCTGTTAATGCTGCTGCTGCTGCTGCTGTTAATGCTGCTGTTAATGCTGCTGCTGCTGTTAATGCTGCTGCTGCTGCTGCTAATGCTGCTGCTGCTGCTGCTGCTGCTGCTGTTAATGCTGCTGCTGCTGTTAATGCTGCTGCTGCTGTTGCTGCTGCTGCTGTTAATGCTGCTGCTGCTGCTGTTAATGCTGCTGCTGTTAATGCTGCTGTTAATGCTGCTGCTGCTGCTGCTGCTGCTGCTGCTGCTGCTGCTGCTGTTGCTGCTGCTGCTGCTGCTGCTGCTGCTGCTGCTGCTGTTAATGCTGCTGCTGCTGCTGCTGCTGCTGCTGTTAATGCTGCTGCTGCTGTTAATGCTGCTGCTGCTGCTGCTGCTGCTGCTGTTAATGCTGCTGCTGCTGCTGCTGCTGCTGCTGTTAATGCTGCTGCTGCTGTTAATGCTGCTGTTAATGCTGCTGCTGCTGCTGTTAATGCTGCTGCTGCTGCTGTTAATGCTGCTGCTGCTGTTAATGCTGCTGTTAATGCTGCTGCTGCTGCTGTTAATGCTGCTGCTGCTGTTGCTGCTGCTGCTGCTGCTGTTAATGCTGCTGCTGCTGTTAATGCTGCTGCTGCTGTTAATGCTGCTGCTGCTGCTGTTAATGCTGCTGCTGCTGCTGTTAATGCTGCTGCTGCTGCTGTTAATGCTGCTGTTAATGCTGCTGCTGCTGCTGTTAATGCTGCTGCTGCTACTGTTAATGCTGCTGCTGCTGTTAATGCTGCTGCTGCTGCTGTTAATGCTGCTGCTGCTACTGTTAATGCTGCTGCTGCTGCTGCTGCTGCTGTTAATGCTGCTGCTGCTGCTGCTGCTGCTGTTAATGCTGCTGCTGCTGCTGCTGCTGCTGTTAATGCTGCTGCTGCTGTTAATGCTGCTGCTGCTGCTGTTAATGCTGCTGCTGCTGCTGCTGCTGCTGCTGCGTTTAATGCTGCTGCTGTTAATGCTGCTGCTGCTGCTGCTGTTAATGCTGCTGTTAATGCTGCTGCTGCTGTTAATGCTGCTGCTGCTGCTGCTGCTGTTAATGCTGCTGCTGCTGCTGCTGCTGCTGCTGTTAATGCTGCTGCTGCTGTTGCTGCTGCTGCTGTTAATGCTGCTGCTGTTAATGCTGCTGTTAATGCTGCTGCTGCTGTTAATGCTGCTGCTGCTGTTGCTGCTGCTGCTGTTAATGCTGCTGCTGCTGTTAATGCTGCTGCTGTTAATGCTGCTGCTGCTGCTGCTGCTGTTAATGCTGCTGCTGCTGCTGCTGCTGCTGCTGTTAATGCTGCTGCTGCTGCTGCTGCTGCTGTTAATGCTGCTGCTGCTGCTGCTGCTGCTGTTAATGCTGCTGCTGCTGTTAATGCTGCTGCTGTTAATGCTGCTGCTGCTGCTGCTGCTGCTGCTGCGTTTAATGCTGCTGCTGCTGCTGTTAATGCTGCTGCTGCTGCTGCTGCTGCTGCTGCTGTTAATGCTGCTGCTGCTGCTGCTGTTAATGCTGCTGCTGCTGTTAATGCTGCTGCTGCTGCTGCTGTTAATGCTGCTGCTGCTGCTGCTGCTGCTGCTGTTAATGCTGCTGCTGCTGCTGCTGTTAATGCTGCTGCTGCTGTTAATGCTGCTGTTACTGTTAATGCTTCTGCTGCTGCTGCTGCTGCTGTTAATGCTGCTGTTACTGTTAATGCTTCTGCTGCTGCTGCTGCTGTTAATGCTGCTGTTACTGTTAATGCTGCTGCTGCTGCTGCTGCTGCTGTTCCTGCTGTTAATGCTGCTGCTGCTGTTCCTGCTGTTAATGCTGCTGCTGTTACTGTTAATGCTTCTGCTGTTGCTGCTGCTGCTGTTAATGCTGCTGCTGCTGTTCCTGCTGTTAATGCTGCTGCTGCTGTTAATGCTGCTGCTGCTGCTGTTAATGCTGCTGTTAATGCTGCTGCTGCTGCTGCTGTTCCTGCTGTTAATGCTGCTGCTGCTGCTGCTGTTAATGCTGCTGCTGCTGTTAATGCTGCTGCTGCTGCTGCTGCTGTTAATGCTGCTGCTGCTGTTAATGCTTCTGCTGCTGCTGTTAATGCTTCTGCTGCTGCTGTTAATGCTGCAGCTACTGTTAATGCTTCTGCTGCTGCTGCTGCTGCTGTTAATGCTGCTGCTGCTGTTAATGCTTCTGCTGCTGCTGTTAATGCTGCAGCTACTGTTAATGCTTCTGCTGCTGCTGCTGCTGCTGTTAATGCTTCTGCTGCTGCTGCTGCTGTTAATGCTGCTGCTGCTGCTGTTAATGTTGCTGCTGCTGCTGCTGTTAATGCTGCTGCTGCTGCTGCTGCTGTTAATGCTTCTGCTGCTGCTGCTGCTGTTAATGCTGCTGCTGCTGCTGTTAATGCTGCTGCTGCTGTTAATGTTGCTGCTGCTGCTGCTGTTAATGCTGCTGCTGCTGCTGCTGTTAATGCTGCTGCTGCTGCTGCTGTTAATGCTTCTGCTGCTGCTGCTGCTGCTGTTAATGCTGCTGTTACTGTTAATGCTTCTGCTGCTGTTAATGCTGCTGCTGCTGCTGCTGCTGTTAATGCTGCTGTTACTGTTAATGCTTCTGCTGCTGCTGCTGCTGCTGTTACTGTTAATGCTTCTGCTGCTGTTAATGCTGCTGTTACTGTTAATGCTTCTGCTGCTGCTGCTGTTACTGTTAATGCTGCTGCTGCTGCTGCTGCTGTTAATGCTGCTGCTGCTGTTAATGCTGCTGCTGCTGTTAATGCTTCTGCTGCTGCTGCTGTTACTGTTAATGCTGCTGCTGCTGCTGCTGCTGTTAATGCTGCTGCTGCTGTTAATGCTGCTGTTACTGTTAATGCTTCTGCTGCTGCTGCTGTTACTGTTAATGCTGCTGCTGCTGCTGCTGCTGTTAATGCTGCTGCTGCTGTTAATGCTGCTGTTACTGTTAATGCTTCTGCTGCTGCTGCTGCTGCTGTTAATGCTGCTGCTGCTGCTGCTGCTGCTGCTGCTGCTGCTGCTGCTGCTGCTGCTGCTGCTGCTGTTAATGCTGCTGCTGCTGCTGCTGCTGCTGCTGCTGCTAATGCTGCTGCTGCTTCTCGTCAGAGTGTCTGCAGTCAGATCTGGGCTAACAAAGCCTCCAGTGAAGTACACACTCTGCCGATACTAGTGTACACAACAGAAACACTTCCCTGTGTGGATTCATCCACCTGCAACACCACCACTCATCATCTGCTCTACATCAGCCTGATGTGTGTGTGTGTGTGTGTGTGTGTGGTGACTAAATAATGACTCAATGGTAATGCGCTAAAGGAATCAATATTTTCTTTTCCTTTTTTTAGCATCAGAAGCTTCTTCTAAATGCGGCCGATTCACCAATCAGCTCTTTGTGAATCTGCTTTGTTATTATCTGAGCTCAAATTATCATCATTATTATTATTATTGTTGTTATTCTATTTATAAGAGCAGCGACTGGTGCATATTTTTAGATGAATGGACCATGTTTCCTGCTGCTGAGCAGAGAGGAGTCCAAATTCTGCTTTTAGCATTCAAAGCATTTACCAGCCAATTTGTCATATGGCTCAGACTCTCTGAGAAAAACTAAACTGCTCAGTGTGAAACTGCCCACATTTCCCTTGTACAGAGATGTTTGTGAGATTTCTGTGGTTGAACTGGGTAAACAGGGTGAATTAACTTTGGTAAAGTGTGATTTTGAATAAAAACTCACATGATGTATTTCTGTAAATAAACTGGATCTGTGTTTCTTCACAGTCTCCATTTCCTGTGTATTTGAGCTCACGCCACTTTCCTGTATTTGCTTTGGTTTAGTTTACAGTATAATGGCCTTGTTTAACAAGCTACAGTTTACCAACCCTCTGTCCTTCAGTGCTGAACGAGGCCGCGCCGTTGTCAAGGAAACAGCTCTGTGGTGTTAGAAATTGTAGTGTTTACACCACGGCGATGTGTGTTTATCTTTCCAGCCTCATGGACTCGAGCTGCCTGAAGATTTACAGACACATTCTTCAAACGCCACCTGATCCTCATTATGTGCTGAACTCTGTTACTCTCAAAGAAATCCAATTTAAAAAAAACAGCTTAAACACGTCTAACCTTTTATCCGAACTCTTCAATATGAGAGGATGAGAAAAAAAACCTGCACTTAAGAGGATTCTGTTCATTTTTCTGCCTCTGTGAATGATCACTGGGACCAGACTGAGCTCCAACATGGCTGAGGGTTAATGGTGCAGACTGAAATATTGTCCTCTTGAGTTCAGGTGGTTTGGGTTTGGAGAGAGTGATGGTGAAAAACTCAGACTATCAGCAGTGTGAAAAGTGACTAAATATTTGGATCTTTCTTTTCCCTCATTTAGCCTCTGTCACATCAGAAATAACATAAAAAAGCTGAGTGCAAATGCAACCAAGACACATTTCAGTTCTTCTAACTACATCTTGTTACTGAATGTGATAGCTGTTAGCGACCTAGCTTAGCAGCTTCTCACATCTGGGTTTTAGTCATGGATGTATTATATTAACTCTGACCAAAATTTGCATCTAGGTTTCATGCATATAAAAAGGTGCATAATATGTCCATGTGTCTAAATGTAAAAAAAAAAATTGAAAATGAAGATAATTAGATTTTTTTTTTCATATCCGAAAAGGAGTGGGAAGAAGTAAAACTTATTTACTCCCACACCCTATTCATAAATTAGCTATCAAGCTTCCTTGTAATTAAAATCTATACTGTAAATGAATTTATAAGTTTAAATGTGAATCAAGATTGAATGAAAATTAGGATAAAATCACATTATGGCTGAAGTAGGCTTCACTTCCCCTGTGGTGAGCGAAGGGTTAACACGGACCGACCTCAGCACACAGTATAGCCAAGGCTGAAGTCCACTGGTGGTTTTTTCTTAACTAAGGCTCATGTTGTGTTTTCAGTTGACCGCCAAGGCAAATATACATAGATTTGTATATAAGAGCAGTTTGACGGAGCATTAACTTGAAATTTCCACCACAGGAATAAAGTGTTCATTTGCATGAAGACGTATGAAACCTAAACAAACTAGTGCAGATCCAAAGAAGGAAACCTGCGCATGACGGCACGTGACGTGACAGCTGAATCTGTGGTTACATTTAAAATCTTCTCTAAACATGCAGTGACACGATGCACGCCACTTACATCCTCGTTGGTGGTCTGGTTGAGAGAGATCAGGTAGGTGTGGAAGCCGGTCAGTCCCACCACCGACCACAGGGTGAAGAAACACACCAACACCTCCAGCACAGTGAAACACAGTTAAGAGAAACACAACAGATGTTTTTGGCCTGACACGTGGTCACTGATTAAACAGCGGACAGCGGGCGACGCCACAATGGAGACAGTTATGCAACATAATTAAAGCCAGAGATAGTCAGCGTCAGAGATAAAGAGTATAAACACAGTGCTTGTTAAATCCATTAACCTGTGGTCCAGAGAAAAAGATGAGAACGTGTTTAAATATAATGTTAGAACCCAACTTTAAATCACTTGTTTATCATACAGTAAATTCAGTTATTGTTAACATCTGTCAAACCGTCCATTTAAACTAATTACGCTAATCTTAGCTCCATAAATCAATTCAAAATCAAGCCTCTGGCCATTTTAAATGTTTTAAGTTAATATTATTTAAATTCTAACAATTATACATTCATTCACCTGACCCCCATTTGACTCTCACATAGCGGAAAACCGAGGCATAAGCTTCAAGTAGAAAATAAAGAAAGAGCACTGTTGTGTGGAATGAATTAGTTGCTGCGCTGCTGATGTTAGCCTTAATCATAATAACATTCAGGACCAGTTTCCACACAGTGTTGCTGAAATGGTGAATAAACTTCATATAAACGACAGCCTCATAATGTCATTTAGCTCTGCTCCTTGACACTGACTGTTGCCCATAAAGTTGGAGGTTTTACCTCTTCTCATGAAATCATTATGACAATGTCTTGATAATCATTGCAGCTGGTCAAAGGTGATTACTGATGTGTATGAATAAGAATAAAAAGAGGAGTGTGTCCTAACATTAAAAAACATTTCCAGTGTATAAACACAGCAGCTACATTCAACATAGTGACTGCAGCTCACATTTTGTTTTGTTGTGCACACACACTGTGGTCAGAGTTTTAAAGGATATGTTCCAGGTGTTTCTTTCAAAGTGTTCAAAAAGCCATTATCCACGGAGCCTGTGAACAGACAGCGAGAAGTTAGACAGAATAAAAATAGACACACAGCTTCTGTATTTATTTTATTCCTCTGAAGAGGAGCAGCTCTTACACATTATTAAGATAACAAGCCCAGAGCTAATTATCCTGACTAGAAAACTCCCGTTTCCACCCGTGTGTCTGTCTTGTTGCTGTCTGCTTTGGGCAGAACGCGGGAAGCACGAGGGAAGACGAGAATGAAAGAGGAATCGTGTCAAGATGTCAGTTTGCTGTAGCCTGTCTCGTCACGCTTCAGGAAAAAGCCTGGTCCCAACTAGGTCATACTTTCAGAGCATGTGCATTTACATAAACACTGGAAGCCGCTGGTGGCGCAGCCAACTCTTCCTGTTTTGCCACATTTTTTTTTGCAGCCTGAATCGCTCTCCTACATGACACGCCTGTGTGCTGCCTCTGATTGGACACCTGATACTCACGCATGACAACATGGACGATGTCAAAGGTGAAGATATAAATGGTGAGCAGCGAGAGCGACAGGGTGAACAGGTAGAAGTATCTGTAGTTCCTCTTGCCCACACAGTTCCCCACCCATGGACAGTGGTGATCAAACCGATCTGTGAGGAGGAAACAAACAAACAAAACAGTCTGTGTGTAAATCTGTGAAATGTACCTGCTGCAACGGTGGACATTTTTAGAAATCAAGCCAGTGTTAAAAATAAACCAATATCAGCTGCAGTCTCACAGTCCAACGCAGCTTTGTGCATCAGCTTCTGTAAGACCTGCAGTCTAAATATAGTCATCACTTCCTCTTTGCCTCCACTCTTCTATCATCTGGAGGAGAGCCACGTGAAAGCAGGGCAGGGTCAAAGGAGAGACAGAGGTAAACGTCTTGCTTTACTCTTTTCTCTGCAGCCGACACACGCTGCTGCATGTTACACAACAACAAGATAACATACAGCAAAATGTGGATATAGAGTTGAAATGAAAACAACCACAGTTTGAGCTGTGTTCACATCCACTAAGAGCTAACGTTGTGGTAATTATAGTCTCTGTAGCCATGTTAGCATCGCAGCAGTTGTGGTTTCTGACTGAAGTATCTCAACTACTAGGACTGGATGGATTGGCATGACAGTGGGTTCAGACAGTCTTGATCCCCTGAGGACGAAGCCTTAATGACTGGTGAGGCCCTGACTTTACTTCCAGCATCACAAGCAGGTCGGCATTAGATGGATTACTGTGAGATTTGGTCGACACCTTCATGCCGCCCTCAGGACGAATTGTAATAACTTTAGTGATCCCTAAACGGTCCTTAAAATGGTCCTGCACACTGGCCTAACACTGTTTGCTCGATGTGGATGTCAACAACGCTCAAATACAACAGTATTTCAGTGATCTTTGCTATTTTTCTATTTTAATACCCGAAAGAAAAAAAAACTGTGAGTTGTGTGCAGTAATTCAAAGAGCTGGAACTAGACAAACTTGAACTTAGACTAACACCTACTTTTCTCTTTTTTCAGTCACTCCCATAGTTATTGTTGGAACACAAAGTCAACACAAGAAAATCCTGTGTGAGACTTTCACAGCGATAAATATTGTTCAGTCAAGAGAAAAGAAGATATGACTGCAGTAAAAGAGAGTCTGAGGTGCTGCCTGGCCTGCACTGTGTGTTTGTGTGTGTGTGTGTGTGTTAGTGCAGCAGGTGCACACAGATGAACCAGTGTTCACAATGACTGAGCACTTATTCCCTCTCTTAGCCTCCACTGTCTCCTCTCATATCGCCTGTGAGTCGACGCTCCGTTCAAACGCATTCCTCAATCATCAGCAGCCAAATGACTTGTTATTCGGCCGAGAGATAAAACAGCTACACACACACACACACACACACACACAAAGATATCACATCACATCAGAGCACAACACACAAATACGTATAGTTCAAACCGCCGTCACAATTCAAAGCGCTTAAAATATTCCCTGGGAAGTTTTTGCTCCATTAGCTTCAGTTTTTCAAAAACGTCTGCAGCCTGTCTGCTCAACATTTATTTACAAGGCTTTGATTTCTTTTTAAACTATATCGTCACTGTGACAAATGAGCGCAGGGAGAAAATTAAGGTCAAGGCTTCTGTAACAGTCATCACATCAGCGAGCTATTTTTCCTCACGTACAAAAACATTATTCAACTTTTCTATTTCTGAGAAACTGATATAAACCCGTTTAAATGAAAAAAAGGCTTTGTTTTGCGAAGCGATGTGAGGTTGAAGGTGATTTCTCACCGACACAGTTGTCACAGATGCTGCAGTGAGAAGCTCGCGGCGGCCGGAAGATCTTGCAGGTGTAGCAGTACTTGAGCTTGACAATCTGGTTGTTGATCTGAACGTTGCGGATTCGAGGTGGCGGCCGCTGCCCTGCAGGGACGTTCCCGTTGGCGGCCTCTGTGGAGACACAAAAAGCAAACAAAAACGTCATTAGTGGGTGTTGGTTTGGTTGAATTAAATTAAATCAAAGTAATCAATAACACAACAACATGCCCACATAAAATACATCGCATTGCAAGCTTCACAAAAGATTGACTTTCTTGCTGCTGCTCCGTTGCACTGTGTTGCATTCGACCACAACGGAGCTCGGTGTTGTGTATCTGTAGATCTGTTAAACAGGCAGTGAAGAATGGAGAGGGAAAAAAAAGAGCCATAAATCTTGACATATAAACCTTGAAGACGTCAGCGGATGACAACACCAGCTCGATACAGTATTGATGGATGGTGGATTTATGTGTAATCACTGCTGAGCTGTTAATATTATACATCAGCAGCACTATAGCGCGGCTTGTCCTGCTCTATTCAGGCGTCAGCGTAACCTTGCAGACGCTGTAGAACGACTGTACGTCACAGCAGTCCAGTCTTTTCTCCGAGACGAGCCTCGTTTCTGCACAGCGGTCGTCGGCCAAATGAGATTCTCATATATTCCCTGTTCTTGGCAATTCAGATTTTTCTGATTATGTTGCACTGCAGGAGCTGAGAGGTTAGCGAGGCTGGCTAATGGCCAGAGGGCTGGCAGCTGGAGTGTGTCAGGAGGATAACCATTAACATGCTGCACTGTGCAGATGTGAATGTGGAGCTGAGGGGAAGCAGTCAGCAAACTCTTTTGACTTTCTGAAGTGGGAATCCACTGAAAGTAAAGTTTAGAGATAGAGGAAAAGAAAAACTATGATCAGTTTAATTGCATATTTATCATTTGTATTGAGCTGTAAATGGTAGTTGTTATTTAAAGCTAAACATAAGTAAATCAATGAAATAAGAGCAAAAGTATCCAATGCCACCCACAATACATCTACAGATGTAATGATTGTGATATTTATTTTATCTGATGGCACAAAACACTCTGAATTATGAATCTAAAGAATGAAGGATTATTGGCTTTAAGGATAAACTGAAGGAAAATAAATTAATGAGTCATCACTCACTCCCCGTGGTAGGAGAGCTCGGGCTGCTCGTGGCATTACTTATTCCAAGAGGATGCTTCTCCTCGTATTAGCATTCCCCCTCGGGACTCCAGTCACTAACAGGCTCAGGGACAGAGGCCCGAGGCTGCAGCGGCTTCAACAACATACCTGCCTCAGCTTTAGAGTGAGATCAAACGCACAGATCTGCCTCCTCTGATCACACGCCCACGCTTGTGACAGAAAACAGCTACGTTCAAAAATACACCGTATCACAGCTATAAATGTGGGATGGAAGTTGTTGAACTAAGTGTTTCATTCAAATTGCTGCTGTGTGGGTGACTTATACTGTATGTCACGTGACTCGAAATCAACACACAAAGTGTTGATGTTCAATGTTAGACACAATGTGAAGACTGAAGGCCGATGAGACTGGAAACAGCTCATCTGTCTATCTGTCTATGTCGAACACAGTGAAAGCAATGTAGAAACACAATGGTTTGTGTTTGCATGTGTAAACAGCACTTAAAAACTCCTGGGGTTGAAAGGTGAGGAGAAGACGGACAGTGTCAACAAATAGTTACACGTGAATTTGGCTCATTTGCTTCTTTTTTTTGTACAGAGAACTGTGTGAGATGCTTGATGCCACTCTCACATCTGTCCGTCTCTAAAGCTCATTTAACATTAGAGTGAGAGCAGCATTTTGGGCCTTGACCAGCATCTTCCTGGAGTCTCTACTGGAACTGGTCGACAATCTGATCCGATTCTCTGCAACTTATCACATCTTTGGATCCACTCGTTTTCTTTGTTTCGTCACAAAATCAAACAACAATGGAAACAATGGAGTGATAACACAAATCAAAAAAGAGTCATGCATCGTTTTTATCATATGCTTTGGTGCATCTTCAGGACTGTCAATTTTTTGTGTTCTTAATGCCTTTAAATAGTTGTATTTGATTCATGTATATACAGTATATATAAATAGCATATTAAATTCCCCCACTCTTCTACATCGATGCCCCTCCCCCTAACAGTGGAATAATAGTCAAAACCTTCAATAATAAGCTCTATTTACATGAATAATCTCCTCGTCTAAACTACAGTCCAGGGTCACCACACATCACCACAGCTGGTTAAGACCTATTGTCATCCAGCTGGCAGCGGGATGAGTCACGGTCGTGATGAGAGGAGCACGAGCTGCCAGCCAACCCGTTCTCAGGGGGACAAGTGCCTCAGCTCTGCTTTTACAGGCGTCCTCTGTCATGAGCAGAGACCAGAGGCGTGGTCCTTACCCATGGCTCTTGTGTGGAGCAAGAGAGAGAACGAGCGACGGCTCAAGGACACCATGAATCTTTGACAGAAACAAAGAGTGAACAGTGAGCAGCCACACACAGGCAGACAGAGGCGGAGGACGCCGGGTGGCCTGGTGCACAAATGGGACAGAATGAGAAAAGAGAAACGCCCGGGGTGTGGACATGAAAGATACAAACACGCACAAGCCGATGAGGACAACAAGACCCCTCGTTTTTTTGTTTGCAGAGGCTTTCCTGTCATTAGTATACAGTGTGTAGTTGGTTTTTGTATAATGAGACACACACAGCCTCTGTAGCAAATGTGTGTTACATGGAGCTCTACACCCCCATGAGCACAGCCAACCTTCAGCAGCACAAAGCCTATAACGAACATGAATAAACCAACAGCACGGAGGAGGAAGTGCTGCACACCGGAGTATTAATGCTTCAAAAATACTTCCACTGTAAACATGTGGAGTCATTTTACACAGAAAAACCGATGTACACACAACAATCTACACGATGATGTCACAGCACACGAGCTGTGATAATCATTTGTTCTGTTATTGACTTAACATTTTGAATGGATGCAGATAAGAGGTTTTGTGTCTGGCCCGGTGGCATTATCAGCTCCCACTGTGAATAACAGCTGAGCACACTTCAAGGACGGGAGCTGGACTGTCACATCAGACCACACGCTACTTCAGGCTTGCATAAATCTGCACTGGATCTGAGCATTATCACTGAAAGGTGCCTGAAGTGGCTGCATCGTTCTCTTCTCTACCACTATCAGCAATAAATTGACTTGTGGGCAGATGCGTCTGTGCACAACCCTTCACAACTGTTGCTAACAAGCAGAATTCAAGTTCACACAACCATTGTAAAGTTTCAGTCAAAATGTCGAGGTTTATAATTTTGTAAAATACTCTGATATAATAGCGATGATGGATTTGAACTTTTTGCAAAGTCTAACTCAACCTTTATTGATAACAAAATGATATAACAATAATAGGCTATATATGTATTTTTAGCCTTTTGGTACCAGAGAAAATTCATTCTTAACAGAAAATGTACCTTTTAAGTTCTTTCTGCAGAGAAAATGTTTGCTTATTTACAAATGCAGAAGTCACAAAGCAACATTTACATTTATTGGAGACCACCTGAAAAATATAAGTCCATTATTCGCTCTACTTTTACAGTACCTCTGTTTTTGGTCTCCGCCTACAATGTATGTTTGTGTACTGTATGTGACCTTTTTAAAAAGTTTAGAAAAACAAAACGAAAACCAGTCAAGGAGATAAAAGCCCTGAAAATGAGTAATGACATTCTGCATGCGCATATTATTTTCTACCCAAGTTAAAACCGTTTTAGTTGTTTCGTGTGAGAGATGTACGTGTTTGTGTTCATCAACAAAATCAACAAGTGTCTGTAAACTGTTCTTGTGACTCACCGATCTCCATCTCGATGAACGTGGCTTCCTCTGGGAGGGCCCGTGGCAGCACCCCGGGGTCGCTGAAGCTGGTCCTCAGCAGCATGGCCATGACGAAGAGGAAGAGCACGACAGCGAACACTGGGATAGAAGGAGACAGGTGCACAGCCAGGTACGGACACCTGTGGAAGAAAAAAGGAGTTTTGAATCAAGTGGAGAGTCCAGGGGAGGAGCGTTTCTGTTCATGTCAGGACGGTGAAGAGAGAAAAGTTTGACTTTATCACAGTGTAGAACAGAGGTAGCTAGAAGTGAAATCCAGTGTTTTAATCAGCAATACTTTCAAGCTGATTTTTCTCCACTTTCTCCAACATTGTTCCTTGCTTTATTTCATTTTTTGACTGGGTTGGTTGATGTCCTCTCAGACCTGGGGACTGTGTGATGGAAACTTTTTTTCCCTTGACAGAAATGGAAGAGCCTTCTCACAGAGAGCAGGGGGACATGGCTCGACAACACCATACATATTCTGAACTGGTGTTGGGAGCGGAAGGTCGTGAACTGTGAGAGCTGCCCTTTCTCTGGACCACGCAGGAGTCAGCGCCATGAATAAACAACACGGTGCCACAGTCCCCTCACCTTCTGGACGAGTGGAGAAACATTAGCATAACTCCGTTTGCCAGACCATTGAGATTAGAGGCAGCAGGGCTCCTCCACAAAGGCCTGCTGCTCAGTGCCATAACAGATGTGAGCTGCAGAGCAAAAATGCTGCAGAACAGAGTCCAGGAGTAGGAGGAGGAGAAGAAGCAGAGAGAGAAGGAGGAGGAGGGGGAAAAGGAGGAGAAGAACAAGAACAAGAAGCAGGAGATCAGAAGAAGAAGAAGAAGAAGAAGAAGAAGCTTCTGCGAACAGTTATTAATAGTTAAACATGCGCAGCTTCGTCTCCTCCCATGTAGCCAGGATCATATATTTATAATGCAACTAATGTGCTACAGAATCGGATACTGTGCCGTATCCTACAGGGCCAAGTGTTGTACTGCATGTCACGCATAAAGCTGCCCACGCACACACGCACACACACACACGCGCACGCATGCACGCACTTATCATGAAGAAAATGTAAATTAATACATGAGTTATTTAAAAGACATATTATTCAGCCAGCTCACATTTACACATTATTCTCTTTTTGTGAATTATGCAGAATCTGAAATATTTAAGGGATTAATCAATTTGTAGATCAAATTATAAAAAAAAGAATAATCTGTGATGACCTGAATAATAAATAGGCTATTAGAAGTAATTTATTTTTTGAACAAAAATCCCAAACATTTGAGAGGAGTCAAGCCTCTCAAATGTGAGACTTTGCTGTTTTACTTTATTTCAAATTGTGGTAATGTCAATATCAAGACATTTAAAGAATCATTTATTTTGTACAATAAATAATTAATGGATTATTTGAAAAAATATTAGAATAATGGATTAAGTAAATGATCTGTTAAACTCAAAATATAAAAGATTTATAGGGGTTTATAGTATCATATCTCACAAACACTGTACTGTATTACATATCAGCCAAAACACCACTGTACTGTTACATAGATGAACGTGACCTCTGAATTATGTTAAGTCATCAGAACATCTTATCAGCCTCAAGACATGATCATAATTTCATTAGTGACTACAGCTGCTTTAACAGAGTGAACACAAGATAAAGACCAGAATCCGTCCAAATACTAATGGACGCCTGACAGGGACGGTAAATAGACAAGAAACCATTAACAAGGATTCATCTTTAAAGCAGCATTATAAACATTTGATACATTTGCTGGCTCCACTTTGGGTTTTCCTTCTTTTCTACTTGACTTTACTGTCGGTGAGGTTTTAACTGTCTTACATAAGTGAGTTGGCAGTTATCTGGTGGATGTGTTTTTGCCTTGTTTCGATGGCATTTCCTCCATTTCCACGACACACAGCTGAGGGGAAGTTTGAGAAGACAAGGATGTGGCTGAGGGAACAAACACCAGTCAGCGCAATATGACAGAGAACAAAGTCCACCTGTCCTGTCACACTACTATGATATGCATATGAGTCAGGGACGTCAGCATACCTGAGGAGACACATGCGCACACAAACATACAACACCTGTTAGACAGGTCTGAGCAGTTTCCCTGCAGTGTCTTTTTTCACACTAATGGAAACACGGAGCAGAGATCAAATCAATAGAAATTTCCAGTGAAGTATGTTTGTCCCATTTGCAAGGAGAGGGCAGCCATCGGAGGAGAGGCAGTCTGTCGATGAGGTGTAATTCCTGTAATGATGACTGGTCGGTATTCGAGGCACACTCTATCATCGCTTCCCATCAAGCCCCGCGTCCTTCCAGGATGTGACCATTTCCTGTGCTGTTGAGGAGCAGGGTGGTGCTGGCAGTGACGCGGCGGGTTCATCCGTCACCACAGAGGCAGCAAAACATTAAAAAAAGACAGGACTTAATCTGGCCACGCGTCCATGAGAGGGAAATGTTTTCATCAGCTAAGTGATCAATCACACGGCGGCCTCTGACACACTCCCAGACTCAACTTTCATGATAAACTCATCCCACTGGTGGAATACTATTAGCAAGTATATCTACTTGTGTTTTAACTTTACTGCACAAGATTTCAATCTATATCTCTCATTTGGCAACGACAATGCTACAGTATTTCTGTCTGTCAAATGGGTTGAAACAGCTCCGACTGGGCCAGTTACAACATTAACATGCTTCTTAAGCACTACTAGAGAAATGTAGTTCTACATTTCAGTAAATATGCCTATACTCAAGTATCTTTACATTGTAAAGTGTGTCCAAGCTAATTTGTAGCTAGTTTGTATAAATGAAGTTCAACCTTTAACCTTTACCCATGACACAATACATAAGTTTAGTGATTACACCAGTTTTATTTGTCCATGTATATATCTAACGATGGAAATTTGCTTGGACACACTTTATTATTTGTCATTACTTTTAGATGCCAAAACTAGTTCCAACTGGACAAACATGCATACCCCAGAAAGTGACATCAGTGGGTCTGCATCACATCAGATGAGTGAAATGTTTACCGTAACCTTGTGTAGACTATGAATACAACAGCAGCCCACAGAAATATACTTTTTATTATAATTCACCTCTGACTCAGAATGCAAATTGTTTCTGCCATATGCTGCACTTGTTTACTTAATAGCCTCTTACGCAACTGTCATAAAGTCACAACAGAGTGGACATTAGGCCCAGAGTTCCTGGAAAATGAGGAGGAGATGGTGTATTGTTTAATAAACAGGTCGTGTGAGCTTAAAAAAAAAAGCTGCAATCAGCTGTTTATAAAGGACAAAAAGCACATTAAACATGTAGGACACTGTATTACATAGTAGGGAATGATAACCCACTTATTGTGCTTTTAAAGTGTGATGTTCGCTTGGCTCCCTCTCAGTGTGTGTGTGTGTGTGTGTAAAGAGGAGGTGTGCATTAGCTGCATCAGGGTGTGTCTACCGCAGACTGGGATCCACAGGATTTCCCTCAGGATCACACGAGCTCAAAGACGAGAAGCCTCCAGAGTCGGGACATGGCTGAATTAAAATCACTTCAACTTCTCAGCAATAAAAACCACTGAAGCCAGGATTAATATGTCACCATGCCATCCCTTGGTGACTCATGACATTTTACCTTTGTCGAGCGTTTCAAGCCCTCCCTTTATTAATACTTAACACTCGTAAGCTGTTGCAGACCTGCATGAATCATATACTGAAAATGAATTATGTGCTCGGCGTGCAAGCAGATCCACGGCGGGCCTCGGTAACAGCCGTCTGTCATACAAACATCTGTAGACTGTTTCTAGGGCACTGCTGAAAAAAAAAGCTGACAAACTCTGCGTGCCCTCTCTGCTTTTACACACACACATACACACAGTCACTCCATTACCCAACTTGGTAAATATTCAGATTAGACGAGGGCTTCAAACATCCATCTGCAGCAGAAATCTCACCACAACTTTTGCCCTTTTCCATACATGGAATCGTTCTTCCCCAGTTGGTGCTTTCTTATGTATCATAATACGTCTGAATCACAGAGTCAAGCATCTTTTTAGTTAGAAAAACAAATGAAGCACAAAAATCTAGAGCGTCATTCAACAACATGTAGGACGAGCTTATCTGGAGGCAGGATCCTTAAAGACTCTTTAAACCATCTGGATGAAAATATATTCTGTCTGTGGTACAATAGGAAAAAAAAGGATCTTCTATTTATTTTTGTGAGGCTTGATCAGATTTTTTTCATCCAGGGAGCGGAGACAGATAGATGTCTTCACTTTACTTGTAAAATAAAAATAAAATACGATGTGTTATTTTGCATAAAAATATAACCCACTGGAAGGAAAAGTCAATATATATCAATATTAAGGATAATCCAAAATGTTCACTCTGGAAAAATTGAGCCAGGAGATGAATAAGAAACAAAGCAGATTACTTTTTTTTTTGTATTTTTCCTTCATATTGAGAAATCAGGCAAAACCTTCCTGGAAAAACCTTCACAGCAGCAGTAGGTTTTGTTAAATGACCCACTTCAGCAGTCCCTTTATATAGATATATATATTAAAAAAAACCTTTGCTCTGTCATTTGAATGTAATGGTGAGACATGAGAGACACAAAGCAGAGCTATCTTAGTCCTCTCACTAGACGAAAGATATCTGACCAGAAACGTGTCCTTCAAACCTCTTTGAAATGTGAGACCGAGTTTAACAGAGGTTACACTAAAGCTTCAGTCGGTACAATCTGTTGTCCCGTTCACATCAGTCCTCCTCGTTATGCAACATTTAAATACCACAGGAGAAGAGAGATGAAACATTAGAGCTGCCGTCATGGAGCTTTTCCTGGAATTAAAGTTAGGATTATAGATGTTGCATCATTCAATACTCACTAAGTGAAATCAGGACCAATGGTTTAATTTTACCAACATGAGTGGTGATTCAGGCATTTATCTCAACATTTATTCTGCGAGAATGTCGACATAAGGAAACAAATACAGTTTCCCTGCCTGTGTGGCACAGGATGTGGGCAAAGGAAACATCGTCCAGAGAAAAGCAGCACTCTGGACCTGGTAGGGAGGCTTTGCAGACAACAAAGCCTGTAGATCACCGTTACTGTAAATGGAGCATGCACTCTGAATAGAGCATAAATCATGTTATTGCTCGCTTAGCCTGGGCCGGGTGCTGCTTTCTGATTGGCTCACAGGGAGACAGGGTGGGGTTAGAGATGCTCAGGGGTCTGTTACAAGATCTCCTCTGATTGCAGCTGGTCCAGCAGGCCCAGCCCTGTGTCTCCACTGCTCCGCACCGACTGCAGGCCACCCTCATACACCGTGTAGACGGACAGAGAGAGCACAGCAACACAGGCCGAGAGGATCGGTCTTATTACATGCACATATGCCTCCACGGCCTCGTAGCTCAACCTCCTGGGGGGAGCAGACAGATGACACACTGTCCTTGTGTTCCAGTTCCTTGTTCCTTCATCCAAACCCTATAGGTGGCTATCCACGTGCACGCACTGTACTATGCATGCATGTGCACACACATCCACACAACTGAGAGCCAAACCACTGAACATCCAACTGTGAGCAGGCCTTTGGTCAGGCAATAGACGACCAAAACCTCTTATGGATCACCTTTTAAAGCAGGTTATAAAGCACAAGTGTAAAACCTCGCTTAGAAAACAACAAGGACATACAGACAGTCTTCACACTGGTTCAGTCTGTAAAGGAAAAAAACAGGGCGGGCGTATCACTTCAGTGACTAATTTGTTTAGTTCTTCCTAATGAGTCTTTCCATTTGTGCATTCGTTCGCTCGTTTCCGCAATTTAGCACAAATTAAAGAGAGGTTTCCCTGCGCAGGGAGCCGAGGGCTGGTGATAAAAGTGAGATGTCTGCTCGGCTGGTGCTGGATATGAGCCAGCCGACACCAGGACACAGCCCTCTCTGTTCTCCTGTCATCGCCACGGTGCAGCTCATGGCACACTCTGAAACCCGCATGTGAGGGATGAATATACAAAAAGTACAAGGAACCTAAAACACTACAAAGACAATGTCAGTGATAACAGGATGATGAACCACAGCTAAATGCACAAGAGTTCGCCTGCGCTTCAAATTAGATTATAATGCTGCAGCATCATGCATTAGGTTGTGGTGCCGTGGTTGATCAATACCAACATCAGGCCTTTTACAAACTGAGTTTTTGATAAATTATGTTGTTGTATGTTGCCTCTGAGTGGCGACAATACCATAAATTATTAAATCCAGCAGCAACAATCAGTAGATTTATTGATTGACTGACTTTCTTGATGACTGATTATCATCTATACTACAAGGTGAGTGAGTTTTACAGATATTGTGGATAAACCAAATGATGATGATCAAATGTTTACCATTAATCTTTATCATGGTATGGATGTGTGCAACAAATTGTATGTCCATGGTAATCCATCCAACAGTTGGGGAGATGTTTCACTAAAAAGCCAAATGACTGACCTCCTGCTGGTGCCAGTCTGTATGACATTTCATATCCAACCATCTAATTCTTGCTATGATATTTATTTCTGGACTTAAGAGGTGGAGTGATTGACAGTCCCTGCTTTTATTTCTTCTTCTGAAGGTCTTGAATGTCATTTATTACAGTAAATTAAATATCTTTGGGCTTAATGACTGTTGTTCAGACAAATTTAGCAATTTAAATAAGCAGCTTTAGGATTTTTTTTGTTGCTGGACATTTTATACTTAAAAGAGATAATGACAACATACAAAAACAAGATGATGATATTCTCATCCCAAGACAGACTCGACTTATTGCTCTATTGATTCTGATAAACCCTGTTACAAATTGGCAGCTTGTGCATGTATTAAGCCTCAGAGCCTTTCTGCAGAAGTGCTATTACTCTGCCAGAGGTTTAAATCAGATATGTATCAAAATGCCGTGTAATGGCGAGTTTGAAAATTACCCCCATGTTGTCTGGGTCCAATCTCCACGTTAATATCCATCCCCCCATGGGAGATAATTATGTTGCGCTGTAATACGAACATAGCATGCTAACAAACCCCTCCAGCCATTAGTCACCGCAATGCCTCCTCTGGGCTTGTGGATGTTCAAGTGTGAGCAGTATCATCGTGCGAGCTCTGAGCCGGACAACAGCTCCTTGTGTCCGGGCTCAGAGAAAAAGCAGGAGGCCATTAAAGTGCAGAGCAGATAGAGATGGGAAGGGCCTGGCACCAGTGGAGGCAGGCAGCTACTTCTCCTCTCTGCTATGCTCCCAACTCCATTTGGCCCGATAGCTGCATACACGCCCACAGTCAGGAGAGGTTACTGTGCTACAGTGCAAGATTTGTGCTAAATCATCGTGCCGGGTTTGTCTGTTAAAAAAAAAAACTGACTAGAAGGGAGAGAGACGAGGAAACAAAAGGCATGAAGGTGGGCGCGATCTGAATGAGAGGCAGCGCTGCTTTATGATGATTATTCACAGTCATGTTCTTCATTTCAAAAACAATCCTCTGCACAACCTTAACTGACAGGATTTGAGCTCATGTGCTGCATCCGAGCCAGCCGGCTGTGTGTTTGCAGGGCTAATGAGTCCAGTGGGCTGTGTGAGCACAGTGGACTGAGACAGAACTGCTGAGACAACAGATATGGAAGCTTCCCTTTCTTAAACCAGAGGCAAAGCTGGTCAGCTATAGGGCGATTAAATATTGAACACCTCTGTATGTGGTCAATCCTAAACCTTTTGTCTGTCTGTCTGTCAGGAACTGGATTTTGGAGAAACAACACATGGAAGCACAGTTTGTGTAGGATGTTGTGAAAACAGAAATTCTCAGCTGTTTCTAAATGACAGCTGCTGTACAAGAGGAATAATTAGAAGCCTAAAATACATCCAATACTCCTTTTACATTACTGTACATGATGGTAATATAATAGATTAAATATAAGACGGCAAGAGGGGGTGAGGCAAGTCTAAAAATAAATTATAGATTACTTTGCAACTATCCAAAAATCGTTTCAAGCTTCATAACTGTGAGAATTTCACATTTCATAAGACTACTTTGGTTTGGGATAGTTGGTTGGGTAAGAGACAATACAAATATCCATTATCTTAGATTCTGGGAAGCAAAATATATAAATTATTGGATTCCCTAACTTCTGTTGGCAGGACAGTTAATTCACAAAATAATCTGCAGATCAATTGATGATCACCACACAGTAAGGTAGGACTGCAACAGTTTTGGCTATTTTCACTATTGTCTAATGATTTGGCTGATAACATTTCAGACAAGAAGATCCTCTCAAATGTTTATGTATTTTTTGTCAGACTTAAAGTCCAAGGCCCGAAATAGGCTCTATTTGTTTATGATAATAACAGAAAACATTCACATGTGAAGCTGAAACCAGAATATCTTGACATTATTTCTTCAAAGCTGCCTTAAATGACCAGCAGAGTAACTTCCTGTCCATCTGATTCATCGATCAATCGTTGCAGCTCTGAAGTTGGTGGTTATTGCAGGATTAGGTTTCCCACCAGCTGCTACAGATACATGTGCAGGACTGGGAGGAGCCAGAGGCGACCTGAAGTCACTCATCAACACTTTCTGGAGCGATAAATGAGAATTTTGATACAGTTTCATCTATGAGAGAAAGAGAGAGAGAGGGGGGGGGGGGGAGAGGAGAGGTGGGTGGTGGGTGACTTACTCGAAAGCGAAGAAGAGAGCGCAGGTCCCGATGATGAGGAACAGGGTCAGGTAGAAGACTCCTTTCTGCCGGGCCATCATCACCCGGCCGTCGCAGCAGAAAGTGTTTTTCCCGGGAAGCTTCTCCCATTTTCGCACCTTTCGGGTGATCATCACCGCCGACATGGTGTCCTTCTTCTCTGGGTTATAGCCTGCTACTGTCAGGTGTGCCCGTGGATTCAGACAATGAGCAGCTTGGGAGCTGAGGAGGCTCTTGCCCTCCTATATATTCTTACAGATACTGGTCTTCAGTCAGCGTTGGACTCAGTCCCACAGTCGAAAAGCAAATGACTTCTACTAAGTGATAATAAAGATTTCTGCACGAGACTGTGGAGCATTTTTCCCTCTTAGTTAAAAAGTGTCGCAATCACATCGTCAATATTTCCCGATCCATATTATTTCCATTAGCCCGTCTTCACTGCAGTATGTCATTTCCCACAGAGCGAGAGGAGAGGCTGCTCCGACCACACAATCTCAACCTCTTCCCCGTCCTCTAGCTACAAATAGGAAACAAGTAGAAATTCATCCAAACGCTTGCGGCAGATGTTCCCTGGCACAAGCGACAAAATGCAGCCGTGGCTGTTGCACTGGGTGAGCGGACCTTGACCGGTTGACATTCATATCATCTCGATAAATAATATTTAAAAAAAGAAAAAGGAAAAAAAATCGTTTGGTCGAGCTGCTCCGCGTTCACAGAGAATAAACTATAACCATGCCGTTGGACATGGACATTAAGTCTTTCTGTTGAAAAAATAAATAAGAAATAATCGCAGCCTGTGTGGACGCAAGCGTAAAGCTGTTGGATGTGCTTTTTTCCCGCAGGATGCCAGTTCTCGGTTTTAGTCAATGGCAGCAGGAAACACGCCTAGATTGAAATGTCTAATCTTAAAGGGACAGGACAGGTTAAAGAAAAGGGAACAAAGAACAGAGAAAGGTCCAATTTAGATCACATTAATATGCTGAGCTGCTCGCCTCGTCCTATTACCCAAGGGAGGAGATTGCAAGGAAGAGTATTAATGGAGTTAATTGATTAAAGACACTTGTGCATTAATCCCACAAGTGTTGCTGTGTAGTTTACAGGCTCCAGAGGTGAAGACTGCAGAAGTCCTCAGAGAAAATCACCTCTTACTGGGGTCCATGTAAAGATATCTTGACCTGTAGAGTCTTTGTTCTTATGTATTTATGTATTTTCAATTAATGTAGGCTATATCATTTTATTTATTGTTTATTTATTTGTGTGTTGTGTGCCAGTTATATTATTGTTTGTCTTTGCATATTCACACTCTTTGTTTTTGGGTGACAGTGCTTTATTATTTTATGTATAGGGCTTGCAGACAAAAATAAAATAATAATAATAAAAAAATACATAAATGCAGATGCTTTCACACAGGTGCACTGCATGAGACAAAAAGAACAGTTAACATCCAATAATGCTTTGTGCTATGCACAAAAATGTCGAGCTGCCCCGTTAATTTGGATTTTGTTAATGTAAGAGTCACGTGGAGGAGATTGGAGAAGAAGGGATGATTGTTGGGGTGTGGGTGGTGGATGGCAGAGGTTTCAGTCATAAAGGATGCTTGACTGGTTGGTGTTTCCATAGGAACATTGTGTAAAGTGACATCTGCATTTAGATCTATGTGAAAGACGTAAGTAAATACATTTAGGACACTGCAGTCAACAGCCTGCGTACGATGGCTGTGCTTTAGTGTAGAGCAAGTCTTCCTCAGGCAACTGAGGATGTCAATGAAGGACGTGATGAAACTGTCAGCAGAAACAGTCTGTCAACGATTACTGTACAGAGACATGTTGGGTTGTTGTAGTGAGGTCACAGCACCGTTACAAAGACATTTAAGAGCACCACTGAGGTTGTGAGGAGTCTCCTCCAGACAATGTCCCCGACCAGAGGGGTCACTGAGTGGTTGTGAAGAGGATGGAAAACTATCGTCATCATTATCATCATCGAAACACAAAATGAGGAAATATCTTTTGGGAAAATGGCATCCATTCATCCACGAGAGTCCAGACACTTTTAGAGTCAAATCCAAGACAAAATGACAGAATAAAGCTTTCAAGTCATCAGTGGTCATAAAATTATGATGAGTTGCATTTGAAAAATTCCCAGATCGTGAAATTCTTGGGTAAAAAGTTGAACTTGAAATTTGGAGGGTTTCTATTTGAAAGCTGCTAAAAGAGGGAGGTTTATATACCTCTAACCTGAGTGTGACAGAGAGGTATTGATTTTGGCAATAAGATCAATAAATCTTTACCCCAAAGGATTTAGATTATTTCAGACTTCACCTTTTTCATTTAATCTGCAGGAACAGGAGGTTAATGAAAGTCTGTGTGGTTACATGTCCATGGATGGTAATAATAATAGCATTTACACCGGCCATACAGGATATACAGTATAATAGCTCCTTTCTAAGTTGCAGAAAAGGTTTTACTGTGATGGTTCAGTATTGGCTCAGACATAAAGCTATTACAGCTCCTTGTTGCTGAAGATGGCATTTTATCAGATGCACGGTGGACAGTTGGACCATAAACAAGTGAGCAAAACATCCTTCACTCTCAGTCTGCCCTGAAGTTATAAAGTCTATGTAGAAAAGCTGGTGAAGGTCCTCGTCAGGCAGGAGCCCGGCTGTTTTATATCTACCCCAGAGCGGGACATTATTAATACATGACCTGTCAGATGTTGTTGTGACCAACCTGCCAACTCTGGTTCAAATATACTCATGACTGCAGACAGCTGAAAGTCTGAATTAAAATTCTGGTGCCAGTTTTCATCTCATAAGAAGAGATCAGGGAGGAATAGGTAGATTGATCTTCCAGCAAGGAGAGAGCTTAAGGGGATGACTACTAATGTTTTTAAAAGCGCACAGATAGATTACTTTATCCCCAGAACAGACAGCGGTTCGACACATGAAGTACGTATCAAGACCACCACGATACCATGCTGACACTAAGAGACAAAAACAAATGTTTACATGAATTAAAAAACACATGTCAACAACAAAGTTCAGTATTGATATTCATAACCACCAAAAAAGAAGAAGAAAAAAGACAGAAAATCTGAAAGTAGCCTATACTATACAGTCCACTTTGTGAGGATTATTATACTCACCTGTGTAGCCTATATTTGATTGGTTTTGGTTGGCTATAGTGCTCTAAATCTGAAACTGTTCTTGTTAAGTAGACAAGTAAATGATGTAAATCTGACTCATTTGTGATCTTGTCATTGCTGAATTCAGGGGGGAACAGTATATCTAGGCCTAATGGCAAATTTTTAGATGTTCTCCCCTGTGATAAAAGAACATTTTCGGAAGTAATACAATACAATACAATACAATACAATACAATACATATTTATATATATCACATTAAACCCAGGTTGTCCAAACTGCTGTACAATAAAACACACAAGCAAAACTAGTGCCAATAAAACTAAATGGGATCATAGGCTACAGGTGATGTAGTTACAAAGAACATGCAATAAACTAACATGCAATAAAAATAACATGCATAGCCACCTTTCAGCTGTCGGCTGCGTCTGTGACGGTCAATCTGTGAACAACAGGCTGAAACTGATGAATGACAAGTCAGCAAATTCAGCAATATGAATTGTCATCTCACACATTCACTCACACTATACACACACAGCCTCGCGGGGGCGCACTTTGCTTGGTCGCGTGCTTCACTCACTAGTTGTATGGGGGGCGGAACGATCACCAGCCACCCTTTGTTTGTTTGTGTTGTTTTCTTCCGTAGGGGTGGGCCGCCATTTGATTGAACTTGTTTTCTCCTGTTTTGTGGTTAGTCAGGGAGGTCAGCTTTGTGTAGTTCTTTTGTAGTTAAGTTGATCCTCCTAAGTTAGTTTCCTCTTTTGTTTGTTGTTTTGGCCTGGGCCCACCCTGAAGCCATCTACGTTTGTTATTATTTAGTTAAAATAAATCTCGATTGCATTCATCCCTTGGCTGTGGCGCTTGAGTTTTGTGGAAAGAAGCATTTTCATGTTACACCTCAGACCCCCCTCGCTGGGGGTCGTAACACAACCAAGACTGCGAGATGTAGTTGAGAGCTCAGGAAATGGCTAATAAGTTATAGCTACTGTTCATTATACCGCCATCATGCTGATTGATGGTAACATTTAGGTCACTTCATTGATATTTTCATTAACTTGCCTAAAATAAAACCTGTAAAACAGCAGCAGGAATGACACAGTAATAATAATTAGCTTACATGGTCGACAACATGTCATTGAATTTTATTAAGTCTATTTACATCATTGTAACATAAAAACATACAGTAAAACCAAAACTCATCATTGTACCATGTACCTACCATTAAAGACATGAAAAACACCATAAAGTCTTAAACATTCATATTCTGTTGCGTCTGCACATGAAAACATTAAAGACATGACACTAAACATGATGAAGAAAACGAAATCTTTTAAATGCTTCATTTGTTTCATAAAAGAAAAAACACCTTTAGAGAACAACAACAACAACAACAACAACAACAAGAGGAACAATAACTTGTACAGTTTAACAATGTAATAATTCAGCCGGCTGTGACGCACACAGGGAAACGTTGTGCTGTCAACAGCAACAGTGGCACAAACGGGGAAACGGATCGTGTTCATTCATACAGTATCTCAGCCTCTCGCTGTTCCAGTCCATTCTCTGACACTGAGGAGCTGCTGCTTGTCAAGCTATTTCATCTCCATTCAGAGTCCCTGAGAACCAGGAGTTTGAGTATTTTGAGTATTTTTCCATCACTTCTCAACATCCTTCATCCACTGTCAGCTCCTTCAGCTGCTCCTCAACGGCCTCCAGCTGCTCCTCCTCCTCCTCCTGTTTCTCTGCTTCTTCGTTTGTCGTTTGCTCCTCCGACGCTTCGCCTCGGAGCTTTTCCTCAGTCTTTGGCTCTTCACGTCCGTTCTCCAGGTTTTCCGAGCTTTCGAAACACCCAGAGTCCCTCGGCTCCTTGGCGTCTCCTCCAGATCTGTCTCCCTCCTCCTCCTCCGCCTCCTCCGCCTCTGACTCCCCCTCGGCTACATGGTGCAAAGACAGTCATGTTTTAATACAGTGTCTCAGTACAACACACTCTGTGCTGTCCATCTAAAACTGCAATAACTGACTTGTTTGGCCACTTGGGGGCAGCATTTGTGTACAAACTGTCACAGATCAAACACTTACAGACAAAAATAATCATTACACCCACTACAGATCCAGGTCATAATGTAAAGTTCATTACTATGAGTGACACATTTAGCATCTTCATTGTTATTGTTATAGAGCTGTTTGATACAGTATCATGGCAAAAAGTGAGAGCTAAGTCAGACTATGTGAACATAGGTTCTATAACTGGGTCTTCAATACTCTATTGGGGGTCTGTGGTCCAGTCAAACAGGAAAAGGTGTTTCTCATTAATCACAGAGTCTGGGGCTGTCCTAGTATTTCTGCCCCACAGCAGCTCACAGTAAAACCAACTCCTCTAATAATAATAATAAAAAAATTCTGTTGGCCTTTAAAATTCAGTAAATGCACTGATAATTGATAAATAATCTGCAGCATCAGACAATATTTCATAATATAAATAATAATGCAGTTTGGTTTTTTTGTATAGTTGTGTCACATTTTCTATTTTTATGAAAGTCACGTAGCTTTTTCAACAAAGATTAAGCAAATTACTTTCTCCTGACCTTGATATTGATCTCGACAGATACACTGATGAGGAGAAATCCAGCCCAGTTTCCCTTAATTAAGATGCTGACCTGTATCCCTGCTGCTAATGGCAATGTGAACTGAGATCCGTGAGCTGTACTCAACACAGAACTACTGCTGCAGGTAAAGGTGTTAAATCATGTTTAATTTTTTTTTCCAGGGGAGATATCAGGACAGTTTGATGTCTTACAGGCAACTGTGACCTGTGAGTGTGATGCTGTGTAATAAAATCGACCTAATTATGTTGCTGAGGCAGATAAAAATGATGCCAGCATAAAATAATCCCTAGAGACACCTTTTTATCCTCATTACAAAGTGACTACATTTTGCACTTTGATGACTTTAATTGAGATATTTCCTTAAGATTGGATTGAAATGTAGAATTTTATTTGTGCACGCCGGCAGAGAAGCATCAATATGAAAGATTATGGGTGTCAGAGCTTCACAGAGTGTGGACCTACAGTCTCTGAGCAGTTCGGTGGCGTTCAGGATCTTGGACCGCTGCTCTGGATCAGTGATGTTCAGCTCGTTGAGGTGAGACTCCTTCAGTCCTGAAAAGTCCTCCAGGCTCTGGAAACCATGCATGCAGAGCAAAGAACTCAGCTCCTGAAACAAGGAAACAGAAACAAAAGACTGAGACTGAGACAGAAGGAACAAGATCATCACATGCAGCAGGTTGTGTCATTTATTTGCTGCATTGAAATATGAATGATCATCGGAGGGTTTTTGCTGTTGTTGTTGTTGTTTTTTACCGTCAGGCCCATGCGGTCCAGCACCTCCTCCAGGGTCTTGGGTTTGGATTTGTCTTGTTGGTTCTTGCTGTTGCCGCGTCTCCTCTGGGTGGGGGGGGTCTCGTCAGGCAGGAGGTTGACGTAGATGAACTTAAAGGAGCCCACTTTGTTGTTGAGCTTCCCGGTCCAGGTCCCGGCAGGGGGCTTCTCGATGATGAGGATGATGTCTCCTTTCTGTCACACATGAAAACCAGGGGGAGGACACAGGACACAGACTTTAAGAGAAACAGTCTTCTCAGATTAAAATAATAAAACTGTTTTAAACTATTTCCTTAATGAACCAATATCTCCAACTCATGCCCACAGACTGAAAATGCAGTAATTATCACGTCCACTGAGGCATAAAGAAGGAACTCAGACATAAAATGTAAATTAGCAAATGGCTTAATGACTAAATTCAAATAGTTTAACACCCTTTAACAGAGTTTTCTATTTTCTTAATTTACTTTGCAGTGCCACTGCTGAAATCATCTTCTAGCAACTCAAAACATAATAATAGCCAATAATGTCAAAAACGTAATAATGTTGGTCATTTTAAATGTAATAATGTCAATACGTCTTTTTTGTTTTTAGAATTTTTTTTAGAATAACTTATTACATCATTCCCTAGTTAAAGCAGATATCAGCGGCACGGCCGTTTTGTCTAATGCTGTGTTCAAGGCAGGCTTTTGAAACCGTAAGTTACAGCTTCAAGTCACAACTACGACTCTGTAGCGTTCCAGGCAACCCGTAGCTCGTGTTTTTACCGTCCTGTTGCCTGTGAAAGTCACTATAACGGCCACTTGTAACTTCCGACCCGTGAACTCGTAGCAGATCAAACTGGTATGACTTAACAGGAAGGAGTTTCCTTGAATGCACCATGAGTTAGCAGCCCCCGCCCTCGTCAGGCATCTATTGGTCCTCGTCCCTACGTCACCACATTCACGCGCATCCCTTGGCTGCACACACAGCCCTTCATGCCGTTCTCTCTCCTCATTGGATAACACTTGTATCCCACAAGGAAAATTTTCTCCTGGTTTACAGCAGAGCAGAGTGACGGAGAGACTCGTGTTACGGCTGAAACACTCCATGTAAGTGATTGCTGACGGAAAATAGGACTATTTAGGACTTATATTAACAAAAACATTCCACTGATATCTGCTTTAAAAAACTGATATTGTAATAACCAGTTATTATATCACATTTTCAAAGGGTTTTTTAAATACTAGGCCAATAACGTAATAAAAAAAAGTTATTACATTATTGACTCAACTTAAGTATTTTATTACATTTTTGACAAGTTATTACATTTAAAATGGTCTAAATTATTATGTTATTGGCCGTTATTACATTTTGGGTTGCTACACATGTTATTTTGACAGTAATATGTATGTAGACGTGTATGTGATATTGTTTTGATGTTGCTTTGCTTTGTCTTTAAATTTGCACTTATTTAAATTTGCACTATTATTGCATTGTACTATAATTGTTTAACTATTGTAAAGCGCATTGAGTTTGCCCTGTGCATGAAATGCGCTTTATAAATAAATTTGAATTGAATTGATAATAATCAGATTGATCATCTTGTCTAACACAGTTCTGCTGGACAACAGATGATGTGATCAAACAGAAGACAAACCTTATTCTCTGAGACTCACCTGGAGTTTCAGTGAATCCATGTCGTAGGGGCTGGGAGTGAAGTCGGTGTGGACAACAGCACGACCACAAAACGGTCCGTTGTACGGGACGCTCTCCTCCAGCCTCATGCTGTCTCTCTGACAGTATCCACTGTCCAGGCTCTGTCTGTCGCTACCTGAGAGAGATGTAGAAGAAACAGGTCAGATTCATCCTGTCATGGCTCCTAACACATGTCTCTGAACACACGCTGTGAATGTGAATGGACAGAGGTGGGAGTCAGGCTCTGACACTTACTGCCTGAGAGCTGGCGGGTGATGGGGCTGGGCATGGTGTCCTCTGACCCTGTGGAGCACACGGACGTCCTGTTTCCTGCACTCAGGTCTGGGGTCCAGTCAGCGGAGACAGGAGACATCTCCTCACCGCTCTCGCCCTGGAGGAACACAGCAGGTCAGAGGTGTTATCCACCACTTCAATCAATAGACTCTTAACACAACAGACAAGAGCAACATTAAAGTCATACTCAATGAACGAAGGCCAAAAAACCTGACAAGTCTGAGAAATAAAATTAGCTTCTGAGGAAGAATTTGTTGTAAAAGTAAGAAATTCAATCCTTAATAAAGTCTTGTTTTTACATGCTATTTCATAATTGACGTATTTTGACTTGTCCAATGACTCCACTTAGGAAAGTTATGTTTTACTTGTGAACAACAGAACATGGAGCACTGAAAATACTAAAATAAAAGTAGTAAAACTAAATAACAAATAACATAAATAAATAACATAAAGTGATCTGTCCAGAAAAATAGCCTCTGTATTTGCTGTGCTATCATTCATCTGTTGATACATTAATGTGTAAGTGAGATATTACTGGTGCAGCTGGTCTTGGTGAAATAACTGGAAACTAAAGGGTGAATGTAGCTGTTTTGTTTTGGACCATGCAGTACAGACACTTGTCCACTAGATGGAGACATGATCAATCTTTTGGTAACAACACAACATCTGTCTATTTCAGGAGGAGAAGTGACTTTATCAGCAGTGTTGAACTGTTAAATCTGTATCATCACTCAGGTTAGTGTCACTAATGTGCAGCTCGCTCATGTAAAGTGTCTTTACCCCCTCCTCAGCCAGAGCCTTCTGCACCATCTTGGATGTTTTGCGGGTCATGGTGCGTGAGATGACGTTGCGCCATTTCTTGCCCAGTTTGCTGCCACTTTTCACGGCTTCCTCTGGTGTCACACTCTCTGCCCCCTGAGATGAGAGTGGAAACAACAACCAAAAAAAGTCATTCATTTGAACAATTTGAAGACAGGTGTTAGAGAACAATCTTATTATAGGTGGGTACTGTAAAGTTTGTGAGGTTTTATTTTCTCCATAAAACTACAAATCGATGTCACTGACATAGAAAAACTCTTTAAAAAAAAGAAGAAAAAAAAACTGTGCCGTCGCTGTCAAGAATTTCCTTTCTCACAAACCAGAGCACCAGCCGATCCTGTGGTGGTGGTGGTGGAGGGGGGAGGGGGGGTTGCATACAGACTACTGATACCCACAAGGTCACACACACTTGCACAACACACACACACAACTGCGCTGTATTGTGGGCAGGTATTTGAAAGCCCCATCTCTGAGCGCACTACCTGACATAACCGTCTGCAGCAGCAGCAGAGTTTCATCACGGCGCTGTGGCTCTCTAATCAAAACTAATCATGATTTGACTATTTTTATGAGGCAGTTGGTTCCAGCAAATGTTCTGTGTGACGCTTTGTTTCCTTTGACGTTTCAATCGAGCCTGTGTAATTTGCAAAGGAAACTAAAGCCGAGCTGCTGAGTGCTGTTTAGATTTAGATTTAGAGAAAACAGAGCATTCATTCAGGACGTTCATTTGTAATGGTTGTATTCGACTTTTTAAACACTGAGCATCACAATGTCTCCACTAAACAGCAGCAGACAGAGGGGAACTTTATGAGAGTAATATGCAGCATGCTGCAGCAGTTATCTGGTCTAAAATCTAAAGTTCTTTTTGTTCATCTGTAGTCTCTCAAAATTAAAGATCAAACTCAATTTGGGGAACATGCAGTAACCACACACACACCTGACATGGATGTTGGTTATCTGAGCTAATACATAGGAATAAAAATGTCCACTGTTGCATTCAAGATGCAGAAAGTCTCTGGGGGAGGACCCTCAGACTGCTGATGAAATGCTTGCTGCCTTTGCAACTGTCTGTCTGACGCGGAGGCTCTCTGCTTGACTAGCTCACACTAGAGGACATCCTGTCTGCACACTGCTGTCATCTGGGCGCCTCCGTCCCTACTTCCCCTCCTCCTCTGTACTTCTTCACTAATCTATCTCACCAACTTCCACAACACGGTACGCAGAATGTGTTAACGGGGAAGTTATTGAATTTCTGTGAATTCACTGATAATGTATGCACACACATGTGCGGCAGTGTGTGTTAAATTAGGAAGCGCTAACTGGGTACTTACTATAACTGACAAACAATTTGTGTTAGGCCTATATGTGCTTCAGCTGAGGCTGCATGAACTAGCATGACGAATGAGGAACAACCTGATAAAACATCTGAAGGAACTTAAAACACAAAGAGTTTAGAAGACATCTACTTCTGCTTCTCAGAAAAAGGCTGATGTATGTGCTGTAGCTGGTGTTTTTTGTGTATCTGTAGGAGTTTAAGAGGAACAGCAAGGCCAACTTACACTCTCCTCCAATACGAACTCCTTTTCTGACACAACCGGAGAGGTGGGTTTGTGCTTCATAAAATCCTTAAAGCTGCTGGACCTCTGCAGGGTGAGCTGGGAACACACAAGGAATCACATTCAAGGCACAAATCAGTCAGTTTCTTGGTGTGGGTTTTCTGCACTGATAAAGCTGAACTCATGGCTGTGTGCACACACATGTTCTTATCTCGGAGCAGAGTGAATCTGCAAAAGGATTTCTTAGAAGGAGGAGCAACTGCCTGTGTCTCTCCACACATGCTTATCAAAGATAACGTGTTAAATGTGGGTCAGTTAAGTTGCTGCTTCTTCTGAAACATTTCGTCAACATAGATGAGCTCGGTTTAGCAGGAAACACGAAGGAAGTGCTGTGTGGTGACACGTGAGGGTCCTTGTTATGAACTTAATCAAAGATGCATGAGCACAGGAAAATAAAAAAGTCTGAACAACAATTCATCATTTTATCAAACGTTCATGTCTTTGGTCTGAGTGAGATAGGGAAAATAAACTCTGTCTGGTATAGTATAGTGCTGCAAAAGATAGTTCTTCCTATTATTGATAAATCTGCACATTGTTTTGCTGATTACTTAATATATAATTGTTTGCTTAAAAAAAAATAGGAATGAGCCCAAGATGACCTCTTTAACCAGACCAAAACCTGAAGGTATTCGATTTCCAAAAATCTGATACCTGTAGCTTGAACTGTCAGAAAACTGATGTAAACAACTGACTGACTGTGAAAATAACTGTTGATTGATTTTCTGTCAATCAAATTCTTGACAAGTTTCAGCTCGGTTTGTCAAAGGTCAAATTAAAACTTTTTGCGTAATTTTCACGTCTTTCTTGCAGCTCTAGTGGAAAGTCTGAGTATAATTTTCCACATAACTAGCTACATCGTGCACGATCTTATCTCAGCTCATCCTTCTTGATTCTGAACCACAGGAAACAGGCAAAGCTTCAGCAACTGCTGGCAGCCAATCATTGCAGACATCCAGTCAGAGCTGGTGCCTGATGGTCTCTGCCTGAGTGTAACCTGCAGAATGAACCCACTGCTGCTGTCAAAAAAAAAAAAAAAAGGACCCTTTATTATGAGGCTATGAGTTTTGGTAAATGACTGTTTTTCACAACCTGTGCTTTCAGACAAATCAATCCTCTGTAACCGCTGATTATGTCACGGAACAACAACTCCAGCTTTGATTATCGCAAGTGCCAAAGAGAGAAATTGCCGAGAACGAAGCCAAGGCGTGAAATTAGACCACAGGAGCAGAGATGTGGATGGAAAAGGGCACTGGTGTCGAGCGTAGGAGGCTGGGTCTCATGGTGGCAGCTGGAGGACGCAGGCAGCAGAAGCCGCAGAAGCCTGTTCTGACTCAAACTACATCTGCAGCAATGATTCACCGGGCAGAATAGAGGAACTGCACTAAAAACAGTGCAAAGAATAAGTTGAGGCTGTTAAAGGAGACGCACGAAAAAACCCTCTATTTTCGACAAACTTCGTGTGTGCGTGCGTTGGTTTTGTTCAGCTTCACCACAAAGGTTTGCACTAACTTGAGCTGACATCCTGTGTTGAAAAGATGTGCACACAAAAGACAGACGTACGTGGCGATGAAGTATAAATGTCAAGTCTACCAATACTGTGTGAAAAGTAACTTCCATAACCAACCGATCATATGTTTTATGATTAATTACAAAGGCTGATTTCAGCACTTGAACTTTAACCTTTCCTTTCCTGAGCAAAGTGATAAAAACTCAGCTCACCTTCTTCTTCTGCACCTGCTCCTTCTGCTCCTTCTCTGACGCATTTGAAGGCCGTCGCCTCAACATCTTCCTCAGTGCTCCTCAAAATCACAAAAAAAACACAAACTTCTGGGAGAACAAACAACACCGGCTTTAATCACTGAGGGTTTCTGTCACTGCGCTCTCACGGCCAACGATGAAAAAACCCAGAGGAAGGCAGAGCTGCACCGTGCTGTAAACGAACGAACTGCAGGGGCTGAGAGGAAGTCACATGACCACACAGAAACTGAAAAGACAAACCCTGTTTTTACTCGGGTTTACACACACACACACACACACACACACACACACACACACACACACACACACACACACACACACACACACACACACACACACACACACACACACACACACACACACACACACACACACACACACACACACACACACACACACACACAGGCTGGTGTGTTAGTTACACATACTATGTTTCGATGGTTGTGTTCTGCAAACTGAACTCAAAACTAAACTAACACATGAAACACTTCATTAAAAGTGTCATCACAGCTCAGTTCTGACATTTACTGTGGATAAAAAAAGTCGTTTTCTCGGTGAGCCCTGATTGACGCAGGTATTTCTGTACCTGTGATGAGGTGACTCATATTTATCATGGTCAGTCACATAGAAACCATTAAAAGCATCATGGATGAGGAACAGCTGTTGGAAACCTTGTTATCTCCTGCTGCAGTGTCACAGCTGTGATGAAGAAGAGCCACTGTTATTACAACATCTCCACTCCTACGGACGTCAGCGTTCAAATTCAGCAGAACAGTGAAATGTCTCAATCGTGTTCTGTTTCAATCAGACCTTACTTTCCATCTTCAGATCAGATCATACAATAAGCTTATATAAGCTAATAAGCGTGTCCATCTCTCTCTGAAGCGAGCGCGCTGCAGCTGAAGCGTGGAAGTGAAAGACCTGTTTAGATGACTTATTTAGAAACTCTGTGACAGTTCAGCAGCAGCAGCAGCAGCTGCAGCGGAGGCTGCTGTGGCTACCACGGCTCACAACAACAGATTCTTATACAGAAAATGGTTTCTGAGACAAGTGAGCTGTAACCTACACACTTGTTGACACTGTAAAAAAACCCACACACATTGCAAAATGGAGGATCAAGACCAGAACAACTTGAGTGACTCATAGACATGTGTGTGCTTCTGAATGTGCACTCAGCCGGCAGGACGAGGCAAACATCGTCAGTAGAAGGACACAGGGAAGTGCAATGCAAGTCAAGTTTAGCTTGTTATTTTGGTGGCAGCGGCAAACCACATGATAAGAGGATGCCCTATTTTAGTTTCCTGTCAGTAGAGTAGAGCCCAACAACAGTCTCATCTGTCTGCCGATCTTAAAGGGATGAAGAAGACGATAAGCAAGAGGTAGACTTTGATTCGACTGGAGGATGTAACATCTCTACCTGCAAAGTTATCAGCACAGCAGTTCAGCTGAAGTAAACATTCAGGAGGAAAAGGTGCAAATACATCAGTAGAAAATGCATCTAAGCACAATACTGTAAAGTCAAGAACATGTGTAATGCTGTTTTCTGCCACTTGTGGTGTTGTGGAGCAACATATTTAGGCCAAAACGTGTTTACATTGTTGTGCTTTGGGCACAAAGATGCTGCACATAAGAAGGTTAATGATGCTACACAGAGAAAAATAGGGGTACAGTTCTGTCCTACGTTACCCTTTAGGGCCAATTAGTGTAGTCTAGAGTACCTATGTGTACCTTTTGGGGGTAAAAAAGGCACATAAATGTTCCAAAATGGTACAAACTTGTCTCGAAAAAGGTACGCCTGGAGCGACAAGGGTTTGTACCCTTTTGAGTACATTTCCGTACTTCTATTTTTCTCTGTGTATTGATTGACAGGTGATGGCTCTATCAAGCAAGAGAAGCACTACAAATGTGCAAACAAAGACTGGGAAGAAGATAAACAAAATGTAATTGCACATATTAAAATGGTTCTTTGAAAATGTCTTATGAGGGGAACTGTTTAAGATGATACACACACTTTTATTCCTGCAAGGAGGACACTGATTACTGGAGATGAAAACTGTTGTTGATGACTGCACGCTAACACTAACTTCATAAGAAAAGTAGTCTAGTAGCGATTTTTCTTCACTAGGTACATGACCCCACATTTGCTGTTTCCTCTTTTGGGCCTCTTTAGCTCAAACCTGGCACCAAGCGGATATGGTATTTGGTTTTCATGTGCATGCAGGTTTAAAGAACATGCAGAGGTGTCTCTGCAGCACCTTCACACCTTTGAGATGCAACAGCAGCACAGAGCCCTCATCAGACACTGAGCTCTTCATATGTGGAAGAGGAGGTAAAGATCTGTTCACTGTTGGTGGAGGTGAGATTAAGCATCCAGTTATATGAAACTGCACAGGTCTAAAAATAAATGCAGAAAAATAAAAACATGTCAAGGTACTGTAATCGTCAATTATCTTTGCCAGGCCAACTTTATAGCTGGAGTGGATCTGTCAGTGACATGAGTTGCATTCATGAGAAGGCATGAGTCTGGAGACAGCTCCTAATGAGGCATTTTAACCAGACTGCTAAGTAAACACATGTTAATGCTTACTTTATGTTATAAGTTACACAACTTTAAACGCAGGTGCTTCCAAGGTTTTGCATGAACGTAAGGGTTTAATTTAACATTGACTATGTAAATATGAGGCTATTTCCAGCAACAGCAACGTCCAATGTATCACTGAAAATAGTTAAGGGTCAACTCACATACAGGAAGAGGACATTTTGAGGAACTAAAAGTTAAAAATGACAAGAACGAGATTAACAGTCAGAATCACCACAAAAAAAAAACTTCTCAGGATCTGTGCTCTTGTCGATGGTTGCTTGGAAAAATCCTCTTGTTGCTAACGTGTTAGCTCCTGATTAGCATAAACCATAACTAATTAAAGTGTGTTGTCAGTCTCTGTTCTGTCATTGATGACCCACTTTTACGAGTGTTACTTTAATAAAATAGAAATTATATCAGGCGGTCATACAAATGTCCAATTTCAAAACAGAAAAGCGGAAGCATCAAAAATCACAGAAAATTTTAAACATTTTAAAGCCACAATATCAGATATTTATTCACATAGTCAAATCATTAAACAAATATATCCTTTAATTTAAAAAAAAAAGAAAGAAAAAAAACGTATCTGCAGTGCATCGCTCAACCTGGAATAGCTGCACAATAGAGAGACTGCATAGGTGTAACATCAGTGTGCAAGTCTGCTGTGGATGGAGTGAACGCTGCATGGAGAGGCTCAGACGACGTTGTGGAGGACGGCGACAGCCAGCGCGATGAGAGTCATGGAGGAGGAGCAGGTGGAGGCAGAAGATCCCGGCGCCATAAAGGGCTCTGTGTTTCTGAGCATCCAGTCCTTCTCCGCAGGTAGTCCCTGTTTGTCAAGCTCAGGACCCACTATCCTGCGGATTGTCTCGTAGTATTTATTCAGCCATTGAAGCTGGAGAGAGAAGAACGTCGTCAATGAAAGAATCAGAGTTTTACACCCATTTCATATACAGTAGATGATGAAATTTGGTTGAAAAGTGAAAAGGGAGAAAACAATGGACAGCATGTAAAAAATAAAATAATAATAATAAATAATCTTCTTGTTCTAAAGTTAAATCTATGGGGATAGAATACTGTCATAAACCGCACACGTGCAAATCAAACATCCGCGCGTGCTTTCTTATTTTGTATCCTGCATCTCTGTCCCCACGAGCAATATTGTAACGCCACCAGGAAAACCGGGACAAACCGCACCGCCCTGAATGCTTGAACGACATGTTTTGTGATTTGGTGTCTTGACTTAAATGTTTGCAAAATGTCACACAGAGCAATGAACTTCCATATGTTCGTCTGAGCGCTGTCTTTTCTTCCCTCTGTCGCTGACATAATCTGATAAAACGCTGATTATTTTTTGATCCCATTTGCGTGTGTGTGAGTCTCATTGTGCGTGCACGGTTTATGTCAGTATTCTATCCTCATAGAAATCAACTATTCCACACAGTTCAATACTCAGATCACTTTTGTTTTCTAAATTCTGCCCCTTCAAAATATACTGTAGCCTAAATTGTTTTACTTAAATAAAAGTACCAAACCACAATAGAAAAGCACTAACAAGTAAAAGTTCTAAACTCCTATTCCTGAAGAAAATGGCCCCTGTAAATGATTAATTAAACTATTTTACGTCACTAAATCCTGTTGTGTTCATAGATGGTTGATAAATGCAACGGATTAATTTCAGTTGGAAAACAAAAGTAAAGTTTTTAATCAGTCCAGCCAAAAGTTTACAGAGTTCCTCTTTATCTCTAAAATGATAAAGTGTCTTTGTTGAACAAATATCATATTTCTCCTCAGATTAGAAAGAAACAAAAAGCAGAAGTCAGACTTCACACGTGGTTTTGTTGATCTCCGAGCTGCAGAGAAATTCAAAAGATCTAAGTATTGAAGGGGGATTTTGAAAGGAAACCAGTTATTTTAACGCAGGGAAATGAAGCAGCCGGCTGATGTCACACTGTTATTCTCAAAGGTATTTTCATATTTAACACAGGAAACTCGTTGCATTACCAAGGGAACAGAGTAAGCTTAGTTTGGCAGTGCAGAGTCCTGTGAAGGTCTTACCTGTTCTGAGCTGAGAAGAGAAACGTCAATCAACTTTCTGTCGTATGGAACCAGCGACACGATGTCAAAGGTCAGAAAGTTATGACCATACTGGGGGAAGAGTAAAAGACAAAGAAGCACGTTACTCACAAACTAATGGCTTTACTGTACTTCACACACAAAATACTAACGTAGAAACGTTCTAGTTTTGATCTGAAACTACCTTTGTTTGGACAGGTACAGTTACAACAACGTCTTCGATCCGGATCCCAAAGTCGTTCTCTTTGTAATATCCAGGTTCTTAAAGAAAGACACGATAAGTTTGACATTGTTCAAACATTGTAGACATGAAATACAACTACATTTGCATTGAATTTGCATGATGTTGGTTCAGTCTCACCTATGGATGTGAACATGCCTGATCTGAAGGGAATGTTGTTGCCCTGGAAACCAACGGGCCCTGAAGGGATTTGACAACATGATGGTAATTAAAATACAGATAACATGACAATTAGAAACTGTGATTGGTCTTTTCCCTTTGTTTTTAATTATTTTAACTAAAATGAATTGTTGTTCCCTTTATTTCAATCAGTTTTGTGTTATTTTGTTTGTAATGCTATTCAAGCTATTGTTGTTTTGCTTATTTGAGTGAGTGTTTTTTTTTTTTTTTACCTCATCTGCACATGTTTTTCTGTTGTTGTTTTGTAACATTTATTTTGTTGTTTCTACAGTTGTGCAAATAAAACTTAAACTGTATTTTGAATAAGTAGATATAGAAGTTAAATCTGGGGGTGTAAGCCTTACACTCATGAACGCCAAAGTAGTTTCCAACACCATGACCTGTGCCGTGGCCATAGTTGAGGCCCACCTCCCACAAAGCCCGACGACCCAGCATCTCCATGTTTACACCTGTTGATAAACAAGAGCCACATACAGTAGTGAACATCCTGCTGCTGATGCAGAGACACAGCCACTCAGACAATGACGCTGCGCGGAGAAACAGGGCTCTCTAGTGGTGAAACTGGGAAAAGTTTCAATGTCGAATGTAACTTTAAACATGAATTATGTGTTTCACGTTCTCACCTCTTGTCCCTGAGGGAAAAATGGTTCGGGATAACTCAATGTTTCCCATGAGCACTCGAGTGAAGGCTTCCTGTGGAGCAAGACCTGTGGTTAGTGACCATATCAGTTTACTCTATAACAGTATACCTGTATTTGTTATACCCCACTCATTATACCATATACTACTTAATATGTATACTTCATTTGTACATAAGTAAATGAATATTATTATATTGTAACAAGATCCGGGATAAAGTGTCATCTTATTCTGTAATAATGTAACTAATAAAAATTCCAAAGGAAACTAATTCATAGTCCACATGATTAGCCATCTGTTGTATTGTGACTATAGATAAACATTCACACTTTCAATAGGACATGAAAGCTGTACCTTCTGCATCGCTGTTGGTGTTCCCCAGTGGACGGTCCGAGTGATGTCAGTGGTGCCATCTCTGATAGTAGTAGTGGTATTAGTCACGGTGTCAGACAGGATCACGCATTTCAAACGCAAGTGATGTGAAGTGAAACTGAGAGTACTCACAGATACTGGCCACCAGAGTCGACCAGGTACATCTCATCAACTGTCAGCTTTCTGCTCGTTTCTTCTGTTGGGCTGCAACACAGAAAAACAGGAAATAACAGCAGCACAACAACTCTCTTGAGCACATTATCTTTTGTAATACTGTTAAAATGGTCCACAAAGACTCCACAAGCCTCCAAAGGATTTAACAGCTTCCTGCACAAGGCTCACTTGTAGCTTACGTGGATCGTAAACTGAAGTTTTTATCAAATGTAACTTGAGCAGCAGGAAACTGTTGACTTCTTTTAGCACTAGAAGTTATTTATAACCCAGGACATGACAGTACGGGCTGTTGTTTGTGGTGATAATGAAACATTTCTCCCAGTGCAATAGTGTGGGTTATTAAGTGTATTAAAGGGATAGTTCAACATTTTGGCAAACCCAATGCCATAACCCCTATAGTCATAGCAGTAGGTTCGTTACCTTTAATTGTCGGTGCAAGCTATTTTTAGAACGGCGGAGCAGAGCCGCGAGCTGTTCAGAGCTACGCTACGGAGGCTCATGGGATTTCTTGGTTTCCCTCATCAAACTCATCAAATACACAATCCAACAACTCCAAAACGTGGACAAGTTGTGACTGCACATTGACCACGCTATGAGATAATAACGGGATGAGACAGAGTTGTTTTCGAGGCAAATGCAGAGACTGCTTACTGAAAAAGTGCCCCCGACGGGAATGTGCATCAGCGCTTTTGCATTAATTTACCCACGAGAGCGTTTTGGAGTTGTTGGATTGTGTATTTGATGAGTTTGATCAGGGAAACCAAGAAATCCCATGAGCCTCCGTAGCATAACTCTGAGCAGCTTGCTACTCTGCTCTGCCATTCTAAAAGGACAAACAACAGCAAAAGTACAGTAATAACAACTGAACAACAAATAAGAGAACATGAGTGAATCTTACCTGTAATGAGCGAGAGCAGCATTGGGTCCACTTGCAGAGATAGTTTCGAAGCTTGGACCTCTGCTGTCACTCTGTTTGCTGTAACGATATTTATATTAGCACTGAGACCTACACTTTTTGCTTTTTAATTAATAGATATTTCTGAGTTTGAGCTTCAGTGTTTTTACAGCTGTTATGCTTTTATATTACTTAGTGATATTTTCTCTCTTGATCGTTCCTAATGTGCATCAATTCTCCTCCATCGCGTGTGTTTACATGTGCACTCACCTGCGACACTGATTGACGTAAGCTGCAGCAGTCAGCTCCGTCTCCTTCCCCTCAGGCACCGCCTTCTCCAGCCACATCAACAGCTGGATGACAGCGACTGCATCCCTCACCTGCAGGGAGCCACAGTGACACACAGGATGACACTCAAGGTGGTTCACTGAAGCGTTAAAGCAGTGAGTGAGAGCGATTATTCAATGTCTGCCAGGTCTGACAATTAAGACTGATAAATGGATTTGTATGGAGATGATGGTCTCATATGAAAGTGTTGGATGATCTTGTCTGGTTGAGTAAAATCACAAGTTTCATATTTCTAACGATAACCGTTTCTTTGTAGGTAATTTTAACTACAGTATGTGGGTGTGGTGTGCAAAAACATGGTGTTTGGCCTGTGTACACTATAACTTCATTATGCCTGTGTGCACACGACATACGTGAGCATCCCTCAGGATTCGCTGCTCAGTGTCGTCCTTCACAGCTTTAGCCGTCAACACAGGAGAGTAGGAGCTTGTCATGAGTTTGTCCTGTAATGTATGATGCAGAGAAACAACCAGCAATCATTAATAATGCAAAAAAAAACCAAAAAAACATTATAACAGTATGTTTTGTTCATTCTAGGGATGCACTGATATGAAAATTTTGGCCGATACCGATATCTGATATGAATTTTTCTGTTATGGCCGATAATCGATATTTACCGATATCGATATGTGTTTTTTTTTTTTTTTAAAGTTTCTGAGATGATAAATTTTTGTACAGACTGAAAATCATGCAAACTGAATTTTTGAATGTCTTCCTTTATTTTCAGAATGTATTTTACTTCCAAATAACAAGGTTACAGGCTACCATCCTCCTCGCATTACCTCAATGCAGGTGTTGCATGCGGATATATATCTTATATAAATATATTTTACTCATCGGACCAACACCGATATGTTAAAAAATGACGAACATCGGCCGATACCGATATTAATGCCGATATATCGTGCATCCCTAGTTCATTCCTTGTATTTAAATGATTTAACCTGCTTTCTTTGAAGAGGCAGCTGTAAAACAAACTGTACACACAGGATTGACATTTATCATCCATAACTACTATTTTACATCCTAAAGACACAAAGAAACGTTAATGTTAATTTAGTGTACAGGTAGCCAGCTCTATTTTAGCTCAGTCTCGATCACCACCAGCGTGTTCACCCCCTTTAACAAGTCACTACAGAGCTTCACGTGAGTCGTTAGAGCCGTGGTTAAATGCACAGATTACACCTCAACCACATTTCTCATTTCACCAGTTTACAGGCTGAAACCGCAACACATAACTCTACTCACTGAACAACAAGTGTGGTCTCATACATTATGAGTGGTGGGATTAATTAGCCCAAACCACATTTGATTGGATTCATTTATGTAACTGTCTCTGTGTTCAAGATGAGTCATCAGATGTGAACATTTTGCTGGAAGATGAAAAGAGAGGCACATCTTCATATTGAAAATTTGGTTCTGAATTTAGCCTTCACTGCGAGGGGCTGCTCACGTCACACACAGTGTCATGATTTATTGTTTATTCGGTTTTAAAAGTTGGATTTTGTCCACAGTAGATTTTCAATCTCAGGAGCTGCCAACAAGCAGTGACTCACCACAGCTGCCTTAATTATCTGAAACACGGCTACAGCACAGTGAAACCAACACATAGTTCATCGAGTATATTATGAAATAAAACATCTACATACCTGTGGAGTAATGATCTCATAAAGTGCGTAGTTGGTGTATTCTGTGCCGATCCACACTTTGACCCCAGGCTTTGCCACATACCGCTGTAAATGATCCAGAACACTGTCGTAGGTTTTCAGCTGAACACACAGGGGCCCATTGCAGGAGGAGTTCAGGTAATCCTTCAACTCATCTGTCACTCTGTCCACGTGGAGAAAGAGCCTGGTGGATTTGGTGGAAGGAAAAGTACGTGTTTTGTAAAAACTTTCCGTCTGTGCGTGTCACAGAAGTTGCAGGAACAAAGACGTCGAGTTTAGAGGGAAAGGAATTAAGGGAATATGATGTGTTTGCATGTAATCCCTGAAAAACTGACTTACCAGATCTCATTCATTGTGAGCAGAGTGTAGGAGTAGAAGAAGGGATTGTATGGGATGTCATTGCCACGCAGATTAAACAGCCCTAAAAAGGATGAACAACACAACACGTCCGACTGTCAGCAGCAGAAACAGCTCGCGCATTCATTAACATAGTCTGACAGTTTGCACTCACTAGACACCACTGTAAATGAGAGCTTTGCCCTCAATTGGTATTCGCTGAATAAATAAATAAATAATACCCACAGAGTCTGTTTGCTTCTAATATTTGTGTCTGATGTACGTGACTTTTTCTCTGCCCCCCTCATTGAAAACACACTCACTAATTCTGAAATCAGAAGTCAGGAAAGGTTTGAAGCGTGGCAGTTCATCCTGTGTATTATAAAAAGGATGCTTTTAACTAGTGTGCTGCGAGTCAAACACACGGCGCTGAAATCCTGCTTTAACATGTTTATTTCTACTTGCTTAAACCAGCTTCAATCAAATCAATCCCTTTTTAAAAGCCCAAAGTTAGTATAGCTGAGTCTTTATACCTTCTTGAATGCGTTATGTGAACTGCTAGAAAGCTTCCTATAGTCAGATTATCTGTCATAATCCCTCACGACAGACTTCAACTCTTCAGGCTACAGTTGTGTTTGTACTTTGTTTTGTTGTGTAGTTTTTGCAAAGTAGTGTATGTTCAGAGCTGGCCAGAGGCTGACATCAGCTAAGGAGCTCTTCAGAGCCCTGCAGCCACCGAGTGGCCTACAAATGAAAATGGAGCAGAAAATAAACGACTGAGATTACTTCTCAAACATGTTTGAACATTTGCTCCGTTGTTCTTGTAATATATTTCTTCAACTGCACCCATGCTAATATTAGCCATCAAACAGAGCAGCTTCATGGACAAAGCTACAGAAATACTTACAGGCTGTTTCATCCAACGCTGACAGCAGAAGAGCTGTGGGTTCGTATGGATTGTCTTTCATCTGAGTTCGGATCTGCTCCACTTTCATCTGCCAGGACCTTTCTGCAAAAACACAATTTACTTTCATTTGTATTCATGTTACAGTAAGATCAAAGATTTAATGCTCACTTGTGTTGGTTTTTTATGATGCATCTTCACCGTATCCTGCATTGACGAACAAGCTGAAAACTGAAAACTGACATGTAACCTCCATCTGATGTTGAGTAGTTTCATATTCATCATGGATGAGTTACCAAACAGGGTCCCATATACTGTCGAGGCTGATATCCAATATTATTACTCTCTTAGCTCTATTATGGTCTGCACCAACTTGAGAGGGATGTGTTTGGCCCATAAGCCACCAAATGTTCTACTGCATACAGTATATAATTGTTTGTCTATCACGGTCACCTGTTATCAGTGTTTTTGCTCAAATGACATAAAAGACACTGAAATGCTTCACAGAGCTGAGCGACTCCTCACCCTTCACAGCCGGTAGTTGATAATTCACTAGTAGCAACACCGTTCACATTACATACTGTATCATTTTTTGACTCATGTATCCTCTGAAAATAAAGTGTAGCTTTGAGGCTTTGAATCATAAATGTGGTGCATCCAAAGTGTAGACACATCTCAGTGCTTCTCTGGTAGCTTATCCCTTATCTTTGACATTTATGTCATCGGTCAAATCGATCATCTGTTGATGGACTCTCTCTCCCCAGACAGTCAACAAGCTTCATATCTCAAGTATGAGACAGCATTCATAAAAGACTTTCTGAACTCCTGAGTGTTTTTTTTTAAACCGGATTGCAGTCAAATGCACACACAGACACAAAGAGTCACATGGACCATTAGGTTTATGATGCTCTCCATTTGCTCCATTTGCCTATTCTCTGGTCATAAAGACTAATAAGGCTCATGGGCGTCCAGACAACTTCCTTATCTGGAGACTCTTCCATTTTCTCTGAGTTAGTATTTGATCTGTCTGACAGCCATAAAAACACAAACAGTCTGTTTATGGCCGTGTTTGCGGATCTGCATATTGCCCTCTGTCCAGTTTGCAGGTATTTATCAGCACATAGATAAAAGGCACCACAGTGTGTACAGGTTAGGAAACTCACGTATGACTCTGTCTGGCAGGCGGGTGATACTGTCGGGTGGGACGGGCGGTCTGTTGGTCCACACTGGGTCCACCAGGTTCCTAGGGATGGACTTGAGGCTGCGATTACTGGACTCCAGATTGAGCTCGTAGCTCTCCTGTGTTTCTAATGGAGGAAATTGCAGATGATTACAAACACTGAGCCCAATCAATGGCAAAGTAAACAGTCTGCATGGCGTCTGGAGGCTCCATCAATAATTTTCCATCTACTTAGACGAGCAGCTCGTTGATGCTAATCTGGACCGACAGGAGGGGAAGCAGAATAGAGACTCACTGAGGGAGAAGAGGAAGGGATCAAAGCCGATCTGGCCGCCCTGTGGCACCTCAGAGATGAGCCACTCCGCTATGCTGCTGATGGACACTGGGAAAAATCACACATGACAGTTAGTCTACCTGCGTTGAATACACAGGTACTGTAGATGAGTGCCACAATGATTAAACATGAATTGTGTTTCAGCAAAAATAAATAGCTGAAGTTTAAGATGAATTAAGCCAAGTGTTATGCTGTTTTAGTACAATAAATGATGCACAGATATGTATAAATAATTACATTTAAACACAGGGAATCCGTACAGTTACAAAACGCTATGCTATGAAAACACTTCATTGCAAAATGTCGTGAGGTCACAGGTACAGATGACTCGTATAAAGAAGAAAAACACGTATCATTTAATCACAGTCAAGGTGAAAGTAAAGCGACTGTGACGGAGCCGTAGCTGTGAACGTTCAACACACTGCAGAAAAACACTAGTTTTCTGTGATCCAATAAAAAGACCCAAAGCCAAAATTGTGTTCGTCCATCCCTCAAAACTTCCCCAGCACCATTTGTGGCTCTCAACCTGAAGCACATTTGTTCCCTCTGAAACCAGTCAGTGCATTTGTTGGAGCCTATTTTCATCCATGGATTAATACACATTTGGCGCTCTCTGGATCATTAATGGCTGCAGGACTCTGGCGATGTACATTGTTGTTAAACTGACGCATACTGTACAATCAGATCAGACCTCAGCTATGCAGACGAACTAAGAAATAAAAATGGAACGAGGTGGCACAAAGAAATGTGCTCTGACCAAAACAACAAAGAAAACACAAGTTGTGCACAACAGCAAAACAAAGTTACAACCCATTCTGGGTTGCCATATATGTTCTGTTTTTGTAAGACAGAACACGCCCTGACTTCAGTTTGTCCATGCGCTATTTATATTTGTAAAAGGAGGAGCAACATTTGTCAGGATATTTTAAGACTGGTTCATCAAAACCACAAACATTTCATTGGAATCCATGGGTGCTATGTTGTCATAACAAGCAGCCAAAATATGAGACCTGCCCACCATCTTTTTCCAGCTCCCAGTTGCAGTCCATCTGTCTCTCCGCTTGAACCCAGTAGCGGCTGTCTGTCCACAGAGCGGCCTTGGTCTTTGTAACCACAGCGGTGCCTGGGGAGACAGCAGCTGTGTTATGGATGGGACAGTGACAGTGAATTACAAACAGCAATAAAATGTCAGAGTTGACTTAGGACCGTGCGTGATGGGCCAGCTAATCTTGAAAAATGTGCACGCGTGGGGAGAAACAGGATGGTTAAGGAAAAGCAATGAGGAGATGGCAAACTGGTGATGTGTGGTGGATATAAATCAGGGCTTTATCATTCCACTGTTGTACCCACACATGCGATTGATACACTTATACTGTATAGAAACAGCTGCATAGGACGCTGAATCTGACTCATCATGTTAGAGTTTGTCGAGGGCCTGGTGTAAGCGGCACATTACCGAGATGTCATCTGTCTTTCTCTTCCCTTCATCGGAGCAACAGCTGAGAGCAGAGACGCGCAAGATCATTAATTCTGCTCACCATTATGGCGTGAAAGACTCATAATTCAGTGGTTGAATTACTGGGCGAGGGTGGGTGCAGAGAGAGAGGACGCAACGATGCAGTGAGTGAAAGCGATGAAATCAAATCGACACACAGCGGGTTGTATGTTGAAGATGTGGGATGAAAGTAGAGGAGCTGCACGAGCGTGGGACACAGACGTGGGGAGTTGAGTCATGAGGACGAGGAGGATGAGGACGAGGACGACATTGTACCTGCAGAGCCTGTGAAGCCGGTCATGAAGGCCATCCTGGCATCACGTGGTGCGATGTACTCGCTCTGACAGAGAGGCAGAGAAGGTTACACACACATGCATGGACACACACACAAGGTTTGGACTCGCAGGAGGACAGGACGGACAGGAGACGTACCAGGTGAGCGTCTGTGCCGGGGATGATGTAGGCGGCGATTTCCAGGGGAAGCATTTGCTCTCGTAACTTGTGCAGCTGGAGAGTGGTATTTACTGCTGTGCTCGGGAGGTACTGCAAAACACACACACACACACATTTGTTTTACTACGTTCAAGGGGACCAATCATTGACATTATATATCCACTAGTCCAAGACCCAAACCTTAACCATCACAACTAAATGCCTAACCCTGAAACCACGTCTTAACCCCGAGACCGCCTTGTAAAATCGTGGGATCCAGGATTTTGGTCTCAACGAGGCAGTCGGACCCCAGAAGTGTGGGACCCAAACACACACACAAAGAGAGAGAGAGACGGAGAAAGAAAAGTCCTCAGATTGAATTAAAACCTGGGACTGCTGATTCATCCCTTTCTGTATCTCCAACTGTAATCATTAACTGTAGTGACTGTGCTCTAATCATTAACTGTAACTGTATAAAACTCGTGCAACATGTTTCATAATAGGAACGTGCTGTTTGACTACATTCAGGCCAGTTTTATGACTTCATTTTGGTCATTTTTATGATTAAGGTCTGGCAAAATCAAAATGCTTCCATTCACGTGCAGATCTCACCGGTGGGGACAGAGAGCAGTTCCTCTCAGTTCGCGCATACACTGCAGCATCGATAGCGTTTCCTGAAATGACAAATGCCTTGTGGTTATAAAAAGCAAAACAAACTAAAAAAAAACACCCTGGAAAGTGACACAAAGGGCCACAGTCTTTTTTTTTCTTATTTTAGTAACTTATTGAATCTTTTTGGACTGAGTCAGAGGAGTCTGTAGGATCAGCGTGACTCAAATATAAAAAACTTCTGGTCAGCCGTCAAAACACAGGAGCAAATAACATGTTCACTTTAAGATAATCTGTTAAACATAAAGACAAATAAAAGAAGAGGAATAAAAGCCAAATGCAAATTGAATGCATCAAGTCTTGATCAGTAAATCAACAGGCATGGAGGGAGCAGAAGTCTTTCATGAGACAGTAGATGCATTCAATCACAAAACAGACAGTATTTACTGCAATACATTCATACAAATTATAAGAAAAAACACTATTTCTCCACTTTCTTACTCATCACGAACAAATAGAAACATTCACACACATCAGTGAGGATAGAGAGGAACTTTTTCTCTTTTACCTGCCAGCGCTGCCAGAGACAGAGTCAGAGCCAACAAGCAGCCGGGCGACGGCATCTTCTGGGAGGTTCAGGACGACCAGATCACACAGAGTGGCTTCGAAGCAGGTGCTCTGATGTGTGTGTAGCGTATCTGAGAAAGTGTGTGTGGGTGTCTAGTGAGATACTGTGTGTGGGTGTCCTCTCTCTCCCTCTCCCTCTCTCTCCCTCTCTTTCTCTCTCCTCCTCCTCCTCCTCCTCCTCCTCCGCCACCGCTCACTATCTCCTCTCCCCGCGGCCCTCTAATAGGAATCCTGTGCAGTAGCTCTGTGGGAGGATCTTGGGTTTCTGAAATATTTCTTTGCCCCAAAACACAGAGTGACACACCAAACGTCTATTTTTTCCCAGAGAGAGTTGCTCAACATCTGAATTTTGGCAATTTGCACTATGATGCACAAACCTTTACCACGTGTTTCTGATTTTTAGGGGAAAAAACAAAGACACAACAACAAAGAAAGAACATTCTCACATTAGATTGATGTTAAATACTCATTATTCAAACTGATAATAATAGAGATTCCAGCTCTGCATGCAAAGAAGCTGAACAAGGACAAGGCTGTTTACTTACAGAGCTGCAGATAGTGTGTGTGTGTGTGAATGGAGTGTGTTTGTCTGCGGACAGATGTAGAATTTTCAGATATTTGCACATGAATGCATGCATGAGTATCTATCTGTGTGTGCAGATCCACAGATTATAGGAAAGTCCTTGTGTAATCCTGCAGAGGATTTCCATTGAAAACGTTTGTGCTTTGAGCATTTTTAAATCCCTGGATTGGAGCCAAATGTAGCATGATGGCACTTAGCGAAAAGAAGGAGACGGACAAGGAGGAGGCAGTATCGTTTAAAAACTGGGGCATGCGTTCCGAAGGTCTCTCCTGGAAGACATTCACGGTGTTGCACTCGATCGGCTGTTCTCGTTAAAAGTGACAGATGTAGGAAATTAAAAAAGGAAATAGCTAGAAAGAGAGAGAGAAGTATGACGCCAGGCTCCTCGCTCACCTCCGCACATCTGGCCTATCACTGTGTGAAGAAGAGACTGTGGGCATTCATAAAATCACCTCGCCAATTAGTCAGCGCATGGAAACTGCAGAGCCTCTATGGAGCCTGAGAGCGGTGTTGTTGCAGGTTTATGAATCCGTTCCAGCAGATTTATGCACGTACAGGTGGTGATTTAGTGTCATTGAAACTGCCTCATGTGAATACATTTTTATGAGCTATACTGTAGCACCTCTGTGGATTTCACTGGGCTTTGATCATAACTTCAAAACCTGGCAGACCTCCAGACCAGAGATGGGGACGAGCTTTTGCAACTTGGACGCGTCAGACTTAAATCACACACACAGTGAATTTCTCCTCTCTTGGACTTGAGATTTAGGATTGTTTTTATTGAATCACCTCAGCAAAGAGTTCATACAAGCCTGTTAATTTGTCAGCAAAGTTACGCAACTTGGAGGAGAGACGGTCCAGCGCAGAGGCCTTTACATTTTTGGGGCAGGTTCAGAAAATGTTTCATGCCTCCATCGTCTCCATCACTCGTCCTGTGCAGGGTCATGTGAGGGCATTAGGCGTGGACCCTGGACAGGTGGCCAAGATCATTTACTGTACTGTGATGTTACAATTTGTTTTTTTATACAGTCGGAGCGGCCAATCAGAAGGCTTGAAGATGTCTGATAGGCCGGGCCTGTTGTTGGGCCTAGAGAGACAGTTTATGAAATATTATACCCAGAGCAGCCTGGCCACCAGCAAATATAAGTAATAAATCAATAGCTGGTTACACAGTACAGTATGTCATTAAAAGACCACGAGTGCTATGTGAAAATATTTTTTCATAATAGCAAGATAATCCTGTACTGTATGTACTGCTGTCCAGGATTACTACAATGACAAAAAACAAACTACAAAGGAGAATAAATGTGCCATAACTTCTAGTTGTAGTGTCACCGTCAAAGTAAAAGCTGCTTCGTTACAGTTATTTTTAGACACAAACTGACCCAGATAGTAAGTTTGATATATTACTACATTCAGTGTAAATCCCATTCAGTAAAATGGATACACTTTATAAACATCTGATGAGTTTAATCACAGTAGAAATGCACGTTTTAAATTTGCCAGATTTATTCAAACCAAATGAAGCAACCCGTAGATCACAGTTTAGAAAGCAAAAATAACAAACTTCATACTGTCTCTTTCCCTCTCGGTCATGTGTATTGTATTATTGAACTAAGATGATGTGATGTCTGATGATCAATTGAAATGCCCGAGATGAACTAAATAAATAAATAAATAAATAAATCACAACACAGAGGGAATTGTGCTATAGGAGAAATTTTGACTGTGTAATGTTTTCACACTTTCGTACAAGTCAGATCGACTCTGACAGTGACCTGAAAAAGATGTGGTCGATTAGTTTCATGGTGCACGGCAGCTTTTTTCTCCCACATCATTTGAAAGCATCTGTACATACAGTCTGTCTGCAGCGCCGTCGATCATCACTAAAATCTTTCCACGTGAAGCATGATGGTGGATCGACAGAGTAAAACTGTGTCTCGCCATCTAAACGACGTCTCCATCCACAGCGGGCAGGTTTCCAGGTCATTTCTCTGGAGACATCTGTTCACGGTGAAACATCTCAACAACATGGAAATGGTTAAGTCGCTTCCTCCTTCTTCTTCACTTTGCTTCCAGCTGGCAGACAACAACAAAAAAATAACAGCTACATCTAGTTAAGAGCTGGAGAGACCGCACAGCTGGACAAATTATAATTTCATGGTCGAGATATGTGACAAAATCAACATAAATGCAGGTTAATGACAGAATCTGTCCTGCATGATTGATTAAAACACCTCAAATGAATGTGTGCTTACAAAAAACTGCCTGGACAGAGGACTAAAAAAACAAAAGAAAACGATGTGCTGACGTTTCACCAGCTGTGGACGTATTCAAGGACGTCTAACATGAGAAAAAGGAGATGACAGACACACATTCAGTCATTTGTTCATCTACTGTAGCTGCATTACGGTTTCTGACTGACCGTATACAACTGCAGGACTCACAGGCTGCTAACGATCTAATCAGATGCTGGTCACTGATCCTGCTGCCAAGGAAATGAAGCTCAGCGTAAATTAACACAGAGGGACTCGAGTGATAACCAGGTCATATCTCAGCTGCATGATTACAATTCTTCACCCTTTCATCTGTCATGTTGATAGTGAATGGACATGCAGTCCAACACAGCGCTGCTGAAAGGAGCAGGTGATGAGCACGACGCTCCAGGTACAAATCACAGATGTTCACCTGAACGACGCTGCTACGTAAGTACCGTGCATGATCGGATCATCACATTACTGCTGAGTTCCTGCTCAGACGGACGTTCATCATCCTCTCATCCTGGACCAACACTTAGTCGGAGAGGAAGCAAAAGGTCAAACAACTACAAATAATGTGTGTGACTGTCTGTGTTTTTGATGGTTGTTTTGTGCGACTTACTTGTCTCGCCTTTACCCTGTGTATGATAAGTGTTCTTAAAGGGATGTATCATTTTTTTTAAAGTGGGGTTGTATGATCTACAAATAGCCCCTAAGTACTTTAATTGCAGTAGAAGACTCTCTGCACTCCTCTCGTTAGCAAAGCCAGCCCATAATAGTCCTGCCCAGAGATTTACAACATACATTGTTGTGAATGGACCCAAAGAAACGGCCTATTTTTATTTTGGCCTAAAAGAGGTTTTACCTGAAAAAGAAAATACAAAGTTCCATTGTTGGCTATAATATAATTTTTTCCAGCCCCTCAAAGTGCAGGAAAAACACAGTTTTTATTTGGAGCTAACCAACTGCTGATCGGCGGACGCTAACCCTGGGCGGAGGGATACGTGAGGCGCTAACCCTGGGGGCGGAGGGATACGTGAGGCGCTAACCCTGGGCGGAGGGATACGTGAGGCGCTAACCCTGGGCGGAGGGATACGTGAGGCGCTAACCCTGGGCGGAGGGACACGTGAGGCGCTAACCCTGGGCGGAGGGATACGTGAGGCGCTAACCCTGGGCGGAGGGATACGTGAGGCGCTAACCCTGGGCGGAGGGATATGTGAGGCGCTAACCCTGGGCGGAGGGACACGTGAGGTGCTAACCCTGGGCGGAGGGATACGTGAGGCGCTAACCCTGGGCGGAGGGATACGTGAGGCGCTAACCCTGGGCGGAGGGATACGTGAGTTGGTTAGGTCCAAATAAAAACTGTCTTTTTCCTGCACTTTGAGGGACTGGAAAAAACTATATTATAGCCAACAATGGAACTGTGTTTTGTTTTTTGAGGTAAAACCTCTTTTAGGCCGCGAAAATAGGCCGTTTCTTTCCATTCTCAACGCTGTATGTTGTAAATCTCTGGGCAGGGCTATTATGGGCTGGCATTGCTAACGGGAGGAGTGCAGAGAGTCTTCTACTGCAATTAAAGTACTCAGAGGCTATTTGTAGATCATACAACCCCACTTAAAAAAATGCTACTATCCCTTTAAATCTCACTTGTAAAAGAGATTATGATCTTTTTATTGCCATGTGGGGGCAGCAGAAACAATGTGTTCACCTGACACCTGGTTTCTACCAAATCCCTTGTGAAATATCTGGATCTTAAACTGTTGAACACTGCACTATGTTGACCAGCTGGCCTCTCACCGTGTCTGACTTCTGTCTGCTGCCGGGCAGATACTGTAGTGAACAGTGGATTTTTACAGCTGCTACTCTAAAAACAGCTGCCAGTCGCGGCCAAAAACAATGCTACGAGAAGAAATGAATGAAACAGAGTGGGAAAAAGACAGTGAAAGCTCAGAGACACCGAGACTTTTAAACGGATTAAGAACAGAAACATGTAAACAGGTAGAAAAAATACAGACCGACAGTGAATAATAATAGTAAAGGTAACTGTGGCCTCAAAACAATCTGGTTAATGAATTTGTTCTGGTGGATAAAAATAAAAACAATTTGTTGACCATGTTCCCTCTTGCCTCATTTGTGTTGCCACCACACTCAGCACAACAAGGAGTTCAGTTAAGCCTTTCTATTGCTTCGACCTTGGAGCAAATCAACCTTCATTCACAGAGAGAGAGAGAGACCGTATACAGCTGTTAATGTTTGCCCAACATCTGTTGCTTTGCACTGAGATGGGAAACTGCTCATTGGTCAATAAATGACTGCATTGGGCATAAAGATGATTTGGTTTGATAAATACTTTGATAACACACATCACATAAAAGTATATGGACAAACACTTCAAGTGATTATGCAACTTTAAGCCTGAGGTTATAAATTGCTGATGGGAGTGGCTAGTGTGAGGTCAGCGAGCGTCTTCAGGGAAGGGCTTAACATTCATCCAGAGCACCTTTAGTGCGGGTTGATGCTCCACTGAAAAGCAACATTTTGTGATTCGTGATCGGTAATTCAGTCCAGATCTTCTTCAATTCAAGGTGGACAAACTATGTCTTAGTTTGAAAACAGAAATAAATAAGTATTAAAACTTCCACTGACAATCCTGACTGTTGTTTGTTGCTGACCTGCATTGTTGACGAGGAAGACGCCCAACTGAGAGTTGAGATCTACGAATGGAAGCCTGCTCGTCACCCCAAGGTCACAGCCTTTGACCTTTTGGCCAATTAGATCATAGATACACATATATAAGAAGACTAGATGACTCACCTGATGCTGCTGCCCAATGACACGGCGTTGCCACACGGCCGCCATCTTGGCTCAGTCAACTTGCTCCGTCAGAGCATTAAACCTACAGTATGGTGCATGTTCTTGTAACCCTGGTTAGAATTACAACACTCAGAAATACTAGTTTCTACTAAAATAACCAGAACTTGCTCAGTTTTTGACCAATTTTCAGTTTGGTTTGTTATGAACGTCAGAAATGCAGTTATGATACTGCATACTGTACTTACATACATGTACTTTTCTATCAAAGTAACACCATTGTTACGTTATGCAAATAGTTAAAGTAATAGCTACAGATAAAATTTTGCAGCGTTGAGTCGGAGCAAGTCGACTGACCCAGTATGACCTCCTGTAAGTTAAGCCGATCGACCACTCATGGACCAAACTCAGGTTTAAGGGTGAACTTTGCAACTCCATATTTTATTTTCATTGTCGTAAACCCCCCATCCAATGTGCATTTGTTTTCAACAAGGGCGGAGAGAAGGCAATCTGTGGAGCGATGTCTAAAGAGGTAACGTTAACAAGAGAGTACGGATTACCAGGTGTGTTTGTGTCGTAATGCCGTGACGTAGTTTATGTTTCTCATGAGATGAGATCTGGAGCACCGGGTCAGAGACACTGATCTTGCAAGGTTGGTTCTTGGCCAAGAGACACTATGTGGAAGGCAGAGAGCCTCCAATCTCCCTGTATCAGGTCATTTAACCATCACAATTACTCCAAAACTATTTAATCAACTCTAATCTTCCTCAGTTCCTCTTTAACATTAATTATTGGTCTGAGCCTCTGGTAATGTCTGATACGTGCTCTGTTTTAATCATGTTGTCATATCCCTAATGTTGTTTTCACATAATTTATTGCTCTCAGATCTTTTTGCAAGATGTTGATTTCTGCTCTTCTAACACTTTTTATAACCCTCACTTCTTTATCTGGTTTTACTTTTCTTGTAAGGCACTTTGTAAAGTATTGAATAAAGTATTCAACTTTGCAGCATGATTTACCTTGGCCCTAAAGACAAGAGAAAACACATGAAGAAAATGTCTTCATCAATTTCACTAAATTGAATAAAAATAATAATTAAAAAAAAAAACGCAGCAAAGACAGAAAACACAACTGACTGAGCCAATAATCTGATTGGCTGTGGCTGCAGTGTGTTGAGCTCTCGGGGGCCACTATGATGCCAGAGTACTGACATAATGAGGATTTACTGTTTCACTTATCTAAAGTTTTATGTGTAACATCTCCACTGTGAGCTGAAGTTGTCCTTGCAGATCAACATATCTTGTTGTTGTCTGCAGTATCTGTATTGAACACCTTCACTTGCACTGATATGCTGCTGCTGCTGAAAGTCTCCCATCAAACACCTACTGTAGCTGTGCCACTTCTGCAAAACCACAACCGCTTCTGCTAACAAAGTGTAATATTGTCACTCTTTAATCATCTCTGCGCTGAATATGCATGAGGTGAGGCGTGATGAGTGTAGACGGAGTCAAAAAAAAGAGTGTCGACACTAAACTCGACACCAAAGTGTTCACACAGTTTCTCCTTCAGTAACACCAAGAGACCAGCTGGGGGTGTAAGTGCTCCATTCTTATTTCCCCGCAGTCCACACAGAATTTGATACTGTAATGAAATGTGAAGCTCAACTGTGTTTGTGCACAAATACACACATCTGTAAAATTCTCCAAGAAAAATTCTCCAAGAAAAATCACGCACCTGATTGTAAAATTCATAAAAACTCCCTTCAGTATAAAGCAAAACAGACAGTAATAAATCTCTGATCACAGTTTTCATGGTGCGGTCTTCTGTGTAGTTAACATACTGTATAATAAAATAATACAGTTGCAATTATTTTGTTGCACTGAAATTCAAAAACAAAAATCAACAGATGTCAATTAAGCTGCATCTTTGTAAAACTACTGTTAACTGAACTTCACAGAGAAACCAACCAAAGCTTTACAGGCCCCAACAGGAGTTGTGGACTTGTGCTCAGGCTGCAGCCCGGCTGGATCACCTCCACTCATTGTAAAAGTGTAATATGTCTCAACCCATCAGCTCAAACACAATGAACAGGAGAGCGCATGTGTACACACCTGCAACCCTGTGCAGGTGTGTACGCACTGTGCACAACTACAAATGCTTTTATGTCTTATTCTCACTGAATTTCCCTTTGGGGATTAATAAAGTAAATCATATTCGTATTCAATATGTCTGTAAACATTAATGCGTGGTGTGTGGTCTGAATTTTATTTTGAAAATCCTATGGTCTTAGCAATCTTCTCAATCACATAATTTCTAATGCAATAATAATAATAATCATCATCCTTATAATTAATAGACATTGTACATGAACACATATATGCACAGTCAACGAGGTAAACAAGAGAAAAAGTGACCTCTTCACCAAACATGGCCACAAGGGGTCGCTAGTGTCCAACGTATTCCACTTCCTGTTCCCTCTCCAGTCTCAGTGAACACCCTGTTCTTCCCAAACTCTTGCTCTATCAACGCTGCACTCATTCACAAGCTCCATCAAACGGGCACAAAGCCATTTCTGTGTATGTGTTTGGATGCCTCTGCGTTTTTGCGTGTGTTTTGGGTGATTTAGTGCCTGTGTCTGTCGACCCTCGGTCATGCCGCTGCAGCCCGGTGATGAGGCTCAAAGTTATGGACCAATATTAATAAATGGTAGCCCTGGCAACAGTGTTCAGTGTGTGAGTCAGAGGAGCTCAGGCAGAGGGGAAGGCAGGGCACCGTGGCCAAACCACCTCCATGCCTGGCTGTTCACCAGCGTCACATCTGTGCCGAACAAGAGTTAGAGGCTGGGCTGAATTATAATCAAATCAACGTGAAATAATCACATCAGCAAGCTCTTGCAGCACAGCAATCTTTTTTTCTTTCTTTTTTTTTTGATGTTTTGGCGCTGAGCGATTCAGATACTTGTTTGCTATAAGTCAACACACAGCACTGTAAACCAAAGCAATTACAGTTAATGAATGTGTCTGGATTAGAGTGCAGTAAACAGCTGAGGAAGTACAGCACAGCACGGGTGTTCCCCCTGCTGCTCTGGGATTGTTGGGATGTACTGTGGCTGTGATGCACATACTTCTGTATCTCTGAGGGGAGGATGATATTTTTAAAGTGACCGTAATGGCTGCTGCGGTTTTCTTTAAGAGTTATCAACTGAGCATAAATCAGTTCAACTGCTGCAGACAGTGGACGCCAGCCTCCAGAGCCCCGCTAGTCCCTCTAATGTGGTCTTCAGACGAACAATAGCTCCTATATAGTGAGAGATAATGAGCAAACTTTGGGAAACAAACTGAGAGAAAGAAATGCCATAACTAAGAAGAGGGGGGAAAGGGAGTTAATTAGTAGCAGCCCTGTCCTGCTGCTGCACAGTCAAATCCAGGGTTTTGTGACCTCAGTCACGTATACACACTGCAGTCCTGTACACAGCCATCAGTCTCATGTTGGGGTCACTCACTTCCAACAGCCTTTGTTTGCTGTGCCACTGCAGAGGCAGGGAAGCTGATTACACACAAATCTTACCACTTCTCTGGTTAATCATTTCTGTACTGCTCGGTGCAGATTTTTGAACTCCATATTTGCTCAAAAAAAGTGAAACTTTTTATACTTTTATACGATTACAGCAGCACTAACCGAAAAACACCTGCACTTGTTGGTCAGTAACAGGAAAATACAATTTAATAAAGGATAGACAGGATATTATTGTCCCGATGAGAGATTGCTTGTTGGGCCATTCTGTAAACAGTAGCAACACATTAGAATGAATTACAACAGCATAACAAAAAATATGAACATAACAAAGATCCAAACAATAACAAAAACATCCCAATTTACGTCACGTTCGTGGCCACTCGATGAGCCGCCGCCAAATATTCAACCTTTTGTCTCCAACAACATAAACATAAATATCTGGCTATTGAGCTGCTAGTCTCCAATCGCTACACCTTAAGTAGACAAATGAATTCACAGAGAGCAACGCAAAACAAAAGGCACATTTTTCAAAAGGACAGTCAGTCGTAAACAGTTCATAGTTATTACTGTACACTGTGGGTGCATTTGCAATTATGACAAAGATTTAGATCTCCACATGCATTCTGGATCAATATCTGCAGTTATACCATAACATCATAACCTAGTGAGAATATTTCAACATTAAGAATCAGTTTTGACAGATATTTATCATTCGTAGTGTAAAGTTTCTGTAGCAAGTTAAACATGGTACATGCCATCTTTTTTTTTTCTTTCTTGGGCAGTTTTCATTGGCGATAAAAGAGTGATCACTAACACATGCTGCTTTTGGAAAGATGTAACTTCTTTTTATCTGCACCATAAAGAATCTTAACATCTTGAAGGAATTAGGAATTTTCAACACGAGCCATATAAAACAGCTCTTCCCTTTTTTTCCCTTCCTGACACAATACATAATTTTGGGTGCTTTGGCTGGGAGGAACATCTCCTCCTCTCATTGTGTTGACAAAGTGCTCTTAAACAGGGCTGGGAGCCCAAGTGAAACCAGATTGTTCAGAGAGATCGAGGAAGCAGAAGATAACAGGCGGTAAATCAGACGCTGTTGGGAGACAAAGGTTTGCAGCCACAGATTCACGTAGTAACACCTTTGTGCAGTGGCAACAACCAGCAGAGTTATAGCCTCCGTAAAAGAAAATCTGCTTTGTATAATGTTGTGCTGACGTTTTCATTGCATGTACCACCTACAGGATAAACTTATACGCAAAAGCATCACTGATCATGACGTACGCAATAAAACACAAATGTAAGAATCTGTGGAGAAATTATGGCGCTTTTTTTTTCATTTAAATGCTAACATCAACACGCTAACACGCACACGGTGACAACGCAAAAACTCCCAACGTTTATGTGCCAACATTTGCTGACCAAGACTAAACAAACAGCTGAAGTTCATTTACCAAACTTCAACATCCAAACCCCATTTCTATTTATACTCCAGGATCCATTTACAAGTGCCAAGAGGAGGAATTAAACACAATCACACAAGACGAACTTCTTACAACTACATTGTCGTTTGATTGAATGGTTGTGTTACTGCTTGTGAATGATGAGAAATATTGGACTGTAATTTGTCAGGGAATCATAAAAATGATTTAGATTTCTACTCTGAAAACCAAGAATGTTTGGACTAAATATCGCAGCATTTCTTGAGAGTCACTCTGTTTTAAAGGGATAGTTCAACATTTTGGCAAATTCGCCTATTGCCATAGTCATAGGAGTAGGTTAATTACCTTTAATTGTCGGTGCATTTTGTTGCAGGTCACAACTTCTCCACAGGTGGTTTGTAGTTGTTGGATTGTGTATTTGATGAGTTTGATGAGGGACTTGGAACCTTCACCTTCATTGTGCTCACTGAGCAGCTCACGTCTCTTCCCCGCAGATCTCAAAACAACATGCACTGCAGTAGTTACCAACTCCTATGACAATAGGGATTATGGCAATGGGTGAACTTGCAAAAAATGTTCAACTATCCCTTTAAAGTGATGACAGACAGACCAACTCTAGCCCCTCTAGAGCTACACCGATACCAAGGCTAGTCAAAAAGGAAAACTACTGTAGAAATCCTACCCAACAGAATGTGGTAAAACATGATTATTGTAGAGTCTCTAATTTCTCCGGTGATTGAGGACCAACGAAATTCCACACCAGGCACAGAATCAGACTGGCGGAGGTGCCAAAATGTGGACTTGAGGACTTGTGAACTTTGAAGCAGGAATGCAGATAGAATGACAGCAGATTTGGGGCAGTAGCTGATGATGGAGTCCTGAGTGCGAGCGCCTGTCGATTCAGCAGCAGATGAATGAGCTGGCGGCTTTGATGCTGAGGCAGGTCACATGCCTGCTGTCCCTGCGTATGTGTATGTATGAGTGAGGTAATGGGGAGCGAGATAGTGAGAAATACAGGGATTAGCGGAAGGTCGGGAGCTGTCAGATGAGATGGATGCAAGACTTCTACTTTGCCGCTCAAATCACACACACACACACACGGGTTTGAGTCCTGAGGCGCCAACGCTTCGCTTACCACACACTGATACACATGTGTTTAGATGTAAATGCACATGCACGCCGGTTCACAACAAAACAGATGTGTGCGTACATGCACACACACACACACACACACACACATGCAGTGAGCTGTACATACATCCTACTGGGCTGCTCTCCAATCAGGAGGATTAATGAAGAGGTATCGCGTTTTACAGTAAAGCAGCATGTGCGGCTCTGGGGAACAAATGGCTGGAGGCTGCACTTTCTCAAGCCTGTCTTCAATAATGTAATCGACTTGTAGGTTATGAGATAGCATGGTTAAGGCAATTTGCAGAACTTTGTGGCACGCTTGAGTTATGTTCCTTAACAAGACCATCACATGCAATCTGCTACTTTCCATAGACCACGGCCGCTCATGAATACCTACTGTGTAAATACTGTACCGCTGATAAGAAGCATGGTGGCGTAATATGTCAGAAGGTATTCAGTGAAGGAATCCATGATCCCTTAAGAGGTTTTGTGAAAAGTGTGGCATTTAGTGAATCGACTCAATTCAGTGAAGCCTGCAGGGAAATGAGAAAAAACTAAAACTAGCATGAAATAACAGTAAAACAGTGATGAAATATCAGGAGACTATGACCAGCGACACCAGGGTTTGCTTTGTGGAAGCTCTCGTGGTAAGATGAGGTTACCGTATATATTTTTAGTTTTGTTTAACAATAATCACGACCACATTTAAGGAGTGATTTTGGGAAATGAGGCTGACTTGGTTTGGCGCAGGCTGAGGTCAGGGTACAATTACCAGAGCAACTCAGAGAGCAATGGCAAACTTTTTTTTTTTCCAACTGTTTCTCTCCCCAAGTAGTTTTTTTTGTTTTGTTTCTGTATTTGATTTCACTTTGTTTTAACAAGTTGGTGGCTCAGTCAGTGGTTCTCTGAAGAGCACAGGACGCTGTCACTCTGTGTGGCTGGAAAACTCTTCTGGCTGATGCTGCTGCAGCTGGTGAGGTGGGGGCATGTTTGGCAGAGCGCAGCATGATAACTGTGCGTGTGCTCGGTGTGAGGTGACAGAGTCTTGCTCCGATACCCCGGGGGCTCTGCACACGATCGTCCAGGGAGACTTGTTACGCTCCCATTTGTCTGTCAGAGTGTCAAATACCAAACCGCTGAGGGAATAGCCCCGACTTGTTGCAGGCAAGTGGGGGAACATATCAGTAAGGAACACAGTAAATGAGTGTATGTGCGGCAGGTTTGTATTGATAAAGTCCTGATAGAGGATGGAAGTGAGTGTGCAATACGTTGAGAGTCAGCTCTGCACAAGTCAGACTAATCCGTCGTTATCAGATTGTTTGTCTTGGGTCTGGATGAAAGCAGCAGAGCTTTGGGGTGTGGAAGCAAACACAAGGACAGTTATGTGCATTTATGTGTGTGCAGACGTAGGCACGACAGGCGTCTATAGCGTCTGATAACGAGTTAATGGAAAGGTCATACTATAAAGGCTTGATCAGTGACCCCGATACAGAGCGCGAGAGATATCATAGCTCCACGTTAAGAAAGCCATCAGGACATTATCTGTGGAGGATTCAGCGTAATCCCAAATCTGACAGCAGAGGGTTCTGGCTGAAGAAAACCAAGGGTGGACAAACCAGGGCAAGAAGAAGCAGGCGTTCGGACTGAAAACGGCCTTGTCGTAAAACAAAGCAAGGAGCTGCGTAGGTGGGGGCATGTTGTTTCAGGTACCACAGACTGAAATACTGAAATACAATCCAACTCCATGGCTTTGTCAGCAAAGTTAACACAGAGGCAATTACTTGATCCTATTTCTAAAAGGTGGAAACACTACAAAGTGCACGGCCGCAAAAACAAGCAGGTACAACTTTCTTTTTTTTTGCAAAATATGTTTTTGTCTGTTTGGTTTTTTTTGAATGAATGAGGGAGCTGCTTTTTTTCACATGCATACTAAAGTCTGAGCGGGTCCCCCTCGGGTCTCCCACCCTGAGTGCAAATTTTAAAAAATGTAGGCAATCAGCAACAGAAAATGTGAATTAATGTACAGCACATACGCTTATATGCGTAGTTGGTCTGTTTAGATAAACAGTTGGTGCCATAAACCACGTAGAGCAGTGAGGCAAGGTAATTATGCAAAATGGTTAAAAAAAAAAAAAAGAAAAGAAAAGAAAAAAGATGAGAACAACATGATAGAAATATGATTTATGAATAATGTGCATTGTATGTATTAATCTGAGGAATGATGGAGTCTTCTTATGACTGCACACAAACCTGATGGACTGAACTACAGCCACTCTAACGTGTTTATAAAACAGGGAGAATTGGCTGATTTGATGGTGAAATCATGAATTTGTCTGAATGAAACTAATCATTAATTCTCATAAATATCTAATCAAAACTATGTATTTTCTGAGTTTGACACAAACTATTTCAGAAAAACACAACGGCCTTCGAGCTGATGGGAGAATTGTCTCTCCGCAGAGAGGAAATGAATTTATACTTGAAGGAAGTCCTTGGAAATGGTATTGTTTCATTTGGCAATGAATGCGTAGGTGGAAAATAAGTACTTCTTACAGCTGAATACAGTGGATGTGCAGGAGGCAGCGCCGTTGCTCCGTTGCTCCAGAAATAGCTAAAGCCTAAACCAGCATGGTTTCCAAACAATGCACCGCTCGCTGGACTCCATCAGACTTCCCTTGGCTGATATTCGGAGCTTTTTCAATGACATCCGGTGGCCAGAAAAGAGCGGTGAAGTCAAGCGAGCGCTACACGGTCCACAGGAAGATATTGACTTAGGGGAGCAAAAGAAAACACCCAAACAAGCCGGCGGCGAGTCGGTAAACAGGAAAATACACAGAGGAAGGCACCTGGTTCAAGTGCATGGTGCCTTCAGGGACACGGGACACACTCCGGCTCATGCTGTGTTGTTTCCTATTGACACACAGCGTTTCCTTACATTCGGACATCCTGTGTGTGCGTGTGTGTGTCTCTCTGTGTGTGTGTGTGTGTGTGTGTCTGAGTCAGTAAATCATTGTGTCAGTTTGTTTGTTTAACAATATCTATAACTGGTATCATTAATTGCCCTTTGGAATTTGCTCCATTTTAATGATGTAGGATGTTACTGTGTCTGGAGGAATGCTATTGTGCTTCCCTACATGATGAAGTGATCAGACACAAACATGTGCGCTCCTGCAGTCAACACAGACGGGACTGGAAGAGTCGGATTAAACCAGAATTTGCTAGCTGGGTTACGCTGATGACACATAATGCTTCCTATGAATTGATGATAGCAAGTTTGAATGATAACAAAGGGAAACTTTACCAGGTTTGGGGTCATTTTCTGGGGAAGAGGTGCCTATAATGTGGGAGGGGAGGTCGAGTTGTGTATATACTCTTTTCTATTCTGTGTATTTTTGTTTTCATATGGTGGATTTGTTTGCGTTGAAGTTCGATGTCTCTTGTATGATGCTTGACATAAGTTCCTCCACAGCTTGATTAGACGTGGATATTCTTATTTTCTTTTGCAAATCCCTAATCCTGGATCAGTTTTAAGTAAACTGGGGACAGAAGATTGAATCGGAGCAATGGATCAAATGACAATAAGTCATACGAGGGGATCATGAAAACTACGAACCATCACCAGACTCTGAAGTTCCCTGAGCTTTTTAATGTGTTCCAGCTCAGTGTATTTGGTTTTCTGCCACAACTTTACTCCTTCTATTCTGTCTCTCTCTCATAAATCACACTGTATTATTAAAGCCACAGCAAATAGGGGGGGGGGGACTCACGCTAAAACCTTATCTGAACTACTTGCTCAGCACCAAACAGCAGACAATGTTAGTAGTAACAACGGTAATAGTAATGTAATAATAATATCAATACAAAAATATAAAACGCAAAGCTAAATACAGATACAGTAGGTAACAGTTGTAGCAGTAGAAAAGAATGTTTTCTACTGTATGTGCAATATGTATGTAGTAATAAATAATGTGCAGTCTTGCATATGCAAACTGAAGGAACTGAAAAAAGTTTACATATAATAAACTTATGTATAATGTTGCCTTAGATTCACTGCACAGTTTTTGCTAACAATCATAGCCAAACTAAAGGGGGCACTTCAATGTTTGAGGCTATGAACGTGTCTTAAGCTAAATGCTACAGCAACATACTTACAATGATGAATTATTATCATCAGTAGATGTTCAATTCGTTCAATTTATTTATTTATTTATTTTTACCATGACCACTATCTCGGTTTAGTGAGTTAGCATTTAAACATTTGCAAGTCCGTGCAAAGTGCCTGAAAGGTTGATAATAATATCATTTGTAAGTATTGGATGTGAACTGATCAAGTTTTAAACACATCTTTCAGAGACATCAAACATCATCCCAACCCATCCAACAGTAGCTCATATTTCCACACATGGCTGCTGAAGCCACTGCAGTAAATGCAGAGCTTTGGTCCGACCTACGACTTATTAAGTATTGCGCAGCTCGTGTCCGTGCATTCAGGAGCTCATAATAAGCTTGAGAGGGGATTAGTGCGGTGCCTAACTTGACCCCCTGACCCTTTAGTACAAGGCTTCTGCAATACTGCAAACAGAAAAAAAAAGGCTTCCACTTCTCAGTTACTGGGGCTTTTCCTCGTCCCCACAAATTCCTGTTCCCCTCTGACACTTGTAAACTGCTCCACCATCGCCGGCTCTGACCCCATTACAAAGAAAGGACTGGGAGTCAAACTTGGCTGATTACAAGCACTGGTTGGGGGTTAAGCTTGAACAGTGAAACAGAGCCGAGGCTGCTGTCACTGGGGGCTTTAAGCCCATGAGAAGCCTTTTCTGATGCAGATGCAACATATTTGGGAAGTGACAGAAAAGATACAAAGGGGGGAAAAACACAGCCCAATTCTTATTTTGTGCTTGACAGAAAGAATAAAAATCTCATCATTATCCTCCATGGAAACAGCCATGAAATAAGAAAAAGATAATGAGCAAACTTGGAGACAAACTTAGAGACGACACCTCGGAGTAAGAACGAAATCAGTGATGAGTCATAAAGAGGTAGAAAACTTGTCTTTTATATTAAAAAGTAAACAGAGACAGAAAAGTGGAAAATATTCGAAAAATATTCATGTGTTGGATGTTTAATCTGGATGTGAATGCCACAAATCATTCCACTATCGAACGCAACAATACTGAATGACATGAACTGGTGTGCACTATTAAAGTGGACACTTGAACTTGTCACAAGAACAAAACAATTTATGTGAAATCCAGCCAATATAACGGCTGAAAGCACAGATTTTAAGAGAAGGAGAATATAAAAACAAACCCCCTGGGCGATGAGACCCCGCTGCTGCAACCCTGTCATGTGCAGGACATTTATGGGAGTCAGCAGTGACCGGTGGAAAAATGGAGCCGCTGCAGTCGGCACGCACACGGTGACCTCAGCCGACATATCATCCAGTCAAACACCTTCTTCTCCCCAGCTCTGATGACAAAGACTATTTATAGAACATCTGAGCCGTGTTGATACCCAGTTACCTTTCACTGTACCCTTATCTAACATTTAAACTGATTAAACTCGCCCACATATCCAGACTCTGTCATTATGGACAAATGTTATTTCAGCCCCTGACAGTGTGGCGAGCCAAGCATAACACTGAATATGGAACTGCAAAAGGAAGGGACAGGGGATGCATTGTGTCTCCTGATGCATGATGTTATACCATGAAAAACAATGTATTTTAATGACCACTATGGTACAGCTCCAGTGACCTTGTCGGCTGTTTTGTCAGGCCATCATTCCAAATAAGATCTTCTTCTTAATGATTTTTGACTGGTTAAATAAAAAATTTTTTTTAAAAGTTGTGTCCTCTGTTCTCACTGGAAAAATAAACATTGAACTTTTTCAAGTAGCATCGATCTGTAAAAGAGACATATGTTCATCTCTTCCTAATAAATTACGTAATCTGCAAGTTTGTTCTGTGCATTACATTTTACTGTGATCAAATAGATTTGAAGATGAAGTGCTATCAAACTGTGTGTCGTTAATCGTTGAGATAATTAAAAGGTAGCAGGTTATAACAGTTCAGACCTCTCCATCAAAATATAAAGCCCCTCTCTAAAACCATGCTATAACAAAGAGGCTAAAAAACTGACAAAAATAGTAACCCTTTAATTTACAGGCTGCTAATTACGTGATGATGTCAAGAAATAACAAGTAATTGTGTCATAATGTCTAGAAATAGCGGCCAATTTCATAGTAATAAGAAATATAGCCAAGAAATAATTGTTATTTCTTATTTCTTGACATTATCATGTAATTAGCGGCCTGTAAATTAAAGGGTTACCACAAAACCTTTATTTAATTGAAATAATAATGAAAAATACTACATAGTAGTTTGTAGACACGCCTAAAGCATGAGAAATCTCTACAGTGAGTGGAAGAAGAGAAATAAAGCCAGAGGTGCTGCTGCAACTCACAGATGTTCTCTATTTACTACAAAACAACAGAAGCTCTAAATCATGCAGTTTGTTTGTGGTTGCGGTCTCAAAAGCCTTTTGAGCTTATTTACATTAAAATTATTTTTTACTATTTGAGGTTTATCTACCAATGAGACCAGTCTTTCGAAACTAAAACTAAATCAACAACCACACTAAAATGGTCAAAGCAGGTGAGCAGTGAGGAGCAGCTCCCTGTGGATCCAGAACCTCGCCACTGTCTGCAGATTCATTATCTCACCCTGTAGTCTCTTACAGCGAAGCAAAAATAAGGAGGACGCCTTGGCTAAACAAAAGCTGGTGCTCATAAATCTAGCAGAGGCCCCTCTGAGATCCTGCAGCCATCACTGCGGCGCAGCAGCGTGGTACCTTCTGGGTTTGGGGGTCATGGAGGAAAGGGAAAGGCATGACACACTGTAACAGTGGGAGATCTTAACTCCTGCTGAGTTGCTGCAACCCATCATGGAAAATTTCCTGATTGTATGTCTAACCTTTCAGCAGTTTTGTGAGGACCTGCAGAGTGGAACATGCGGTTTTGCCCAGGGAGAGCATGTTCGCCCTGTTCCAGACAGTGGCATTAAAAAGGGAACGAAAGGCACGTTCTCGTAGTAAGTGATAACATTTCATTTTAAATAATCCATGACCTGTCTATGCCAGGGAATTGTTTTGAGATGTGAGACATATGCTGAGCTCTGCAGCGCTGTGAAAGCATTCATAAGAGAAGCTCATGAGTCTATTTGGACTCGTAATGCAAACTAGTTCCAGATCCAGAGAACCAGGTGTTTGTGAATCTGTTACAGCCATTTAAACCATACTGTTAAATTTATGATGGTCTGCAGTTAAACCTCTATTCAGTGTTTCTACCTTATTATTAAAAACTAAATATTCTTTTGCATAAATGAGTCTTTTCTGCAGATTTAAGTGCCGACAGCTCCTGTTTTTATTCTTCACATCGCTTCGATAGCATCGCTTTAATGTTTGGCTTTTCCTAAGCTAGTTCCACTGAGACACAGAAGATCAGTGGCGGCGATGATCAGATGTAAGGTGGCAGCTTTTGTAGCTCAGATAAAGCACCAGCTGTGATGTGGGACCCAGGAAAGGTGCCATCAAATATCAAAGTCAAATACAGTTAGTATCATCTGGCTTTTATCGTTGCAGATGCTCTAACACATATTGACAGGGCCAAAGCAAAAAAGCTGCTCAGCTCTGCGAAGGGCTGGAGTGAGAGCTGCTGCTGCTGCTGCTGCTGTGACAGAAGCAGTTGCCAGTCAAACAGCTTTTCAAACAGACTTTTCGTCTTTTCCTCTGGAACGTCTGTCCACATGTGAGACTTTATATTTATGTCTCTATCAAATGCAACAGCACGGATTTCCCCAAACAGCATAAAAAATGTCTGCAGCAATTACGATGGACCACATCGTCATAGATGACGACACACACAGCAACTGTGTGTAGATGTATCTTAGCTGTTTGAATTTTACCTTTCCCTTGGATATCCTGCAATTTAGGATGAAGGCATCAATTAATCTGCCACCAGTACCGATACTGTATTGGTCATCTACTAATTATCTTTGGCATTAATTGCAAATGGTATTTATTATATCAGTCTCCACATGGCCAACAACAAGTCTTATTTGGTGAATAACGTGCATGTGGAATTCCACAGCACAGCAGTGCCACAACCACCGGAGTAAAAACAGATGATCAGTTTTAATTTGATTGGTAACTAGAACCATTATTTCCAATCTCCCAGTCATATAACTTTATGGAAAACTGGTCAATCAATTAGGGCAAAAATGACAAATAAAACAGTCAGCACTCATGACTATTTTATTTGTTATTTCAGTCGTTGCGGTCCGGCACCCAGAACTCTTCCGAGACTGTGAGTTGAGTGCCAGTTCTTTTGTTTTGCAAATCAATTAGGGCAACCTACCCACAACTTTATGGAAGTCTTCTATAGTAAATCACTGTGGCCTGCATGTCAAGGACCAGGCTCAAGCATCATGTTTAACAGCAACAGAAACTTGAAAACATTTCCAAATGAACTGCACCCTGAGCTGAAAAATGAGAATCTGCTTCCCCATCACTTACTGTAGCCACCGTGCACATCACAAACTTTCACACGACCAGGCTGTGCGTCTCAGGACGCTGCTTTGTTAGTGTTGGCAAACTTCACCAGCACATCATTTTTCATTGTGTTAATAAACAACTCCAATCAACAACACCTCTGCCACTGCACAACAACCTCTTGACCCTTGACCCCTGGCATTCCAGTCAAAACAAGCACAACAACAATACAATGGATCTTCTAAAGTATATTAAGTCTACAGGTGCTCAATATCAGCCATGAAGAGACTGTTTTCATTAAACAATGGCTGCATTCTTGGCCGGTCCCGGTGGACGTGGAGGCGGCGATGTCCAGGTTGACATTCTTCACCGTTTCCTCGACGCATGCTGCGCTACCTTGAGGGCCTGGAGGAGCCCGCATATTTTCCAGGGAGCACATCCTCGGCAGCGATGGGGCAGAGATTCCAGCGGCTTATAGGCAGCAGGTGTGAGGCCAAGGCGGACTTTCCAAGGATGTTAAGTCAATGGAAGACGCATTAATGTCCTTCCCCTACCTCTGCAAACAAAAGGACTGGAATGCAGGAGGATGCCTGTCGACAAGCCGCAGATGGAGGAGATACGCTCCTCTGAATAGGATCCTGATCACTGGTCAAAGATAGTTTACACACTGGGCTCGCCGGGACTTTTTCAGCTGGGCCCTAATGAAAATAAAAACTGAAAGCTGCCGGAATAACACCCGAACCTCGGGGCTTTAGGGATTCAATGTTTGTCCCAAACAGACAATACAATAATTTAAAGTCATCCGGTTGAAACTGTTCCTTAATTTGTCAACGTGGTGAAGCCAAGATTCATTTAAATCAGAGGAAAAGGGGGTTCGAGGGAGGATGTATTTGTTTATTAATTGGTTAAACAAAGAGCAGTCAGCAGAAAAGGGAACATGTTACCACTTTCTGCGTCTGCTGTCTGACTCTAACCACATTTTAAATATCGCCATGGTGATTGCTGGAGATGGGCTCGAGAGCTGAAATTGCACATAATTACTCTATCTCAGCTTGAGTGAATTCTCAGAGGGCTTAAAGTGCAGGGAACAAACAGCAGAGCTCTTAAACAGCAACAAGGACAGGAGGAGAAAAAAAACACATGTTAGTTTGTGTAAAATAATCATTTGGTTTATGATTTTATTTCTCTTCATAAAACCTTCCTATTATGTTCTGTCTTGTATTTTTCCAGCCATCATCGGGGCCGACAGGACGACATCAAATAAAGACTAAACCATTTGCTCTGTTTTATCAGATCAAAGCATCACAGTCTGGACACAATTAATTAGTCTGATCTAAACAAATATATACACACACATGAATATATACAGATTCTCAGTGTTTATTTGGTGAGACGAAACATAATGGCATCAGCTCAGACAGCTGCTCCGACCACACAGACTGATTGTTTCACTGCATGCGACGGTACCTGCCCAGCGTTGGATAGAGAAGAGACTAAATAAACAAGTCGCTGGTGTAGAAAGATGAACATTTTGCAGGCTCATAGAACTAAATATTGTTTCCGCTATTTGTCACACTAAAGTAAATCTAAAAAGCTGAATAAGTATTGGACTCGTATGTAAATGTGTCTGCTGGATGAACTGATGATGAAGGTTAATGGATCCAACACTAAACTAAACTGTCATATTGAGATCACTGCAGCGCTAAATTAGGACACATTACATGTCTCTACAACAGTAACGGCACAAAAAGATGGATTGTTGAAGACTGTAACTGAGCAAAAACACCAGAGCAGCAGTGAACCCTGACAGCAACCTACATGTACAGTATGTTTACATTTTTCTGACAACTGACCTTATGTAACCGCACAATTAATAACGGTGTGTCTCGGTAGTGAAGACAGAGGAGCTGTGACGGTGTTTTACGGTGCTGGTGTGACTCTGACATGTTTCTCTACTGTATTCTCTACAAACACTGCTTTAACCACGATGTTTGTCTAAGCAACAAGCAGTTTGACTAAAATTACTCATAGAATAAGTTCTTGGTGTCGTTTTTTTAAGTTGACGTTTTATTAATTGAAAATATTTCTTACATATTTCAAGTGCTGTGCCTCAGTGTACTCACAGTAACAAGTCTGACATCTCACTTGACATCACATATTCATGCAAGTTGTTCTGGGTTCTTCTCTAACAACAGCACTAGTTTATTTAGATATATGTAGATATTTGAAAACCGTGCACATACTATTTGATAATCAGATCTAAAGAGAGTCCCCTTGCCTCCTTGTTGTACAGTATGCATACGAGAACATCCTGCAGTAACTGGGACGGTCGGTGAGATCTCCACTAGAGTGATAATCAAATTTACAGTCGCTGTGTTTCACATGCTCACAGTACACACAGTGTAAGCACAATACTCAACACGGCAAACAAATTAGGGGCTCCGTTTGGACGGCGTTGTCTTTACGGACTATTTCTGCGGCTGCTTGAGAACAAACATCAACCTTTAGCCTGGTCACCATGGCCACCGGAGTGGCCTCAGCTGGCGTGTCAAGGTGTTTTAATGGGGCCTGTTGATGGATGACTCCATTACTGTACCACAGCATGCTGTGTCACCTCCAGCTGCACACATCAGCGGCATGCTCCCCTCCCCGTCCAAGGATGTTGACTTATTGTTTGCACTGAAGGAAATAAATAAGTTTCAAAACAACAAACAAAAACAAAAACAAAACATATCTCCTGCAGAAATACTTCCTGATGATAAGAGAGGCGCTTGATTACAGCGAGCAGCCGGGGGACGAGGCGAGCGCTGGCGACCGCAGTGACGACAAGGCCGACATCCTGTTGGAGACGGCCTAGACACGATGATGGTCTGTCGGCAGGATCCAGACCAGGATCCAGACCACAGCTACTGTACCAGGCTGAAAAGAGGTCAGGCAGCTGTTCTTTCATTTGACTGAAGCGCTGAAGCACAGCAGCGAAGGAGAGTGGAATCGGCTGAAGTCGAGCCACCACAACAAACAGAGTCTGGCCCAGATCAAGGTGCTCCCCCATCGTCATCCTGCACGCTATCTGAACCACATTAGTCAAGGTTGAAAAGATCCCCCCCGCCCCCTCCCCCGCCCGCCACTCCCCACACGGATCCTGAGGATGGACGAGCAGCAGGGAGGCAGATGAAACGCAGGTAAAGAAGAAGAAGAAGAAGAAGAAAAAAGGGGAAGCAGACAGAAAGTTACAACTTTTCTGTTCTCTTCCAGACAAAGGCCAAGACTTTTTGTCTGCACACACACACACACACACACACACACACACACACACACACACACACTGGGGCTCAATGACTAATAAATCCCAGGTGTTCGGGTCTGTGAGGTGTTGAATCTGAAGGCTCCTGCCCTGCGTGGCCTCGGGGCAGCGCAGGATGGAAGGACCCCAGAGACCCGACCGTACTGTCACACAAGATCAGATGTTGCATTTGTTTTGCTGCTTTAAATAATACGAGGCTCATTTGTTTTACTGACACACAACGTTTCAGCGCTACACAAGACGCCGGTCTTTGTAGATCCTCCAGTCTTGTAAAATCGGTAGTGTACATTCAGTGTGCGAGCGTGTTTGTGTATGCCAGGGTGCACGCCCATGAAAATGCTAAAGGGCATTCACTCTCAGATTGATACGGCTCCACAGATACCACCAGGGGTCCTGTGAAATGGGCTGATAAAAAATTTACTGCTTTACAATAAATTTTTCACAGACAAAAAAACTTGGACTGTGAGGTCTAGGAGAAAGGAGGAAAAACCTTCAAAAAAACAACTATTCCTCTTTTTTTTGAACGCTTAATTGAATATAACCCGCTACCAAAAAAATCTCCCCAGTAATGCATAAACTTTATTTTACCTTGACTGATTGTTTGTTGCCATTTTTAGAGCAGGGACAGGACAGAACATGACTGGAGGGAGCAAATATCATTCAACTTGCTGATTAGATCTGCAGTGAACCAGGATATGAAGCTTGAATGAATGTGGTCAGAGACTCAACTCCATGACTTACAATAATAACACACTTCTAATTCATTCCTTTAGGCCAATTCAACAATGCAAACATGTAAATTAAGACAAGGAGCCAATTTCCTTTTCCAATTACGCCTTTCATTTACTTATATTCCAGTTTGTTCCGTTGCCAGAAAACTGCCGCAGCAAATCTAAACAGAAATCAAACAGAAGTTAAAAAAAATCCAACGTGTCTCATCATCGGCAGGAAACGCACATTTGCCACAGACTGCAAGCTGTTTGGGTTTCATGGCGAAGGAATGTGCCACTTCCATTTCCAGTATGTCGGAGGCTGATGTGAAACAAGGAAGCGATAGTGTTGCAGCTTCAGCCGTGTGCTGTAAAGGGTATTTGTTGCAGCAGAAACGTGAGAAACTGAGCCCTTCTAAAACCCAGCTGAACCCCACTGAGCTGTCGGGCACCTGTTTTCTGCAAACGCCATGCAGGGAGCTTTTGCACCTCGCAATAACACCCTACACTCGCATCCCCCCCCCCCCCCCCTGTCCCTCCTCCCTCCTCCCAAATGTTGAAATCTTTTCCTCCAGGGATTCGACTCCTCTTATCACAATTCCATGGATCCTCTCTCCTGGATTATTCCCTATATCCTGTGCAGTGCCTGGTGGGTGCCAGCAGGCCGCGACTGCCGACACAGATGGGGGAGTTCAGGCCTGCGACGGCTTCCATATGTCACGTTGAGTTGGTGGTGCTTTTTTTTCTTTTTTTAATGTTTTTCTTTCCATCTCTCATCTCTTTCTTTATTTTGCTCTCTAAAATGACCCGAGCAGGGAGGGAGAGGTGAGCGCCATCGAGGTCGAGGAAGGTCAAACTTGATGCCCATTAATATGTTTCGGCGCAAAAGCGGGGATTCAGTCTCAGCTTGAAGTCTATACCTTTCACTGAATGGTCATTGGGAGGTTAAAGACTCTGAGGTTAAAACCACCACATTTTACTGCCAGAAAGGCAACAGGAGATAATTTGTAAGTTTTGGAGTGCCCTCTGAGCTGCAGAATTGGACCCATGGTGAGATTTCCCACCATAACTCCTTCCTCCATTAACTGTCACGGGCTCGAGACGTTTTAAAGCCGCCCTGGGGGGACGCCGTGACGCGGCTGTGTTGTTGTTTGGTAAATATGAACCAATCGGAAGCTGAAAAGCTCATTTTGACACCGCAACACCAGGAGGTTTCCCCCGTCTTGACTGACACATGAGAACGCTAATATTCCCTGCCTGATTATAATCCCTGTAGTCGACCTCATTAGCCAGGCATCCGCACTGAACCCTGGCTGAGCAGGGTCCAGGAGCTCAGCTGTCAGTCAACACCTTTTTCTTCAAACAAAGGGCATCAGGGAGAAATAATCCACCTCTCGCTCTCTGGAGCTTATGAGCAGCCTGTTTTGGGATTTGTGCAGACTTAATGCATGCACGCACTTATGAGACGCACATATACATATGCACGCATGTTACCTTGGTGTCTGAATGTTCTGAGGGACAAACAGAAAAAACTCAACATGCACATGTGAAAGAAATAGGAAGAAAATCCATGTAGGTCTCTGGGGAAAAAAAGTCCAGTTTCATTCCAAGTGAGAAAATGAGTTTCTTTATCAAGCAGGACATGACTCAGATCTCTGCAGGAGCAGGTCCAAAACAAAACCTACTATATCATTTTCTCTCTCTCCCATGAGCTCTCACACAAAGTAATTCATTGTACATAAAGCGCATGTTCATGCAAATTAACACGTATATGTTCAGGTTCACATCCTTAAAGAATGCAGTAAAGCCTCCACTTTCCATACTAAAAGACTTTGCTGAATTCCTCGAGGTTCAGATTGTGGACAAAGGTTGGATTGAGGTTCCCTGTGAACTTCGGGGTCGGTGTCTCTCCCATTCATCCCTAACTGTGATTCACCACTTCCAGCAAACACATCAGCATTTAAAGCAACATGGTTTTCAGAGGCCCTCTCTCTACATCAATGAGTAAAATAACAACCTATAAAATGACACTGGCTACGGGCAGTCGGACGCTTCAAAACACAGAGCTGCCAAGGTGATTTACGGCGTGCTCACTTTTCCAGAGGGTGACAGCAGAGACAGAGAGGAAGAGTGATTCAGGCCTTTGTGGGGTCTTCTCATAAAAGGTTGAGTGATGAGACCCCACTGCTCTCATAACATTCCTTTGTTGTTTGGGTAACATACCTAAACAGAAAATGATACACCATTCACGGGGTCTGCAGTGTCACCGAACACTGACGCCGCTCGTCGCCTTCCTCGTCTTCGTAAAGAGAGAGCTGAAGTGGCTCTTCATGGGAAATTTCACACGCACCGGCGGCAGCAGAGAGAAAAGAAACACGTCGTGCATTTACATTAATTCAATAATCTCTCTTTTCTGCATTTGCTCTCTCAGTGACTTTATAGCTCAGCAATGTGGAGCAAATTGTGAGTGTGCCAGTGCTACTTCTTCGAGTTGAGACAATGCCACAGACATGAAAAACAGACAGACGATAGACAGATGGGCAGTCTGAGACCAAGAGCTTTTTTTCTTTTTTACATATCTGTGTGTAGCCTGATCCGAACCCATTTCACCCCTACAAATAGGCATGGGAGGCCCGACACACACTGTCATGTTGATATGAAATGCTGCAATGCCAGTAGAGAAGCATGGTGGGCTGCGCCGTACTCCCTCATGCCTGTGCATTCAACATAGCGCTGCTGGACCGCCGCCTGGGAAACAGATGGCAGGGAATAACACTGTCACCCACCCTGAACACTGACATCCTGGGCCAGGCCTTCGCCATGCACTTTGCTATCTGTCTGTTTGCATCACCTCTGAAATCCCCCCCTTTATCCTCACAGAGCCATCTCCAGATTAGGAGACATAGATGAGTGAAACTGACTTGGGCAGCTGAGACTCATTAACCAAACATACGCTTCCATTTTACAATGAGTCCATTCGCTCCTGGTTGTTTGTCTGATCGGTGGCTTTTGTTTTGTTTGTTTTGACAGGAACGACAGGAGGACAGGAGGACAGACGACCAGCGAGCCAGTCCCTGTGTGAGCTCTTCAGGAGCTGGAAGACCAAGGTCTCTATATTCACATGCAACTAAACAATTAGACAATTAACTAGTTAAGAGGGATCAATTGGTCCTGGGATTAAGACCAACTGGTCACGCTGAAATACTTGAGATTAGAAAAAGATTACAAAGGGAACATCTTCTAATTTATCTTCTAATACTGGTTTAAAAGGAAATAAGCCTCCTTCCTTACACTAACACAAAGCTGACATTCAAAAATTAAGCCACAGTCCAGAGTCAAAGTTGCACCAAACAGAGGCAAAAAACTGGGGCAATTACAATGATTTATAAGAAAATATAAATGTATTTAAATGCTGCTCCATGTCTGCCAACTGCTTTCTAACACATTTGTTATATTGTCTTTGAGAGTACGTCAGTGCTGTGTTTACAACCAAGTGTCTGATGAAGTACCACATCACATCATTTATAAACACAATAAATGGGCCCATTGTCATTATTGTCGGTGCAAGCTATTTTTAGAACGGCGGAGCAGAGACGCAAGCTGCTCAGAGCTACGCTACGTTGGATTTCTTGGTGTCTCTCATCAAACTCATCAAATACACAATTCAACAACTCTAAAACACTCTGGTGGACAAGTTGTGACCTGCACATTCACCACGCTATGAGATAATAACATAACGTTACGAGACTGAGTTCTTTTCGAGGTAAATACAGAGACTGCTTGCTGAAAAACGCACATCAGCGGTTTTGCATGAATTTACCTCTAAAACAACTCTGTCTCGTAACGTTCTCTTATTATCTCATAGCGTGGTGAATGTGCAGGTCACAACTTGTCCACCAGAGCGTTGTGGAGTTGTTGGATTGTGTATTTGATGAGTTTGATGAGGGAAACCAAGAAATCCCATAATGAGCCTCCGTAGCGTAGCTCTGAGCAGCTCACGGCTCTGCTCCGCCGTTCTAAAAATAGCTTGCACCGACAATTAAAGGTAACAAACCTACTGCTATGACTATAGGGGTTATGGTGATGGGACAATTTGCCAAAATATTGAACTATCCCTTTAAAATATCAAATTATGGTAAGATTATTTTTCAGTGTAAGGATTAACTCTAATAATAATGTAACAGACTGTTCTGTGTTTATGCGAGAAGAGGAGGTGTGTCCCTCTGAGTTGCCGTAGGGCTGTGTTTCGCGGAGTTTACCTTTTACCGCTGCTGTATTCAATGTGTGTCAGTCTGGAGAAATAAAGTGAGCAGACCTGCTACTGAACACGCTATCTCGTCTCCGGTTCCGTTTATTATTTTTCTTAGGTCAACACAGTATAGGCGAACCCAGAACGCTCGGCTACATTGGTGGCAGCGGTGTTCTTCTGTGAACCGCTGTGTTTTTTTTTTTTGTTTCTTTGTGCGTCTAGTCGGTAGCGGCGCCGTGTCTGTGTTTATTAGCTTAGCTGCACCAGTATAGCTAGCTGGCTAACCTCGCTACGTTGTCGTCATGTGGCGTGCGGACGAGGACCCTTTAAAACCCGGTTCGAGCATGTTTGGCAGATACTCACCGGGCGGAGATGTTAAAATCGACTTGCCTGCTCCATTCACCGGTGACGGGAGCCAGAGTTTCCTCAGCTGGGTGAGGCAGTTGGAGGTCGCCGTCGGCGCCACGGCGGGCAGCGGCCGCGGCTATAAGGAGGAGCTGGTGAGGATTCTTCCTACTCGTCTCGGCAAGTCCGCTTTCCTGCTGTGGGACAGCCTCCCTGATACAACCAAGTCGGATTATGCTGCTATTAAAGAGAGGCTTGGAGCGGCATTTGGACAGAGACAGTTAATGGACCGCTTCAGAGCCAGCCTGTCGGCCCGTGTGCGTGCACCTGGAGAGAGCCTGGAAGTGTACGCTGCCGATGTGAGCCGGCTGGTCGCGGAGGCATTCCCGGATTATGGTGATGTTGCACAGAGGGAGGAGAAGTTTCGGCGCTTCCTGGCTGGTCTTGACCCTGCGCTGAAAGCCAAGTGTTTGGAGCTGGGCGCCACGGACCTGGAGGAGGCTTTGCACGTGGCGGAGCGATGTGAAAACGCCAGAGTGGCCCTACAGAGAGACTATGTGAGTACTACTGCTGCTGCTGCTGCCTATGGTGGTGGGGGCCCATCTGTACAGTCTGTGTCGGTCTCTGAGGGTCTCCAGAGGGCTGTGGAGAAGCTAACAGAGGACATGCACACCATGAGAGTGGAAATGAAAGAACTGCATGAGGAAAATCAGAGACTGAGAACATGGAATGCTGATATGAGGGGGCGAAGGCTTCGCTCGCCCTCAAGTGGACGCTGTAGCTGTACCTGTGGTGAGTGGGGCTGCCAGTTGAGGGGCTCACGTGAGGAACACCGTGGCCGCTCCCCCGATTCTGGGCAATTCCCACGCCAAGGGGGTTTCCAATCTCGTGGCTATCGTTCAGACCCTGGCGTGCCCCCCACCTCTAAGTCACCGGGGGGTAGAAGCCCTAGCCCAAGCTGGCGTGCCCGACGTGAGGACGAGCCCAGGCGACGCGGCGTGCACTTCCTGCCACGACATCAGGATGCAGACAACGACCGTCAGGGAAACGGCCGGTAGCTGGTGTTGCGGCCCAAACACCAGCCACTGCTATGGAGGGCCCCTTAAGCCATGACTTCTCCAATGATATTGCTATGGATTACACTGGCCACTCAACTTCTTTCGTCAGGGGTGTGGTTGAAGGTGCTGAGGTTGCCATGTTGGTGGATTCAGGGGCCTCAGTCTCACTGATTAGTGCGGATTTCCGTATGTCAGTCCCAGCCCTGCGAAACAGGCCCCTGAAAAAGAACTATATTGACTCTCGGGCAGTTAATGGACAAATGTTAGACACACTAGGTACCAGTGAGGTCACCTTCCGCCTTGGCCCGACCTGCTGGCAGCACACTTTCCATGTGCTAAGGGAATCCACCCAGTGTGTTCTGCTCGGACTGGACTTTCTGGTTAAGAATCATGCATTGCTGGACTTGGGACGGGGTGTGCTACAACTATGGGACGTTTCAGTGCCCCTGCTTCGGGGTGGAGAGTTGGTCCCACGTTGTTGTAACGTGTCACTCGCTGATGTCATGACCATTCCCCCGCTGAGTGAGGCTCTGGTGCCGGTGAACATTCTCACTCCTGCTGGAGCAGGTCAGCCGGCTGCGGACTTTGAGGGTTATCTGGAACCTAACATTCCAGAAACAACGGGACTGGTGGTTGCTCGTACGGTGAACAGTGTGAGGAATGGTGTAACCTCGGCCCGCATCCTCAATCCCACAGGAGAGGCGGTTGAACTCAAGCGGGGACTACACCTGGGTGAATTTTACCCAGTTGAGAAGAAAGACATTGTTGTGCCGCCTGGTGTCATCGACAGTCATCCAGCTGAGCCGCCGGCTGCTGCAGGCCCAGTCTCCTTGGAGGAGTCTCCTGTTACAGCTGAGCAGAGGGCCGAGCTGGCTGATCTGCTACAAAGGTTCACCGATGTGTTTAACCTGTGTGACAGAAACACGGGCAGGTGCACACTGATCAAACACCATATAAGGACTGGTGACCACCCCCCCGTGAAACAGCGTGCTTATCGTGCATCCCCTGAGAAACGGACAGAGATTGAACGTCAAGTGGCTGAGTTGCTGGCTGATGGAGTGGTGGAGGAGAGTTGTAGCCCCTGGGCATCTCCGGTGGTGCTTGTGAGGAAGAGAGGGGGACAGTGGCGGTTCTGCATTGATTATCGTCGTCTGAATGCAGTGACGATCAAAGACTCACACCCCCTCCCGCGAGTGGATGATAGCCTGGATGCCCTGGCTGGTTCGGCCTGGTTCAGCACACTTGACTTTTCGAATGGCTACTGGCAGGTCGAAGTGGCTGAAGAGGATCGCGAAAAAACAGCTTTCACGACCGGCCGGGGCCTGTATCAGTGGCGGGCTATGCCTATGGGTCTGACAAATTCTCCAGCCACGTTTCAACGCATGATGGAGCTCATCCTGCGGGGCCTGCCGTGGCACATTTGTATGGTATATTTGGATGATATACTGATTTACAGCCGTACATTCACAGACCACCTCCTTCATTTGGATGAAGTTCTCTCCAGGATCCAGCTGGCGGGTCTGAAGTTGAATCCCAGGAAATGCCACTTTGCCAGGGACCATGTTGTGTTCCTGGGCCATGTGGTCTCCAGAGATGGTCTCCAGCCAGACCCACGGAACACAGATAAGGTGAGAACTTGGCCAACCCCCCGCACCCCGTCAGAGGTCAGGGCCTTTGTGGGTCTATGCTCCTATTATAGGAGATTTGTGCGTGATTTCTCCCAGCATGCTGCGCCACTGAACCGGCTAGCAGGAAAGAATGTGCCCTTTGAGTGGTCAGCTGAGTGTGAGGCGGCGTTCACCTACCTCAAGCAAGTGCTTATATCCTCTCCTGTGGTCACGCTACCTAACTTTGCACTTCCCTTCAAGGTGTACACCGACGCCTCCAAAGACTCGGTTGGGGCAGTGCTGGCGCAGGACGAAGAGGGTTGTGAGAAGGTGATAGCTTACGCCAGCCAAGCCCTCACACACACACAGAAGAGATGGTCCACCTTCGACAGGGAATTATGGGCTGTGGTGTGGGCAGTGCGTGAGTTCAAACACTATGTGGGACTGTCTAAATTCTCCATCATCACTGACCATCGCCCTCTGCTGGGCCTCAGGCGTATGGCTCTGGATAACGACCCCACTGGACGAAGAAGTAGGTGGGTGCTAGAGTTGGACCCGTTTGACTGGGTCATGGTCCACAAGGATGGCTCCCGCCACAAAAATGCTGACGCTCTGTCCCGCCGTCCCGTGTCCCCTGACCCGGTCGAGCCACATGCTCCTTCAGATGGACTGTACACCGTGGCCTCAGTGGAAGCATCTGACCACTCTCTGCCTGTAGGCGGGGCACCGACTGAGCCGGTCCCTGTCTTTTCACTCTGTGGTAGTGGAGCTGAATTGCGGTCACTACAGCGCGACGACCCTGACATTAGCACTGTGTTGACCTGGTTGGAGCAGGGCATGGTGCGGCGGCCTCGCAGACTCCCCAGGGACTCCTCTGCCAGCCTGAGGAAGCTATGGACTGAGTTTCACCGTCTGTCTGTGACTGAGGGGCTGCTTTGCCGCACGGCGTTGCCTGACACCACAGGCGAGAAGCAAATTCAGACTGTTATTCCTGCAGCCATGGTGCCAGAGCTCCTTCAGCAATTACACGGGGGGCCAGCGGCTGCACACTTTTCTGCTGAACGTGTGTGGGAAAAGGCCAGGCAATCCTGCTACTGGCCCTTCATGTTGAGAGACATAAGACAGTGGTGTGAGCAATGCAGGGCTTGCCAGACTCGCAGGAGCCCAGTCCCTGGGCCAAGAGCTCCCATGGGGGGGTCCCAAGTTGGTCGTCCTCTGCAGAGGGTGGCTGCAGACATCCTGGAGCTACCCATGACTTCTCGGGGGAACAGGTACATCTTAGTGGTGGAGGACTACTTTACTAAGTTTGTTGCCCTGTATGCTTTACCAAATCAGACAGCACTCACAGTCGCACGTTGCCTTTTTGAGGATTATGTGTTGGTGCATGGTGTCCCTGAAACCCTACATAGCGACCAGGGCCGTCAGTTTGAAGCGGAAGTGATTCAGAGCCTCTGTCAGTGGCTGGGAATCAAGAAGACACGCACCACGGCCTATAATCCAAAATCTGATGGCATGGTGGAGCGTCACAACCGGACTTTGATCGATCAGCTGGCTAAGATGTTGCTGTCTCATGGGGGTGAATGGGACACTTATGTGAAGCAAGTTGCTTTTGCATATAACACCTCTAAACATGCCAGCACCCGGTTCACCCCCTTCTACCTCATGCACGGACGTGAGGCACGGGTTCCTGCTGACGTGCTGGTGCCCTCTAGTGCACGGGACTCCTGGGGCACTGGGTCCCAGAGGGACTATGCTTTCACCATTGCAGAGCGGCTGGAGTCAGCCTTCAGCACGGCCAGGCTTAACTCTGCTGAGGCTCATGAGAGACAGAAACTGTACTATGACGAGAGTAGCTGCCACCGGCCCTATGGTGAAGGGATGCTGGTGTGGCTGAATAATCCCACGGAAAGCCGTATGAAGCTGGCACCGCACTGGAAGGGCCCATATCGGGTCGTGCAAGCGCTGGTTTCTGGTGGAGAAGCTGCACTAACATATCGCATCATCAACCCTCTCGACCCGACGGAGCGGGCTCAGGTGGTTCACCATGACAGACTGAAACCGTACACTCTGCCATTGCCTGCACAGACTGTTCCTACCACTCCTGTGGCTCCTATGTCTCCTCCTGCAGTCGAGGCTTCACCAGTTCACCAGCTCGCACAAGGAGCGGATCAGCCTCCAGCTGCTGAGTTGGCCAATGGACTGTGTGGGAACTCGCCAGAGCTCATACGGTCTCGCAGGGGGCGAGTGGTGCGCCCTCCGTCCCATATGCAGGACTTTGTTATGTTTTGAAGTTGCTGGGTTCTGGGCTGGGCAACGCAGTGAAGCCTAACTTGCCAAAAAAAAAAAAAAAAAAAAAAAAAAAAAAAAAAAAAAGGTTGATGTAATAGGGGAAAAGAGGTGTTATGAGAAAACTCAGGTTATTGTTAAAAAAAAAAAAAAAAAAAAGTTTTTCGCTGATTTTATTTCAGGCTGGGTTTCATGTGTTCATTCATGTGTTCATTCTCTAGATGTTACATGAATGTTTGGCAGTATTGGTATGAGTGTATGTTTGGATTGCTCATTACAGAGTGACAGTACAGTTTACCCTTTACCACTGCTTAGAAGGTTTACAGGTACCAGAGAATTTTGGGAGTCTTCTCCCTATGTACTTATGTTTATTTTTTTATTTTTGCAGATTGTGTTGTTGTCCCGGTTCTGTTTTAGGTGAAACGTGGACGTTTCTTATTGAGGGAGGGACGTGTGTAACAGACTGTTCTGTGTTTATGCGAGAAGAGGAGGTGTGTCCCTCTGAGTTGCCGTAGGGCTGTGTTTCGCGGAGTTTACCTTTTACCGCTGCTGTATTCAATGTGTGTCAGTCTGGAGAAATAAAGTGAGCAGACCTGCTACTGAACACGCTATCTCGTCTCCGGTTCCGTTTATTATTTTTCTTAGGTCAACACAGTATAGGCGAACCCAGAACGCTCGGCTACAATAACAAGAGCTCAAATTTATATTATTAGGTATAGTGCCTTTCAAAAAACTCAAGGTTACATTACAAGAGTAACAAACAAACAAACAGACTAAACAGCTAATTGGGAAATTGCCTGGATGAAACAATGAGTCTTGAGGGCAGAGACTGGAGGCTGCCACTCTGATGGCTCTCCCACCACAGGTACATGTATGTAGTCTGGTAACAGCTAAAGCAAACTGCAACTTTGAAACCTAATGTGACCACAAACTCTCACAACGCAGGACCAAAGAGTTTTACAATAAACAGAAATGCACGCACCCGCCAGACGACAAGCAAACACAACACAGGCTCTCGCCGAAGTCACAAGGACAATTTCTCTGTCAGATTTTCTGCGGTGCGGGGAACAGTCTCTGGTGAATGCGTAGCTCCCTTCTGTTCAAAGTGGCTGTCAGCATCATGAGTCCTTTTTAATATCAGCCTGCTCGCTCTCCGCCCGCCCCCCCACCAGCACTTCTAATCTGGTTGGCAGGAAGTGATTTGATCTCGCTGAAAAGCAGAGCATCTAAAAAAAAAAAAAAAAAAATCTAATAGATTGGGACCTGAAGTGCTGCCCCGGCTGTTTGACCTTGTGTGTTCATGCTGGTTTTGAGAGTGGGAGATAGTGACAGCAGGTGTTTGGCCCCCTGGCAGCTTGTGATGTCCAATAGCAGCACTCTAATCTACCTCCTCCATGTGACGTCTAGTTGAGAGACCGCCGAGGCAACAGGAGAACACGGGGCGGCCTGAACAAGAAAGTGACAGCGTTGTCCTGGAGGTTCTAGCTAACACATTCATGTTGAGGTTATTCAACTGTTACTGAGCCATCAACTTTTAGTTTAGTTGGGATAACAATCATTTGCAAACTGTTACAGTGGCGCTGGGGGAAATAAAACTAAAACGTTTGAGCCAGATCGTCTGAAGTATTTCATTTTATAGCGGCGAAAACAAAACGCTTGTTTGAAACCTGTAAGATACTGTGAGAGCACATGTGTTTCGCTACATCTGAGTAATAACTAATAAACTCTGGACTCTGCCTTTATTCGATTTCTCAGAAACTTTGGATGTCGTCAACATATGGAATTTACTTGGTTGTCAGGGAGACTAATCTATCTGTTGACATGCAAACTGATAACCTGATATGAAGCAGAGCTGTTTCAGCCAACAAACAATGATGACTTCCTTAGAAAATGGACTTAGAGTAAGGACTGACCAAACAAAGAGTGACGTTCACTGCTGTTGAGTCAGAAGCCTCTGAAGATAAATGAAAAACTTGCATGTATGACTCGATACCACGATGAGTAAGAACCGACATTTCTTCTTTGTAATTTGGCTGAACTGACCGTTAAAGGCCGCTACAAAGAAGGAAAGTATGGACTAAAGGTTTTCTGACTAAAAAAAATGGTATTGTACACTCACACTATAAAATGAAGGATTTTCCAAAATGTATTCATTTCCCTTTTAGTCAAAATCAGACTATGACATTAGTCAAAAAAAACTTGGTTGGAAACACCAGAAATATGAAAAAAGGCAGAAAATTTGCACAAAAACGTTTTTACGCTTGGAAGGGGTGGATTTGTCAGTGTGTCGATAAAGGGAAAATGCGACTTTTTGCTATGGAAAAATGATGACCGACGTCGTTCACACGGCAGTATAGAAGTTTCCCAGAATGCAGCAGCATGTACAGCTGTTAACGTATTACGTCACTTAATTAAGTTTCAATATTTTTCATGCGAGAAAGTAACTGTTTGCATCCCCAGTGTGCGGTTAGTTTATCCAAATGATGGAGAAGTGAAGCGCCACCTGTGTGAGCAGCGACTGGTCGTCACAGAGACAGCGACCCCGTCTCCTGAGGCGCTCGGCTGGTGAATCTGGTGTATGACCTCACCCACAGGTCTTCTCCCAATAATCACAAAACAATAACAAATGGAAACAGGTATAAATTTGCACTTTCTTTTAGCATATTTTCACAAAATTCGCTCAAAAATTTCATTTGGATGGAAACCTGACTATTCTTTATTTTTATTTTCACTCCTGTGCCGCTGTGTCTTCTGGTTCAGGTGACTCATATTTATTGCTGCCACTTTCACTTCTCAGTTGGCGTCTGAACCTTTTCAGACTTGCACAAAGGCCAAGTGTCAGAATACCCCAGTGACAGTCTCCATGTCTCACTTTCCTGTGGACCTTAACTAGAGTCCCTGCAGTGCCTTGTATCTCTCACCTTTTTGGGTTTTGTGCCTTAACTGTCAGGCCGGCCGGTGAGGCCGCCCTAACCTGAGAAACCTTCGCCGCTCAGACCACCAAAGGTGCCCTTGACTCGAGTAAGAACACACACACACAATCAGGGAAGTGTCGAGCCACGAATGTATATTTTAAAGGGATCCTTTCTGCTCCTGTGGCAGGAAATCAGTGTCCCCCCCCCCACCCCTTCTTTTTTTTTCCACAGGTGGCTTCACATCTGGAATCTCCAGCTGCAGGAGAGCGTGGATCCGGAGAGGCAGATGGATGGATGCACTGTGGCTGGTGGAAGTCCTCATTACCCGTGCACATCCTTCTAGAGGAGCTTTCCTATTGAGGCCATTAATCCTTGGCTGCTTCAGGGGTCGTATGTCACTTCTAGTCCATCACTCCCCTCGTCTGCTACGCCATCTCTCTCTCACACACACACACACACGATGTCTGGCAGGCCCTGGGAGACAGACTTGTTGTGATGGGTCGGAGTTAGCCATGCGTGAGGAGCCAATGAGATGTTTTCATCACAGGGTGGAGGTGCAGAGACAACAGAGAGTGATAACCTCAACAGGTCAGTCAAACTCGTCTGCTTTACCTGCACCGTCTCTGCAGATCAGAGATGTTTTCCATGCATTTGTATTCTCACAAATAGCTGCAGGCGTCCAGAAAAATAGCTCGATTCACTTTTACTCCTTTAACCTCATATAAACAGAGACGCTCCTCCTAATAACTCATCATTTGCAGGAGAAAGCTCTGCAGACCCTGCTGCAACAGGAAAGGTAAACAGCAGTTTGAACCTTTTTAAGCGAGCTAACCACGTACTGCCAGATGACAAAAGATTCATCAAAGTGTCACCAAATCATGTGGGAGTGAAAAACTTCTGTGCAAAGTGTGGATGTAGAATGAAGATAAGCGAGCAAAGAAATCCAGTCTGAACAGGAGAAAGTATGTCATCCTCCACCTGAACAGCTCTGACACGCTGCCTTTCTCCAGATAACTGCTACAACATTACAGGCTGTTTTCAATGCTAATATTCTTCTGGTGTGTATTGTGTTATTAGATCAGTGGAAAGAACAGCTTGACTGTGTCATACATTGTAGCAAATAATTTAAAGGGATACTTCACCCAAAATCAATAGGTTAATTCACCAATTTTCTACTCACCGTCATACCAGGGAAGGCTTTGAAGAACTTCAACTTCTTTGGAGTCATCAAAACGCTTTTGGAGTTCCAGGGGGGGGGGGGGGGGGGTTGGGGGGGTCGGGCTGGCAACGGATTTTTATATAATGGCGGCGGATAGACTTCACTTTTGAATCGTCCAAAACACAGACTATGAAACATCCAAATACCTCCATACTGCTTGTCTGCACTGAGCCAAGTGTCCTGAAGCTGCAACATGAAAAAGTTGTTCAAAAATAATAATTAGATCTGTTTTTAGCCTTGTTGTAGCAGTAGCTCCCAGTGGCTCTGTTGATGTTTGCGCGCATGCACGAGATTTGCTGCGAGATGTTGGTTCATCATTGTAAACCATTGGGCGTATGATGTAAACACAGAAGAACATCTCGCTGCTGCTACAACAAGGCTGAAAACAGAGATCAAATTCATTTTTCATTCTTTTTCGTGTGGCGGCTTCAGGACACTTGGCTCAGTGCAGACGAGCAGTATGAAGGTATTTGGATGTTTCATAGTGTGTGTTTTGGACGATTCAAAAGTGAACTCTATCCGCCGCCATTATATGAAAATCTGTTGCCAGCCGGACCGCCCCCCCCTGGAACTACAATAGCGTTTTGATGACTCAGAAAGTTCTCCAAAGCCGTTCTTGTAATGACAGTGAGTAGAAAATTCGTGAATTACTGATTTGGGGTGAAGTATCCCTTTAATTTCAAACATTGTGACTGAGCTAACGCTAGTGTCTCTGTCATGGTCCTTCTAGGATTTGGGGAAGTTTCCACTCCAGCGGCCGCAGCCAACTACGCAGCATGACGTTACATTTGTCTAACACATCATCTACTGTAGTCCTAATCTCAAACATTTTTTTCTCTTGTAAAACTAAGCGTGAAAACATAAAGACAACAAAAGAGAACAAGCAGCTATCCAAACAAAAAGCCCAAGGGGGATGAAAAGGGTTGAAAATTAGGATGAAAATGTCTGATTTTACAATTTTCTCATCATGTTTAACAAAACAAGGACCGACTACTTCTACACTGCAGTGAATAATCAACGCTGTTTCCCTGGTGGTGACTTTCTGCCGTGCAGCTTCTGTCTCAGCGTTACAAGCTCAGGATCATGCATGAAGCCATCCACTTCATACTTGAGACCCTTTTACAAGATTGTCATTTCACGAGTCAGCTGGAAACAGTGTGTTAATTAGCCAGCCAGCTACGGCTGATGAAATCTGCCAGGTGCTTTTGTCCCTCCGTCAAATCAAAGACCCATTGTTACAAAAACTGCAAAAAAAATTCTGACTGCCACCATTTTCATTGTGAGCTGGATGCAGTTTGTGCCAGGTGAGGAAGGAAAGCTTCACAGCAGCAGCATTAACGTTTTAGTTTTGACCAGATTTATTAGGTGAAAAAAAAAATATATATATATATATATACTGTATATATCCCAAAGGCCAAAAGCAAAATGCCCATTTCTAGCTTCGGTCCTCAGAGTGATGATGAATATCTTCAGACTAATGTTGTGTTTTTAATTACACCATTATAATACAAAAATAGACAGCACCTTGAGCTATATTAGAAGATCCTGTTGTCCATTTTTAACTAGTTATTGTGCGGTGCGGGGGAGATCTCCTGCAGAAACAATCTGTCCCTGGGGATTTTGAAAGCCCAAGACACAGCAAAGTAGTGATGAGTGAACCAGCTGTCCTCTCTGCCTCTTAAGCCCCATGTGGAAGTGTGCGCACACACACGCAAACACACACACACCCACCCTCATCTGCCTTTCTGCTTCCCTGATCTCCCACTTGTTTAATGTGTGTCTGCTTGGAGGGAACAGAGTAATCTTACTTCAATGTCAAATGTGGCACATCCACTCCTCCATCTCCCCTCCCCAGTGAACAAGCCCCCCTGTCTTGGGAAACACAATATCACGTCAAAACAGTAGAACAGAAATAAGTTATGGGATGAAAGTGCCTGGGATCCCATGAAAGTATTCAGTGATGACAGTCCTCTGTTTTCAGCTGCTCTTGGCCTGTGAACCCCGAGATAATTGGTTTTGTTTGCTGGGGCTGAAACATTTTCTCATCCTATTCTTCATCACAACTGTGGTTTAATGCCTCACTCTGCGAACACCGTGACTCCCACATGCTGCAAGCATACGAAGCATTTCAAAGATGGGAAGTATCATCCTCACTCTTGGCCGGATATCACACCATGCACTTATCTGCACGTACTCCATGAGAGAAATCTTACTGCCATTACAGCAGGCAGACCTCTTAGGTTTTTTACTTTTCCTAGGTTTAGGCAGAGGGTTAGCAGAATTATCTATACTAATCTTTTCAACAAGCACATACAGACAGGGAGTACATGTAGCATAGTTTGTAATGAGGAAAGAAGTTGGAATACCTTGCTACTCTTTGCACCGAATCTCTCTAAACATGACTTAAATGGTGGAACATTACTGTTATTTCAACATGTACTGAGTCACTGACAGCCCATGGACACTACAGACAAAAGTTGTTCAAAACATGACAAATAAACCCGTAACAACTCTGTATGTTAACAGAGTCATGACACAGCGTTACTGACCTGCAGCATTAAAAGATTGATTTCCTGTGTGGTTGCTGGAAGTTAAACAGGGCAGCAACTAGTAATTATTTTACTGTATCACATAATTTGTCCATTGATGGACTCAAAGTGACGCCGAATGTGAAAAACGCTCATCACAGTATCCTCCAGTAAAAAACAACAGTGCATAAATCCAAGAGGTTTTTGATTTACTGTGATGTTAGGACAAGAAAAGCAATTCAGATATAAATTTGAAGCTCAGTTTGGCTTTGACGCCACAGGTGTTACTCATCACGCTGGAAAAAAAAAAACACAATTTTTGTTAGATGCAATTTCTCTCCACACAGTTTGGTTGTGGTAAAAGATTTTGTTCAGGAAGTTCAGTCAGAACATTAATGCAGGTCATAAATCAGCTGCTCACTGCTGGATTATGGAAGAACATCGTATGAAGCTCGTCTGGAGCGTGTCCAACTGGTGCACAAAGAGCTGCCTATCTCTCCCTCTGCTCAGCCAATGCACTTGTTCAACTCCGCTTGACGCTCGTCTTTTCTGGCTTCCTGTTCGCCCTGCATTGCACTGCCACCAAAAACTTTCGCCTTGCCTTTTGAAATGCTTTTTCTGCCCCTTTCTCTCTCTCTCTCTCTCTCCCACTCTTTCTCTCTTTCTAATTTGCTGGTCACAGTTAGAAGCCAGCCAAGTGGGACTTGGTCAGTAATTGGAGTCTGTGCAGTGACTGCCTGCAGCACCGCTCCTGATGCACTGGGGAGGTTTCCTTGGGAAAACTCAATAAGCTCTTCACACTTAAGTGTAGTCATCATTAGGATTTTTCCACCGTAGTGAACAGTACATGAATTGTAGGGCAACGCCTTCAGATGGTACAAGTAAGAAAATACTACATTGTTGTTGGCGTTTGGTTGTATTTCTGTCATCTCACCTCTATTTTAAATTATCCTTCACTCGTTTCCCACGGCGCAGCTTTGTTGTCTAAAGTGGGTCAAGGTCCTTCCTATTCACAACATTGTCTTTTCCCAGTCTATCTATAACAGTTTACAGACATAAAACGTACATCGAATAATAGAAACTCTTTATTGCTGCTGTTATATTTAACTCCACTCCAGCCTCTACTCTGGCCGTAACAAAGGAGTTATGATTGAATAAACTTGCCCTGAAGGACGATGACTATGTATTGATCATGTTCAGCAAGGTGGACTTTCAAACTATAAACTGAGCAGTGGATGAGGTGGATATCTAATCAACACACACTGAATGAGATGCTTCAGATTATGTAAAGCAACATACAGTACCGTCTAATTCATCCCACTTGGAGTGTAAGTGGGTAACCATATGGGAAGTCGTGAATTATTTTTACTACATGTATTTTAAATAGGGATGCACGATATATCGGCATTATTATCGGTATCGGCCGATGTTCATCATTTTTTAACACATCGGTATCGGTCAGAAGAGTAAAATTGGGCCGATATGCACAACCGATATATATCTGTCTAGTTGCTGTTTCGGGAGAGGGAGAAGGAGGGGGAGTGGGAGGGGGATTTGGCCATGTGTATTTGTTTGGGCACGTCAGTGACGCAAAGGGAGTACAAGATTGTGGGATGTTACACTGAACTTTTCACACTTTTCACTGTGTCAAAAGAAGACACTCGAAAAGCAGAATGCAACAGCTGCAAAGTTGAGGTAATGGAGGAGGATGGTAGCCTGTAACCTTGTTATTTGGAAGTAAAATGCATTCTGAAAATAAAGGAAGACATTCAAAAATTCAGTTCACATGATTTTCAGTCTGTACAAAAATTTATCATCTCAGAAACTTTAAAAAAAACAACACATATCGATATCGGTAAATATCGATTATCGGCCATAACAGAAAAATTCATATCGGATATCGGTATCGGCCAAAATGTTCATATCGGTGCATCCCTAATTTTAAAACTATCTATTATGGGGAACACTGTGACCTACTCACTCAAAAAGCCGTAAGTCTGTGAAGAACTCCAACAGCGTTCATGCTTCTTCTATGCGGTTTTAACAACATGCATGTAATCTGGGAGAACTACACGCCACACACGCATGCTAATGTAAAACATGTCTAACTGTATATTCATGAAGTCAAGAGGTGAGTCGGGATCTGTCATTCAGCTTCAGCAGGTGATCGCGTCCATTTATTTTGTAGTAATTAATTCAGCTACTTGATCAAATCCATATTTAGCATGAAATTCTGAAGAGAAAGAAAATCACGCAGCTGTCAAAAACTGATCTTTCTGAGTTAAAGTTACCATCCCAGGCGGCAGATTTTTGGCTAAATTATAAAAGTAAATCTGGTAATTATTAGACAGGAACCCATTACATGAGTGATTTGACATACTTATCAATGATGAAATGTGGTCATCTCTGTGTGTAAAACCAAATTAGTCTCAGACAACTTTGGTTGGATTGACTGTCAAACTGCCAAGTCATGCAACCGCCATCTACGTTTACAGCAGACGTTTGTGTCGCAGCCTCGCGGTGCCACAGAGACGAGAGCTGTGACACCGGGTCCGAGGCTCTGATCGCAGGTTTGGTTTCCAGCAGCGGAGAGCCTCCACTCTCCCAAGTTATAAGTCATTTATCAAACATCAAAATGAGTCTGAAGCTGTTTAATGACGGTAAAAATGAAACATAACATAAATATCCTGCATAGTTCTTCTGCTCTGTGCTACTCCGATCAGAGCTCTAAGTCCCGCCGCCTGGGATGGTAACTTTAACTCCTGCTTCCTCTGTGCACTTGCGTGTCATAAAATATGCCGGTGGCAAGGTGCACTGACACTGAAGGTAACACGGGGAGCAGTCAACACAAATATCACTGGCATCACTTGCTACTGTAATGACTGCCCTGTGCAGAAAACCCTGAGGACAAATGCCTGAAAAAGTCAATGAGGCAGCAGCTGCTCTGGAGGAAGCATCATCCACAAGGTGTAACAGCTTTATTTTCTAATGAGAACAATAAAAACCTCATATTATGAACATCAACTACATAAAAAAACAAAGTAAATGACCTTAATAGTCGACTTCAGTTAAGAACTTCAGGCTGCGATGTATTTAAAGTCCAACATTGACTGCGTGTTTTTTTTTTTAAACATCCTCCGCTGCAACGGAGATGTTGAGCTGCACTTAAGTAATAAAGGGCATTACACAGTGATGCCCCCAACCACTTTAAGGATTATGTGCTTACTTCAGAGCCCACTGGGCGCTAGTGTGCGAGAATAAACAAAGTGTTAATTGCAAAAAATGGATTCACTGCCAAGTCAGCGGTATGGCGGTACCGAAGCTGCTGCGCACAGGTCTAACCCCCTCTGGCTGACACAGAAAACAGGCTGCAGGTTTTTCGTGTGAAGGGAGGAAGATGAAAGGGAATTGAGTCCAAACTGCCTTTCAAACATTTATATTGTTCTGCCTCTTGAGATCTGTCAAAACCTCTGGAAAGTGAGCTCAGGCCTTCACACGCTGCAGAGGAAACAGATCCCATCGGTGCAGATACAGCTCTCAGGAGCAGGAGTATAACTTTCAACCATAAGATGCTGCTTCTGCACTTCAACATATACAGCATGACAGCCAGACCACACCATGAATCATGAGCCAGTCGCCATCATTTCCTGATTAAGAGCCCCGAAAATTCAGACGGCTCTCACACCTGGTAAAGCACACCGCAGTCACACACTGACACGCAGGCTCTTGGGTGACATTGTGATGAATAGGTAAGTGATGAAACACAGGGGCTGTGTGACCCCCCCCCCAACAAACAGCCCCGCCGCCCCTCTGGAGGACAGAATGTATTACATTCACAGCCTCCAGCCTTGGAACGATGTCAACATGATGTAGCAACGCTGCGGAAAACGCAGCACGTCGCTCGATTAAGCCTTGTTTGCTTCACCGGTACCGACAGTTTCATGTTCGTTATTAAAGCGAGGGAAGTTGAATATGATACCCAAACCTCCTGCGAGAGAAAATGCAGTTGAGCTGCTGAAATTTAAGACATTCCAGCGACCGACTAACAAACGCAACCCCCCCCCCGGTCTCTGTGTTTCTCTGGCTGCCGAAGGGCCCGCGTTGCCCAATTAAAGCAGGAAGAGGGATGACTCGGCTCATCCTCTGCGAGTTCTGGTTTTTCTGGACGTTTCACTCTGATGCCGGTGATGACTCAGCTCTATGTGTCTTCCTCTAGATAACCGGCTTGTGGCTTCAGCTTCCTGACAGGACGCTTCCTGGCATGTTTGGGTATGGCGTCACCTCTACAACACACCGCCCACCTCACATCATCAAGACACTGTGGAGCGCAACTTGTTATGAAACAGCCATGATGATGCAACACTGGGAGCAACGCTGCCTCACCGAGTAGAAACACAACATTTGGCTGTAACTCCCTTCAGCTGGAGATTTACTGCTCGCTGATTGAATCTTAGCCTGCGCAGGAAGTGGTGGGCGATTTTTTGAGATTTTTGAGGTGTAAAGAAGAATCCTGCTTGTACAAAGTGTCCATAATTCATGGGCTATTTAAGGGCTGCTCTTGGTCTACATAATGCTTAATGAGTTGGGGTGTATTTAAACAAGAGGGTCAACCCAGTCGCATTAATGCAACCCACCGCTGTAGCGCTGAACCACAAAACCTGACATTAATCCTGAGGGTAATGTGGCCCTTCCTGTGGCTAATGAAATCTGAGGCTTTTAAATGGCTGCACCTAATGACACTCCCTGACAGTTTTTGAATTAAGCAGCCATGACTGCTGGGGCTGGACTAAATAGCACACAGATGGCCCACACCAAAGTTTTGTCCACCCACCCCCATCGTTGTTTGCCCTTGGGCTGTTGTATGTGATGCTGCCGTACCTGCTTGAGCGTTAAAGCAGCACAGAGATTTTGAATCAGACAACAGGGAAACCTCAGCTTAGCTTCGATCAATACTAACTAACAAGTTCTTCATGGATAATAGGAAGCCATTTTTATCTTTCACATTCAACCTTAAACATACCCTGTGCAATTTCCTTGCACACAAAGTTATGCTGACATTTACTGACCTAATGAATGTATTCATGTGTTCAATTTTGTATTTTGAACCTACATTGATTACATCCTGATCAGGTTTTCTTCCACTCTGCCTTTCTTGACACACTGCTACTGTTCTTGGTGAATGGAGATTTGTGGAAGAGCATGAAACGTGCATGAGAGCCTCAGTGCTCTTCATGGGCCATGAAAACATGTTTGAAAAATTGTAGAAAGAGAGTGTGATACATACTCAGCTACATAGCGTGTGGATAAAAACTAGACTGAGTACATTTCACTTGCATACATTTGGTAAATGAATAATAAATACAATATCCGCTGTAATAAATAGTTACACATTATGAAATCATGCAAGATCTAAAGGGAACTTATGAAGTTTTGTTGACACTCATGTTTACATGCGCATAAATAAGGCAAAGGGTCATAAATAAAGGCTTAGGAACAATACAACAATAAAACTCCATAAAATACACAGTAAATCCACTTTTAAATACCTTTACAAAAGATAAGAAGATTTTGGAACTAGTGTTTCTAAAATACAGTCCTTCTTACTCTTCTGTGCTGTTTGTTGGCATATTGCTGTTTCTGCTGGCACAAAGCACCACCACCAGTTCTCAGTCCATCTAATAGCTTGAAACTGAGCTCTGTCATTCGGCCAGCGGCCAGTTGGATGGACTGAATGGTGACATGTTTTCAACTTTCAAGGTAAGAAGCATTAGCTAACTCTCCTCTGCATCATATTTATAGATGTGTTCTGCAAACATGACACATTATGTTCAAGCAGCTGCTCATTCACTGTAAGTGCAGAAAGTCCCACAGATTTTACAATGAAATGATGTCTCACACAGAAATAAGTTACAGTTGGTAGGAATATATACAATTATTACTTCCTCTTTTTTCTTTTTCTTTTTTAAAGATTCAAAATACATTCAATATAAGTTGACTTTGCAGTTTAGGGCGTCCTGTCAACAGTTTTATGGGAGTTTTTCCTGGTTCCATTAGTAAAAGTCGCAGTCATTTTTCTACAAACAGTGTAACACAAAGTGAAGCTGAGCCTGAAACTCTGCCATCATCAGCACAAAATATTAAACTTGTAAACTATCTGGTGCTTTGATAAAATGTCAAAAGTACTTGCTTGAGTAAGTAGAAATGTCTGGGGAGAAGTTTAATACGACTCCCAAGGTACATTTTGGAAAAAAGCATCCAATCACCGAGACGGGTGGAAGCTCAAAACCACATGAAAACACGATCTGCAGCCGAAATGAAATCACTCTGTTTTCCTGTCAACTTCTTCCTACTGCTTTTTCAAACTTGTGCATATTATGATTTGACGAAACATATATATTTTTTATTTTAGACACCTTCGTTCATTCATTTGTTCATATTGGTAGAACGCAGCAGCCAGGGTGAAACATTTTGCACCAATGAGCTGTTTTGAATTTGCTAACAAGGTCAGTAACTGAAACCGGCGGTCCTCATGTAATCCTATAGAAGTGTTGCTCCATTGTGCTACTTTAGGTCCAAAAACTCAAATCGTTATCTTAAACAATGTATAAATAAAAGTCAAGGTCTTCCTTCGGTAAAACCGACACCAGAGCGGATGGATTTTCCGTCCTCTCCACAGAGCTTTCACTTGTCCGAACGTATTTAAAGAAATATTGTCCATGTTGTACAGTAAAGAAAATACACAGTGCCACTCCTACATGTAATCTAATACAGAACATATTACATCTCCTGCTATTTTCTTGATTTGCTCCTCACAGCTGCTTCAGTGTTTTCCCCAAAGCGCTGGAGAGCAGGAGATTGTCAGACGTTTAACACTTAATCGCCAAGTCCTGTATGTGAAGTAATGACATTATTATGGTTTAACTGGTGAAAGATGATAATTTTATCTTTAAATATGTGACAGAATATGCTGTATTTAAATAATAATAACAGTGTTTCTATCTTGTCAACAGATTTGCATTATCTTTAGTCATGATGCCAGGCAATCAGCCTTGTACAACACACGTCAAATCCAGCCAGACTTCTCTGAGGACAGCTGAGTCTGTCACAGCTGGATGCAAACATGAAATTTGAAGGCACATAATTGCTGATTTGATTGCTCCAAAATATGTGATGCGTGCAGTCTTCCCAAACCAAATAAATCAATTAATTCACAAAATGCCAACCACCGAGAGAGCGCTCTCTCTGAGAATTTATTTTTTCTGAAGCGGTACCAAGGTGAACAAACATCTGCAGAAACCGGCTCAGCCCCATTTCTTTCATCTGCTGCAACAAATCATCTCAGCAACCCACAGAGGCACACTGTGAAAACAACTTATGGGTAGAAAATGTGACACAAAACCACAAAAAAGAGCTTATTTCACACATCTGAATGATGTCGAATGGGGATTTTTTTCCCCCCCAGAAATCTCAAGATGATGCCTTTTATTCTTTTGCTTACATGCTGTTTCTTTTTAGTAGTATTTTTATCTATTGGAAAAGACTCATAAATTAGAAAACCTCCCATTAAAATGAGGGAAAACAAGGTTTTTCAACAACTGCAGCATCACTTTCATTGCACTGTTTGCTTTAAAGTCACACCAAACATTGAGCATACCAGCCTTATCTGGGCTGAAGAGCCTCCCACGGTGCAGAGCGGGCTCAGCGTCCAGATAATGAGCGAGCACCGAGGTGTCCGATCACAAACACATCAGTCCGAGCAGGGTGGAACGCTTCAGCTCATTTAAACCAGCTGAAGTGGCGATCGCGGAGGGGAATGCGCTCCCATGTCGGTCACCGCGCCAAGCATCATCTGCCATTTTCCCAGGCTTGCTCAGTCACCTTGCCACCTCCAGCGGGCTGTTCAGCTGTCAGAGAGCGTCAGTGGTGGCGCTGAGATCCAGACCCAGCGATACTGAACCACTCAGCAGCAAACAGTGGTCCAAGAAGAACATGTCACAGAACTGGGGCTAACATATTTTGGGATTTTTTGTTTTTCCTTTTTGCTGGTTTGTTTGACTTTTATGAGAGAAGTGTTGACAGAAAATGTAGTCGCATAAGCAAATCTGAGTGTTTAGGCTACTTCATGCGCCGTACAAAACACTTCAGAAACAAGACTTTTCTTGAATGAGCAAAACAGATCATGTTAAGTTTGAGAAAAACATTTCATACACAGGTGGTAGAAATAATAGTGAGTGGGTGACGTGTCTTCTACTCTGGGTTTCATTCCCAGCTATAGTAGAACCATGGGAAACTCTACCAAGTTCTACCAAACATGCTGTTTATCTAACCATAGACTTAAACAATTACACAACTTGTATACAATACATGTTGTGCAGCCCTGCACGATATGAGCAAAATGTTCGATGTGTGATGACACTGTTAAATATCGCAATGACGATAAATAAGCAAACTTTAACCGTACAGTTCCTGTGTCTTTCTGAAAATGACTCAATAAGCTGCAGTACACATGCCAGGCCTGTGGTGGCGCTGTAACACTGCCACACAAGCACACCAAGTACAGAGAAGAAGAGTGGAAAGCTTGCTCGCTGTTAAGTTGACTAAACATGAGAAGTTGTGCCAGAACAAATGTGACGATGGATGTGAATAAAACGTACTCGCTGCAGATCAGGCAACCTTCTTACGTGTTGACATCGTGATGACAATGAAAATATGATTAATTGTGCAGGCCTAATGTTGTTATTGCTAATTTCATAAAATCTTATTATATTATTTTCATTTGCCAGGTAAGTGCATGAACATTTTCAATCAAAAACAGGCAAACTCCTGTTTTTTTTAAAATCCCAATATTGATGTTTTATAAGTTCTTGCTGTCTACACCTCACATGGGAACTACTGAATGTCTATGGTTAAAACAGGGTAAGAATGTTTTTAGTTTTTAGTACAAAGTTCCCTCTTTGTTTTTCCTTTCTTTGTTTCCTCTTGTTGAGTTGCTGTGGGTTTGCGACAGATAACACAAACGGAAACATGCTGTATCCACTTGGTTTGACTGTCTCAGACTGAAATACATTTCTGCACAGAGGAAGAGCAGGTGGATTTTGATCTCTATCTATTGCATTATAAACACATTAGGCAGGCTTATTTTAATGTTCAGAATGAACAGCAGGAATGATAACAGCATGCAAAACATGTGCCAGTCTCAGCTGCCGTCAAGGTGAGCAGAAGGCGTGCAGTGTAATCACTTTGTTAGCTGTCTGTTACTTTGACGGAGAGGAGACAACTCACAGTCTTGTTGTCTTCACTCTCAACAAACTCCACCGGCATCAGAAGCATGTAGGAGAGAATGCAAGCAGCCAATCACAGCTGTTGCTGCTCCCACTTCTGTCTGTCAAAGCTGCAGCCCTGATGTCAAGCTATGTTTTTGAAGAAGCGATGGCATAACTTTTAATGCTGAGGTATAAATCCAGCTGAGGGTATACCTGTACTTCTCCCTACACTGTCACTGTGGCATCATTGGCATCCAGTGTAAAGTGTGAGATGCACCAAGGCCCAGTATGGCTGTGATTCCTACATGTTGCTGGACTGATCCACGCTGCAGACTGGGAGGACATGGGGAGGAACAACATGTTTCTTTGAGTGCGTTTGCATTTGCTTAGTGTGCTGTAAGAGTTTGGTGAGAATGTTAAATGTCTAAAACATCTGAAACCCGAGGCAGGAGAAGCAGGCGCCAACATACAGTAGAGCCAGATACATAGCAGCCTGCAGAGCCCCATGAATAGCAGCCTGCTCATCAGTCTCACACTCTGTACCACATCAAAGAGCCCAACGGCCATCTCAGAACTGGAGACGTGTGCTTTTAATCTCAGGGCTGTTTTCATCTGATTGTAGTTCTCTAATCAATATGACAAAGCAGGTTTAATGTGCTTTTTTTTTAAGAATACATTCCTCATGCTTTTGTAGTTTTTCTTATCAAAGTGTATCTTATAAAATTTTGATTACAGCAGCACAGCATAATAAGTGAACGCAGGAAATGTAAAGCTGGTAGAATCAGTGGGGTGCGAAACAGCCACAAAACATTTTCTTAAAATGACTTTCAGGTCCCCTGAAGCAGCTGAACTAAAAAGAAAAAAGTGTAATTTATCTGGGGGCTTTTCAGGCTTCGTTTTAAACGTCTTCCCACAAATGTTTTGGTGATTTGTTACAGTGAAAATGTGTTAATTGTATGTAGCTATGTGTTGACATCACAGCGCTAAAAGGCTTGGCTCTGGTGTGAAAGACTCCAGCCACTCGGTGTTGATATGCCAGAGTGCTTGTGTGTGTACATGTGTTTTTTTGTGTGTGTCGGTGGGGAGAGTTTATACTGAGGCACTGGCCATTTGTTGGCCTGTGTCAGATCTAATGCCAGAAAAACAATGTGGCAGAGTGAAACCAAATAGCAGGAACTGTTCAATTGACCCCAAACATAAGACTAGGAGTTAAGACAGAAAGAGTTAAGAAAACGTTCTCCCTCTCCCAGAATGGAGCACACGTCTGCCTTAGATTTATGGCTGTGCGTTCATAGATAAAAATGATGTGAAATACAATTCCTAACACCAAAGGCCTAGTTGCTACGTAACCGAGAGGGGTCAGGCGTTCCCTGTGAGGAGACGCGGTTCCTTCAGAGACGTCCATTCATCAAGTGCTGCCAACATGCCACAAGTACAAAGGACAGCATATCCTTCCCTGGCTCCGTTTCCTTTTTTGTTTGTCTTTCTTGTCTATTTTTCTTCTTTCAATCTCTTTTCACAGTCGTATTTAACTTCTTTAAAATAGTCACAGCATAAAGAAACAACCGTATTTCTTTCTTTTTTTTTAATGGCAAGCAGTAGACTTTGTTGGCAGAAAGCCTCACAAACTAGTCTACTTTTCAGTACCACCCATAATTATTGCGTATTACTATTTGTCAAGTAAATAAAGCAAATAATAGTGAAAAGATTTTCAGGAATATGAGCTTTCATTCAGCTGTCAGATTCTCTCCATCTGCATTTCATTGAGCTACATATAAAAGCCTGTTTAATGGGTCTCCAAGCTCATGTTGAGAAATGCCCTTCATCTACCCCGAGTGGGGCAGGTGGAGACCGGGGTGGCTCACATAAAACAGAAACTAATTATGCTCAGGATACTCTCAGCTCCAAGTCCGCCATAAAACATAACGTGTCATTAATGAACTTGCCTTTTCGTACCCCTTTCCTCTTTTTGTTCATAACAATAGCAGCTGGGGAAATAGTCAGCAGATCGGCTTAAACTTTATAGTCTATGCAACCATGAATAATTTACTATGATTGCACATATCAGAAAAAAAAATAAAAAAGGGGAGGTATTCGAATGAAGGATTGAGGAGATTTTCTCCTTGGAAAAGAGCAAAGAGAATTTATGATGGGGAAAAGGTGACAAGACATCAAAGAGAAATTTTACAGACTGATAAGAGACAAAAGAACAGTGACTTCAAAACATTGCCAGAGTTTCCCCGCTTTGTTCTTTAAGTAACCCTCACTTTTCTTTACTTGCTCACATTCAATTGAAGGAGTTGCTCCAGTTGGCTGGAGGTCCTTTTTCCTCCTTTTTTTATAGTGGTAGCTCAAAGTTTTCCAGCTTTAAGAAGCAGTATGCCATTACAATACGGGCAAGTATGGAAAAATGACATCATACCAGGAACAAGAGGTACTCAATCTCCATCCATAATAACCAGAACATATTGAATGTTTAATCAGATATTCCCACACAATCTTGCAATTGTGTATCTTAGAGGGTTGTACTGTACATGTTATTAAAGGCACCAGTGGCTGTTAAGTAAACTGGAGTCAGCAGTTCATAGGCATGAGCATCAGCCAAAAACAGTGATGGGATGGCTGAACAGGGAAAGAAATGCAGTTCGGATAGATCCAACTTAAGGATACAGGGTTGCTATCGGACAATGTGTTGTTTTTGAATTGGATTAAGAGCGCATGTAACGATGATCTTCCTGTAGCAGCGTGACGCCCTGGAACAAGCCTCTGGAACAAGCACACGCACCCTGAGTGACAGGCACACGAAGGAGGGCAGTAAAGAGACGGACAGGGGTGATAGAAACTTTATGGAGTTTTTTTGATGCAGCAGCCCACGAGGGTTTATTGGGATATTCCCGACGGCCAGTCAGACTCCACGAGACTGAACATGACTGTGTTCTAACTGTAATGTGAGACTATAGCTGATTATCCATATAGTTTTAGTCTTTCTTTTAAGCAGGATTTATAAAGCTAAATACTGTTATGAGCTGATGTTGACCCTGATTTCCCGTCAGTGTTCGTCACATTCCTGTTTGGCCAGATGGGCTTCACTTGACAAAAAGGTTTTTTATTTGTTTTTTGAGCCTTTGTGGAGTTTGTGTTGAGAGTCTGTGTTGTGCTTGGTGCAGGACATGTGTTGATGCTTTCACTGCACACTCTCTGTACTGTAGCAGGGTGGAAAAGAGGTAACAAGGACAAATGTCATACAGTGTGTTCACAGAGATTTAAGTATTCCCATTATGATCATGTTCAGGATATTGCATTCACATGAACATAGAGAAACGTTGTTATTCATATCCCTGTTTACATGATAAATGCCAGTATCCCGCTTTCTCACAATTACATCACTCCTGAAGTACAATATGAAAGGTTACGTCACATACAATGACGACAGTCCCAGCTGTCAGTAACCAGGAAACAGTGAGGCGTATAATTGCCACAGTATCCCGTTTTCTTTTGGAGCTCTCTGGGTAGCACAACTGGGTTTCTCAAAACCGGGATACTGGTGTATCCTGGTTTCTGAAATATATGATGTTTACATGCACAAACACAAAAACGTGATACTCCGAAAATCCGATATCCGGGATACTCAAGTCTATGTAAGACAGTGCAACCAGGAAACTCAGGAAAGGTCTTGTTGTTTAAATGTAGGCTACACCCCATTCGCAGATTGTCGATAAAAAAGTGATTCATGCATATACATACTGTAAATTCCTTCACAATCTATAAGACATACAGGAAGTGGCACAGTGAAAGTCACCCACCCTTCCTACAGTACAGTACTGTAGTAATTACTCACAGGACTAGCTGCTCAGGTCTAATTGCCAACACACATATACTCTCCTAAGCTTCTGTATATTTTCTCTGCGCTGGCCTGTTTATTCCTCCTGACATTTTGTTCTCATTACACAGTACATCGTTTCATTCAAATGGACGTCTGGTGAAAGATCACGCTCTGTTTTTATTCCTCTATGGGTGACTTGTCTGCTGCTTCTTTCTCTTCTATTTTTCTGTGTCACTTTGGCTTTTCCCACGCCGTCAGATTCACAGTTTTGATGTCACCACGCTTGACCAATGTTCTTTCTGCACTCGCCACACCTTTTAGACCCACTATTGTGCAACCTGCCTTCATCTCCAGGGTTTCATCGGGAAGTTTTCATCAACCTCTCCTGGCTCTACACCACCTCCACAACAGTCTGAGGGGGAATCCTGTCCTATTTTATAACTTCATTTGAGCCTCGGCGTAATGAAGATGCTTCATACCGTCACAGCCTAAAACTTTTCTTTGTTGCAACCTCACTAAATATTCATACACTTCCAACTGATCTCTCCTTATTGAATTATTAAAAGGGGGGGAAAAGCTCTCCGGGCTCAGTTGCTAACAGCACAATAAATTCACACCGTTTATTCAAAAGATCTATCCTGTACGCCTGTCTCAACTGTCTGCACACCATTGATGTTGCATGAAGCAGTTTATACTCTGACGGAGGAGGGTAAAATAAAATGAAATGGTGCAACACAGTGAAGGGTGATGAAGGCTTGGACTATCCAGCTTTCCCTCCTCCAAAATCACCGCAGACCGGGTGTGAAGGTTGGAAAAGCACTGAGATGTGGCCTAACATGTACTTGGCTTACTGTCGGTTTTCCATGGATTTGTCAGCAGTAACAGGAATATTAGGATATAGGTTTCTCATCAGTATGCAATATGCACCGTTGCTTCAACATGTAATCAGATCATGTTTTCTATAGTTGGAAGTTGTAGTCTGGGTGTGAGATTTGTTTTGTCTTGGAGTTATTGTGTCCTAAAGAATGTGTCGACGTACACGTATACGTGTAATAACCGGGGGGGGGGGGAGGGGCCCGCTCATACACAAAAGGGGTTTAAGAGTTCAGGCTCTTCTGTTACACAGAAAAACTGTGTCTTTATAACAACAGCCAACTGTTATTTGAAGGTGCACTCCTTTTAAAACATCCCGCAATTTGTATCGAGGCGGAAGAAATAAGTGAATTGAAGTGAAAGGTTCACCGAGCCGGGTCCTGGAAAACGTTGATCTTCAGCTCCTTCACTTCACAGCACAGAACTCGGGCTTTGTCAGCTTTCAAAGACACCTCATGTCTGTTTTCAGAGTCTGTCTTCTCCCACAGAAAACATTTCCTTATCTTTCATCTGTCAAGTCACATTTCTCCGTCTCGCTGTATGTCAGCACGACCAAGCTGCAGCATGCTCAGTCCCCGGCGTTTACAAAAAAATGAAAAAAAACTTGGTCCATAAGAAACAAATCAGCCATTTCCAAACTGCATGCCACTGTTCAGACAGATTACACCTCTGATAATTACAACAATATGAGAGGGGAAGAGAGCAGTTACCCACTTTGGATACAAGAGCTGCTCCATTTAGTGTGTTTTGACTCAGTTTGATCCTCGGCTACAATAAAGGAAAGGTGGATCATCGTCGTATCTTCTGCACGCTGAGAAAAAGAAACACTCCTGAAGAATAGTGCACTCAAGGACTAGAAGATTGGTATTTTTATGTGCATGCGAGTGTGTGAAAAGCTGGCGCGCTGCCACCGATTCGCCACTCTGCAGCACATACCAATACACATCCACGAGTACAGCAAATTTAAAAAAGCAAGAGCCACACTCAAGAAGGTTTGTGAGTATTGAAGAGGCATTCAGCAGCAGCAGTGAAACATAGAGAGCTCTGAGGATGATGTCAGAAGCCGGGCTGGGATCACCTGCCACCTGGAGAAAAACCCTCAAGATTTTTCGCACTGATAAGACGGCGCAGAGTGCAGACGATTTCAAAAGAAATCCCTTATTTGTTGGTTTAAAATATCTGCGGAGAATCTAAGTTTGACAGGTTTATGAGGGTGTGAAGCGTGTTTTGTGCACGCTCTTTGAGTTCCATCCAGCTCTTGCCGCAAAACCAGTGACAAACGCAGAGTAAAGCAGAAGCGTTTCATGATTGGGAGCTCGGTGCAGAGCTCGTCCCTGCAGGTGCAACATCACAGGATCAAAATCTGCCCTCTGCGCCTGTTAATCCGCTAAGATGGAAGTCACCTGACAGGGATATTATGATTAATAAAACTGCTGGTGAAAAGAACTCTGTGGAAATAAAGTTGCCTTTTCATCTGTGGGCGGTTACACTGAATTATCATCCCACACCACCCCCCCCCCCCCCGATCTACGGGCCACTTTGTTTCCATAGACTGATGAGCCATGTTGGACTGATTATAGAGACAACTGTCTGAGAGACGCACGCAACAGGACGACAGCACAGCATATGATCCTTGAGGATTATCTGCCTGGTCAATTTAAAAACAAGAAAGAAAAAAAAAGAGCAGTGGTGAAAACTATTTGGAAGCTTGTGAGGATGAATGTAATCATTTCTGTGGTTATTCCGGTTTTCCAATGACACTACAGAGGATGAATCTGTCACAGTAGACAGTAGAAGGGGTGAAAGATGAGGGGTAAATGTAGATTTATGTGATTACCATTGTGTAAATGACTTCCCTCTCGGGGTCGGCAGCGCTCTGATGTCAAGGGTTTGGTGATTACTCTCGGTTCATGACTGGGTTCAGAGTCTGTCCAACATCAGAGGAGATAAACCGCAGCCGCTGCTCAAATTAGGGATAAACAGACGACTTATTTGTCATAATTCCTAAGAAACCTAATGATTCACTGTGTTATCTGCACTAAAAAATATGTGTTTTGCAGAAAATGCTTGAGATAATTGTTAACTGCTGCATTTCAGGGCGAAAGCAAAAAGCAGCTCTCAATAGTCTTTCGGTGATTGCTAGGAACTCTATTCATGGAAGTATGAAATTACAGAAATGGAGTCTATGTGTGTGGTTTCTCTGAGGCAACACGACTAGAATGAGAACCAGAAACTGACAGAGAATTGCCGCCCTATCTTCTAGGAGGCTTTGACGTGTGCCCCCGAACGTTTCTCAGCTAAATTTGCTGTGCTGCTGATAATGTCACGATTAAAGGCCGATAAATTAATCCACCGAGCCTCTGATTCTTGACATTTGGTGATATCAAGCACAGGCCGCCTGAGGGGAGGATCACATGCTAAAAGCTTCACACAAGCAAAACACTGCTCAGATTTTCTCATCTCCTCAAAAAAAAACACACACACACAAAAAAAAGAAAACGCTGACTTTGAAATGTCCTAATGAAGATGTGACACTCTCTTCTCCCTCCAGAGACGCTAATTAGCAACAACAACCTGATCTCTCTTGACATTCTGCATTCGCTCAAGCCTTTGATTGTGACTCTTATCAAGATGGAGATTTGATTTGTTTTTCATTTTAATAAATAAGAAGGTGCGCTGTTGTCTGATGCATGCTCGGGAAATGGAAACGGGCTGCAGAAGTGTGGAGTTCACTCTTCCACAACAGAAACAACAACAACAACAACAACAACAACAGGAGCGGGCTGCCACCGCTCATTCAATCATCAAAAACAACAATACAAACAAACATCCGCACACTTCATTAGCATTTCATAAATCAGGAGCTTTATTTAGAAGCGGATGACAAACAGGAAACACGTTAATTGTGAATACAGTAAATAATGCAGCGAATCTTTCTCTGAGATCAGGGGATTAATTTAGCGGCAGCTGAGAGGCCACCTGTTGACGTCCTGCAGGACAGGTTGACCAATGTTACAAAAAGGAAATGTGGCTCACAGGAAATGCAAAGATACGGTTTCTTTTTCCATCATCCATGCCTCACTTATCTTAGGAATGTCTGCCTGTTATTAAAAAAAGACTCAGGAATCAGGAAAAGTCGTCACCAGTGAGCGAATTCAAACATCCACAGGATTCCTTCATCAAACGCTTCCTGTAAACAGCCAAGTGTTTCCTGCGTTGAGTCACATGTGGCTGGAACGCTGCGTGGCCGCGTGACGTGTTGCCGCCCCGTGTCGTGTTGCCAGGTCCCGCTCCACATCCCAGAATGTTTAACAAAAGAAAGAAAAGGCAATCCTCTGTGGCTTACACTCCCGTCATGGCGGCACACAGTCCACCGATCCACTCGGAGGAAACACCATCTGTTACATTGTCATTACAGGCTTTGCTTCAAGCTAAGACAATTAAAGCTAACAGAGTGCAAATGTTTGAGCCCGTCGTGCCAACTTAACGTTCTTATCCACGTCCATATAGGACATTTTAATGACTCGCAAATCCATAGTCATAAATGATCATGGCTTGCACCTGGAGTCGGCACGTTCTGGATATTTGCAGCACTTTGAGTTTTGATTGCCAGCTCACGCACATTAACTGTTAATGTGAAATATCTCCGCAGGCACTTATCCCACATCGCTTGAAAATGATTCCTGAATGTTGGGATTAGATTGAATTTTGAATTACTCCTAACTACTCCTCACTACTAAGTGGCTGGTAACGGCGCTATACGCTCCACTATCTCTCATTATATACAGTTGCCAGTGCTTTTCTGTCAGTGATCACTGAGCACCTCTGAGAAAATGCCACGAACGGATTCTTTCAAAGGGCGAATTATCTTTCAGCTAAAAAAAGGACAGGCCTGGATAAGCATCTTTAGCCCCCGGGGGGGGGGGCTCGGCCACCCCGGAGGTGAGAGGATTGCTTCACATGAAGTGGAGGCTTCGAGTGCTGCATGTAAAAATGGAAGGTGCTCTTGTTGTTGGATCTCAAGTGGGTGGCACAGACATGTTGCCCTCTGGGCCCCGGAGCCTTGAGGAGACAATGGCCAGGCTGTGTGAAGTCCAGGGTCACAGGGCCCCCCCAACCCGGGACCCGGGGCCGCGCCACTAAAGTGACTGTTTAGTGACAACACAGAGAAAAGGGGTTGTGTGGAGGACCGAGGAGGTGGGGGTGTGTTTTCTAGGAGGTTTTGACCAAAGGCGGCCTATCCATCATGTGTCACTGCTGCAGCCCTTTGGGGATTTGGATCTATGGGCCAAAAGTGAAGTGACGCCTTGTAAACAGTCTCTCAGTATCAGTCTAAGAACGTCTATATGTCTGTCTGTCTGTCTGTCTGAAGAGCCAGTCTGTTTCGTATGCGTAATGTAAAACACAAAATGCATTTCTCCTCCAGAGGGGATGTAGAAACTGTTGCTCTGTGGCTAAACGCGATAAGAAAACTCGCCGTACATCTAGTCTCTGCTTACAGTTCTCACAATTCACAGTGAGAAATGCAACCTTTCCTGTTTATTGTCTGATAAACAAATGAAAAAAACAAAACTCAAGTTGACTTATTTTACAGCCGTGTAGGGTGTGGGCTTTCTCGTAAGCTTTTGTTCATGGAAAAGAATATAATCTGTGCAACAAAATAAAACAAATGACTTCAGGGCTCCGCGGAACAAACAGCGCGAGCGATGGGATCGGCCGCAGCCTGATAAGTGTTTTCCTGCGGTTAACTCCCAGTGTCACGGACGCTCACTTCAAACGGCGCGAATGATTTAAGCCGTACCTTTAAGCGAGTCGGGGCCGCCGGTGCCACTGTGGGGTAAAGAATAGCGCCAGGGAAGAAAAGGTCTTTACAGCTGGTGCAGATACAAAAGCAGGAAAACATGAACCTCATCTCACACCTTCCCTTCTTTCATCCACTTCCCTCATAAGCTGCTATTCTGATTCCTGGATTCCTGGCAAGCAGCCTGTTTGCAATTCAAAGAGTTTTCAACAAGAGCATCTGTTTGGGTATTATCATAAACCTGCATGCACCCCCCCCCCACCACCCTCACCCTTTACCTCCCTGCTCCTCCCTCCCTTTGCTCTCTTTCCTCCGCCATGTGCACTTGCATGTTTGTGGAAAAGGGGTGGAGAGGTTGGGTGATGGTGGGGCAGAGGAGAGAGAGAGAGAGGAGGGGAGGAGGGGAGGAGAGGGGGGGGGGGGCTTTTCCGTGACCCACAGAGTCAATGATACATAAGCCACATGACCAACTCCTCTCCTGATCCACACAGACACACAGACCTGCACGCATTCACAGCTCCACTGAACTCTGCTGTCGTTTCTCTGACAGAAGAAAAAAGAAGAGACACACACACACGCAGACACACACACAGACACACACACGCACACATGCACACATGCACACACACCTCTGTGGGAGAGCTCAGATAAAGACGTGCCTTCAGTCTTGGAGTGGCGCTGTCACACACTGATATACAAATACGCATTTAGACAAATACACAGTCAGGGAGCCACACACACACACACACACACACATTCCTACAAATTGACTCTCTCTCACACACACACAGGGGAGCAAACAGTCTCTCTCTCTCTCTTGCTCGCTCAGCTGCTCTCTCTCTCTCCCCCTCTCTCTCACTCACTCTCTCTCCCTCCCATCTACACACACATACACACACACACACACTCACACTCACACGCGCACACACCACTCCAGTATATCAGCGAGTGAGTAGCGAGAGCCAGAGGGGAGAGCAGAAATGAATGTGAAGATCCTGACGCTGGTGATTGTGCTCTTGGTGTCTCTGCTGTGTTCTGCCAGTGCTGGTGAGTAGAGGAGCGGCCGCCGCGCTCGCTGCTCGCCGCTCACCGCTCGCCGCCACCGCTCGCTCCCCTTTCTGCTTTCTATGTCTCTCTCTGTTTGCCTTTAGGCTCCAGCAGCAGCTGTAGTTGATCAGTTACCCAGCATGGTGAGCCCTGTGTGGGCTCTAGAAGGCTGTGTACAGTTACTGCACTGCAGTGGTTCTACTGGCAGCTATTGTACTCACCGCTTTTATGCTAAACTTCAATCTGTTTTTGTTCTGGCTTAACGTTGATTATTTTCCTGCCTCACCTTGATGAAAGCTTGCAAGACTTGGAAGATGAAATATGAAGAGGTTTTTTATTTTATTTTATTGATGGACATTTCATGTGTGGAGCTATTCCTGAGTGATAGATGGATAGATAGATAGATGGATGGATAGACTGGGTGTATGTGTGACTGTTGTGGCTGTTATGAAATGTATGATATGCATGGCACATGTTCTGTAAGGTGGAGTGAATCTGATTAATTTATGGCTTGATGTATTCCATCTGACCCAAGTGCTTTTATGCTTATTACATGACTATGAATGTGCAGCGGGGCAATACAGCAGCACCTTATATATATATATATACACACATAGATATATATATATATATATATATACAGTATGTGCTTGCGTGCCTCCTGTGGTGATGATAATGAGGACTGTAATTGCTGTAGGTATCGATGAGGGGAACAGGGATCGTCCCTGGAGGGGCTCAGTCTTGATGCCCTGTCACAGTACATTTCCGTAAAGTGCTGCTGCTGCTGCTGCTGCTGCTGCTGCTGCTGCGTCTCTAGAGCCTTTGTTGAACTAGATATCAATTCTGGTCTGAACCTAAAATGTCTAATATTTGGAACAAAAACATGGACTTGGGACAATTAATTACACAGGGGGCAACAGGGACAAATTCTCGCTTGACGGCTCATGGGAATAAAAGGGCTGGGGGAGATATGGGCTTGGGGGAGGTGGTGGTGGTGGGGGGGGGGGTAGTTTGGAGACCGATGGGCAGTCTGCAGATGTGATGCAGGTAACATTGTGGTGTGAAAAAACAACAGTTAGGCCTGTGTAAATGGGTTTATCACCTCCCCACCAACTACGGTGGCTGGGAAGACACACACACACACACACACACACTCACAAGCTGTGTTTCTATTCAAGGCTGTACATGTGGAAGACGCTTTGAGATGTAAAGAATATAATCTGTAGATTATAAAACCCTCATCCTGGCAGATCCAGGCCTGGTGAATGTCTAGTGTATACGATGCTGTACAGGCATCATGTGTGTGTGTTGCTAGGTGCTGTAGAGACTGGTGTGTAGACTTCATGCTCGCAGGATGCCGTCCACTCTGTGTATTGATCCACACTTCCCATGCTTCCCAGCACATTTGTTCCAGCGACATGCTATTTTGGTCTGAGGCTCTCAGCACATGAGTAAATGGGAAGCAATTATCTAGCATCATGGTCAGTGTCGTTTTTCACGCCCTGCGTGTGGCTAAGCATGTTCCATGCTTGAGAGCCCACCGTGCTACAGCAGCGACGGGGAAAACAAGGCTGCTGCGCCTCGGGCTTTCATGGGAGCTTATCCTTCTCAACGTTGTTGAAGTCATGCCTCCCTCTCCCTCTCCTCTCTGTCTCTCTGTCTCTCTGTTCCCCGGCTGCTGCTGGAGGACCAGAGCTCCATTGACAGGGAGGAAGAGAGAGGAAGGGAGTAGAAAGAGAGAGGAAGGGAAGGGATGAAGTGTGTTGCGGCGTTGATGGGTGTGGGGAGGGATGCTAGCTGGAGTGTGCCTGCGTAGCACAAGCCTCTGCTACAGTATGCGCTGTCGCGGGAAGGTGTCGGAAGAGGCTCTGCATGTAGGCAGTGGGTGTGAAGCCTTTCATCTTGAGACAAACGCTTTTCCAGTTCAGTAGGCTTTCTCTCTCTCTCTCTCTCTCAGGCATCTGTGTGTGTACATGTGTGTCTGAGAAAGAGAGAGATACACACAGAGTGAGAGAGAGAGGGTGCACTTGCAGGAAGCAATGAATATAGACCTGAATCTGTCTGATACTGGGTGGGGAAGTGAACATGAGAGTGTTTGTTCATTGTATTTATGATGCATATGTGCAGATCACTAAGAACTCCTGGTGCAACAGGCCGTTCACCTAAACAACCTAATATTCATCCCGCTGTGGCCTTCTCTCTGGAATATTAGCATCCTTTAGCAGCGCACTTCAATTACCCATCCTTGAAAAGCACTCTGCTCCAGCTTTAGACATGTGCTATCCATAATTCATCCTCTTCCTCCCTGTGTAACTCTTACGACTGCTATATAAACACTCCTTATTCTCACAACATTCACATGTCTGTCACAGCCTCTCAGACCAAATCAAAGCCTCCGCCATGGAAACACCCAGGGATTCACAGGGATAGGAACAAAAACAGCTGGTTCAGACACACACAAATACATAGAGAGTGTAATTGTGTGGCCCGTGGTTGAACAGGTGAGGCGGTTGTGAGCGTGAGCGGGGCACGAGGCCCGATCAGAGCCATTATCTGGCAGAGAAATCATCTGCTTGGGAAGCTGTCAGCAATGCTATTATTCCATATTAAACTTTGATGTATTGTTGGGGCCGGCTGCTCCGTGGCACCAGCGTGCACACACACACACACACACACACCGCAGCGCAGCCCGCCCGCCTCAGATGCTCAACCCAGTGTTACGGGTCAAAGTACAGGAAGAAATGAGCAGGTCTCATTCAGGCACCCAGAGGCTTAGGCCCGATTATTTAGTGAAACAACAGCCAAGATCTGAACCAACGGGAACCAGGAAGCTTTCAATCATAACCTCAAGAGTTGGTTTTTTCTTTTTTCTTTAATGTAAAGAAGGTGTTTGTGCCTGTGGACGTGATTACGGCGGCCGTGGAGAGAACAAAAAAACGCAGCTAAACTTTTCCAGATGTCCAGGCAAAACATAACAACAGTGGGCAAACAGTTGTGTCAAAGGGGGGAAGCAGTGGAAAGGTTATTAGAGGATTATGGAGAATCACAGCCTTTTTCTGAGGCACAGGAGCTCGTGAACACCAGCTGGGTTTATGTCACACACACACACACACACACACAGATACACACACATGCACGGGGTCAGATGAAATCCATTTTGTCAAGAACCTGGATTTCCTTATAATGCAGCATTACGAGGAAAAAAAGAGCAAGCAGCATCGGTGAAGTTTGTCTGCTGCAGACAACACACACACACACACACACACACACACAGACACACACACACAATTCCTGGTCTTAGTATAGAAGTGAGGACCCGTAGCATCCTCTTCCCTCTTTACCGTAACCTTCATTATCACAGATAAATGCCTTTCTCCCCAGTTCTTCCTGTGACTCGAACCTAAATCAGATTCTTAACTTGACTCGCCGACAGCTCTTTGAAGTTGAATCGATCAGCCACGATGTCCTCACAGCGAGGGTTTGGACAAACATAAGAAGAACAAACATATGTGCATATATCCATAACAGTCTAGGAGTTGAGAAGTGGGTAAAGGATGATTTGTTGCCCTCTTCATGATTTATGTCTTGTTTATCCTTTGTGGGCTCAAAGAGGAGGGTTGGAACTCGTGGGGTTCAGATGCGGTGGTTCAACTAGTTTAAAACACAACGAGATGACATCCATTTCTCAGCTGTCACAGATTTTTGCTGTGGTTGCGATGCCGTTAATATTTCGGATGCTTGGTGCCAAACTCGCGTCAAAATGTTTAGACTGTGAATATTAGAAGCCAAAGAGGAGTTGAAGTGGGAGTTTCTGACACTCGGTGAGAGGAGCTACAGATGAGAAGCAGAGAGACTGTACGCTCCATGTTTGCACCTGGTTTTAATCTTTAATCAACCACTACAAATAAAAAGTGGTAAATTTGTTCAATTCACGACAACAAGATTTACTTCAAGGGTAACCATCTTGAAATAATAGGTGGTTTTCTCTCTAGTTCTTCTCTCTCCACCAACGAAGCATTAGATACTGTAAGTGTTACAGTAAAGCATGGCTTCTTCATGGTTTTGCATGAATTTGATGATATTCTGATTCATCTGAGTCATCAGACATTTAGATAGTAGGAAACAGATGTTCCTGTGTGGTTATTTTATGCCTTGACAAGTTCTATATAAATAAATGTCACCATCACGATACAAAAATGTTATCTTAGATCTTATCCATATTTGCAGCTCAAAATATGCAACTGAGTGTAGCTGTAGGTTTCAATGAGGAGAGTTTTCTGTGACGAACCACTTCACATCTGTACAATATCACCCAATGTGAGCTTAGTGAATGGCACCCACAATTGCTCTGGAGTAGGTGGGAGTTGAGGAAGAGATTTAGAGGAAAATCATAAGTCATTTGGTAGGGATATAAGGCTAACCTTTGGGCTAACACTCCCTGGAGAGCTCAGCTGTTGAAGACTTTGGCATGTGTGACTGCTGCGCTGCTGTAATGTAATTCAGAACCCTTTGAATGAATAAATCTACTCACTTAGATCTTCCCTAGAGAGCAAAAGAAGCAGTGAAGGGAAGAAAAAGCATGAGGGGGAGTAAAAGACAGGGCAAGGGACAGAAAAATAAAAAGGGCGGACAGGAAGAGAGGCTATCTGGGAGCTGGGGGGTTGTGTAAGCTCTCCGTGGTGAAGGAACTACAGCTTGGCTTGGCTTTACATTTCAAATGGTGAATAATGACATCATGACACTTCTTGGCTGTAAGGACCAGATCAGTTCTGCTAAATATGCTGAATGACTTGTAAATCTAATTCTGATTCCTTGTGTGCATGTCTGGCTGTCCAGACCCCCCTTTGAGTTCTGAGGGCACAACCTGCAGGTTTTGGGCAAAAGGGGATGGTTGGGGGGGGTGTGGAATGGGGGGGGGGGCAGGGTCCTGTCTTAGCCAGGCCTCGTGATCACCAGACCCTATCCTCAAGCCTGGGGCACTCCTTACAACTTAATTAGAGCCAGATATTTTCAAAAAACTGCTCTGTTTTCCACCGGTATCCAATATTAAAGTGATTTACGACTCTCTTTTTGAACATTAAGTGTTACATTTATAGCGGTTGTCCCAGCAGATCAGATTCCTGATCAAGATCTGAGTGGACATTTTTATTAACGGGCTGCCAGACCACAGAATAAATACCGCGGTCTTTGGGAATGCAGGTGCTTTAATTACTTTCGTGCTCAATTTGTAGGAACCCAAAAACGGAAAAATATGGCTTCTGTATATTGCTTTAGAGACGTCGTTTGTGGTAGAAATTCATACTTCAGCAGCTAAAGATGTGTGCAGGAGCAGAGGATCAAATAAATACGGTTCAGGGTACTGTCGCCATTAACGTCAAACCTCTATAGGCGCTATAATGGATGAGTGAGATTTCCTATGTAGCTGAAAGCGCTGCACAGCTGGCTGTTGTTAGGCTGCTCCAAGTCAGACAAGGGATTTCACTGCTGTGAAGATCAGCGTGGATCGGGGCTGCGGATGGCGGAGAGGGACTTAGTAGATTTGGGGTTCATTTAGTGACGCCCCCATCGGGATCTGCCTTAAACTGGAAGCCTCGGGCAACAGGATGTGCACGTCTCCTCTCTGTTCTCAGCATATTATAGGATGTGGTGGTGCATCTCATGAGGTTTCAGACTGTCATGCACCTTATGTTCTCGCCTTGAATTAATGCTCAAAAAGTGGGGATTGTAAGATCTCTTCCAGGGCCCCCCCTCTATGACAACACAGAAATCGCTCATTCTTGAAGCCATGCATTATTCATCACGACTGCTCTGTCTTTGATCACAAATGACATTTTCCCTGGGAGACTGTTTCACACATACAGGTCTTACACTTAAACGTTTGGTCAATCTAATGATCTGCCACTGAATAATAGCACGGGCTTCCGCCACAGGCCGTTTCCTGCATCAGGACGGGGCCCCTCGCTCTGTCTCATGCACTTAGGCTTATTCTGCCCTCTGCGTCCCCCCCCCCTGAGTATGAGCAAATATTTATGAAAATAGCAAAGCAAAACAATATATGGAATCCATAAACATGCATCCACATAAGGCAAACAGTTTATCCTGCGAGACGGACGCAGAGAGCCAATAAACACTGAACTCCTGCTCACCTGCAGCTGAGCCTGTCAGGAAAAGTCCTTAGGATTTTTATTTCCTCACTTAACATGTGTGACGAAATTGCTTACCAAGTTTCACTACATGGCCTTGAACCAAAAGGGAGGGGGGGGGGGCTTCTTTTCTGCACATATTCTCAGTATACTGATAATAAAACTATGTTGTAGGAAAACAAATAAACCTGTAAGAAATATCATTGCACTACTATTTTATCCTGGTAGCACAGTGTTGTTCATTGTGGGGTTTTTAGCATCAGAGCTACTGTTTTGTATAGTCTTTGTCCAGGTGGGGAGGGAGCAACACAGTCTGATGCAATGTTGGTGCTATTTTCCTTTAATAGTCCCGTATACGCTGTGGGGAGAGGCGACGTCCCCTCGGGCTTTAAAAGCTGCAGCGAACCCTGCGCTGTGACGTCTCTCTGCTTCTTTCTGTTTCTCCCACATTTCAAACAGGAGAAGGGATGCAGGTTCACAGCATGATGTGGAGGGGGGGGGTGATGACACAGGAGAGGGAGGGTGGACTGTGTTTCACATCTGATTAGCGTGCCCATGGAAACGGATGGTTGGAGGATCCCTTTGCCCTTGACGTGCAATCTCTTGAGATCAGGGCAACGGTTGGTACCTGCTGTACTGTTCCTCTCATGCCGATTTCCTGCTGCTGCTCATGGAAACAGCAGCAGCAGCATCAGCATCAGTAGCAGCAGCATCAGTAGCATCAGCAGCATCAGTAGCAGCAGTAGCAGCAGCAGCATCAGTAGCAGCAGCAGCATCAGTAGCAGCAGCATCAGTAGCATCAGCATCAGTAGCATCAGCAGCATCAGTAGCAGCAGCATCAGTAGCATCAGCATCAGTAGCATCAGCAGCATCAGTAGCAGCAGTAGCAGCAGCAGCATCAGTAGCATCAGCATCAGTAGCAGCAGCATCAGTAGCATCAGTAGCAGCAGCATCAGTAGCATCAGCATCAGTAGCAGCAGCATCAGCAGCATCAGTAGCATCAGTAGCATCAGTAGCATCAGCATCAGCATCTCTCCTTCTCCTGCCCTCAGCCTTCTTGATGATCCTCCTACAGCAAAAGTTGAGAAAAGAAAAGAAAGCTCTCTCCCCTTTGTAGTTATTCTCTGTTTGCTTCCCTTGACTTGTGATGTTCAAGAGGCTCCAACCTGCAGTAACCTTATAGCCACAAATTCACCCCTTCAGCTGGAGTGGCGGTGGTGGTGGTAGCGGTGGTGGTGGTGGTGGTGGCGGTGGATGGATTGTGAATAAACCAACAAGGCAAGTCAAGTGGCGAGGGGAGTCAGCGGCTTCGTTAACTGGCTCAATGTTTCTGCCGGCCCCTTTGAACTGGCAGCAGCGCTCTGATCATAGCAGAGTACGCCGTCTCACACCTCATCATTTCATACACTCTCTAATTCAGGAGCATATATAGCACCGCACTTCACAGGCGGTGGCGGCGGCGGCGGCTGATTAACTCAAAGGGCCATCTGCAGAAAAGAAAGCCAGAAACTAAGAGGGCTGGACAGTTTTGTTCTTAATTCGTCCTGAACCTTCAGTGACAGTTGAGTGGGGAGGGAGGGCAGGAGGGCAGGAGGGCAGGGGGGCAGGAGGGAGGGAGGGGGGGCAGGAGGGCAGGGGGGCAGGGGGGGAGGACAAGGGGGTTAAGTCTAAAAGCAGCAGTAATAGGAGCAACTTTTCATGCACTTTGGTTTCCTCATGGAGTTTGTCAACACAAAGCCGGCCTTCAGCTCTTCAGCTCCAGCAGCAGCAGCTTCATCGCAGCAGCAGCAGCAGCAACAATGCTGAATATCAAACAGTCCCTGACTGAAAGAAAAGAAAGTGCTCACGACCAAAACAAACCCTCCTCCCCTGAGAGCAACACTCAGAGAGCAGCGGTGCACGGAGGGCGTAAAAACACACACACACACAGTCAGTCAGACAGGGGGGGGTCATGGATTCAGTGAAATCTCAAATTGAGGCTCCTGGTCGATTTCAGCTGACAATGTCATTGTTTTTGCTCTAAAACTGAGCGCCTTTCATTGTGGCTGCCATGGTAACGTGGTCTGGAAAGTCAGCAAGCAATCGGTACCAGTTTCTGCCAAGGCCCAGACTGACTGGTAGGCATGTGATAAGCAGCGTTTCCCACTGTGAAACCTGAACAACAAGAAGAAGGGGCCGGTGGCCGGTGGTGGCCGGTGGCCGGTGGCCGGCAACCTCCTTTAGCTTTAGGCAGCGCTCCATATGTGCAGCAGGATGCTATCAGGCTGCTAGCTAATCCCCTGGATGATGCTGCAGCAGTAGCTGGGACTTAGCGTAGCTTCAAAGACTGTTTGGCTCGTATCTGGCACAATTAACACATCTCATCCTTGGCTAAATCATCCTGATCCTCTAATGTGCTTATGCAGTGGGAAGCATCTCTGGGCCGTGACATGTCTGCGTCTGGCTGTGTGGGTTAGTGTGTCTGTGCTAACGGCATGCTACGCTAAAGCTACTCCTCTCCTTTTAGTGAATGAAGGAGGGAGACAGCAGCCCGCTGCCTCCCTCCAACGTCATGGTGATAACCATGGCTACACACACCAGGGTATTTATTCTTCCTCTCTCCCACTAACACAAATATTGTTCTGTTGTCCGCGAGGATTACACACACACACACACACACACACACACACAGTCACACACACTTAATAAGCTACATCCACCTCCCATATAGACACAAATAAAGCTGCTGTAATGGTTTATTTATATAATGGAAACCTAATCCGTCGTTACGTTAACATATCTTTTGAGGGAGTGCTGTAGTATTATTAGTGATTATGTTGAAATGGCGTGTAATTGTGACAGAGCTTTAAATGGCTATACTGTAGAATTTAGTCCAACCGTAACACTAACAGGAACTAGGAGTTGTTGTAGTGGCTCCATGCAGCTGTACTTTGCTTTTACTTAAGTTTAAGAGCAGGTTAACATTTGCTATTTAACACTAAATTCATTGATTGACATTTTGTTGTGGTGGAAAGTTCAGGAATCATCAAGGTTATTCTGATTTATCCAACGAACGTGACTGTGTAAACAGAATTCCAGATGGAGCCTCTGGGAGCCGAGAGCCGTTCCTGATAAACACACTAATCTATTTCTGTTGATTAGTGAAAACTTTGACCTGGTGCAACATCAACGGTCAGAGGTCCTGCAAAAAATCAATAGGATTTATTCTGTCGGCACCGTGAGCATTAGTACACGACTCCGTGCCGATCCGTCCCATGGCTGTTGAGATGATATCATTATTGTGAGCACGTATAGGGTTAACTCCTCTCCTCGTATTCCAGTATCAGCTGATTCTGACCCCAGTGTTTGTTTACACATCAGAAACATCCCCCGCTACAAACTGCAACGGACGAGATTCATGGCACAGAGGTGTCAGATAAATGATGGAGGGACAGTAAAAAAAAAAAGCACTCGGAGGAGAAATGAAGCTCAGCGAACTGTGAAAATAGATCAATGAGATTGCACATAACCGATTCATAATCAGTGTGACTGTGAGCGATGAGCACGACAAGTAAACAAACAGATAAGACTCAAGAGGACGGCAAATCAATTTGCGGCGACACGGAGAAAATGAAACACAGCGAGGATTACATTTTGACGGCCACGCTCCGATTGTGTTTACATTTAATAAGAAGTGTTTCTAAACCCTCGGCCACTTGTTGCTACAGTTAGTCTCAGGCCGACAGACTTTAATCTCTTCTGTCCTGGTGGCAGAAAAGCCATCACGCTGTGGCTACATTTACAAGTGCAAACATTTGTTATGTTGCCGTTTTGGCAGTCGATGCACACAAATCAGCTTTACAGCTATTAATAAGCAGCTCAGGCCCATTTGCCATGCTGTCTGTGTTCCCCGCATTGACACACAGCGCCGTGATATACAGTTGACTCCAGCCAGCCATGAGGGCAGCTGATGAACTTGGCATTAAACCAGAGGACAGCCATTTCTCCGCACCGACTGGATGGACAAATGGAAGATGTATATCTCTCCGGGCTCCGCTGATGGACTGTTGCAGAATCAACAGGGATAAGCTGTCAGTTTTCCACTTTCCGCCGGGCCATTACAAGACGGAGAGCCGGCCATTTGAAAAAGACAACATAACGGATATCACCTTAGGAGGGCGGTGGTGAAACTAGGGCGGGGAATTAGGGAACAGGCGTCCGGCTATTCATCATTAGTTTGGAAACTGGCCAGTTTCTGACACCGTCAACTCTTCCCTCCCTTGCCTGACCACCTCTCCCTCTCCTCTCCTAACCCTTTTCCGTTCAGGAGGCGGCCGTGATGCAAGCGGCGGTAGCAGCAATGCAGGCATTCCTGAAATTCCCCCTTTATTAAACTTTAATTAGGGAATTACCATGAGGGAGCAGAAGTGTTGAGATTTGTTGAGGAGAGGGCAAAAGCAGCTCCAAGGTCATCAGAAGAAGAGATAAGACACTTATTGCTGTGAGACATATGTTGTCCTAGTCTTTTACTGTTTTACCAGCTCAACACAAACATGGGGATCTCTCATGGGAAAAGATCAAATGGGATACTACAAAGACTGGATCCAATTTCAGAGCAATAAGAAAGGTGCAGATATCTGTGTTTATGGAGAAGAAACATGCATTATCCAATGATAGGCCCACCATGGAAACAATCAAAAGGTCTTATCCACCGTAGCACATGTCTGTCTGTCTGTCTGTCTGTCTGTCTGTCTGTCTGTCTGTCTGTCTGTCTGTCTGTCTCTGTCTGTCTGTCTGTCTGTCTGTGTCTGTCTGTCTGTCTGTGTCTGTCTGTCTGTTTGTCTGTCTGTCTCTCTCTACCTGTCTGTCTGTCTGTCTCTCTCTACCTGTCTGTCTGTCTGTCTGTCTGTCTGTCTGTCTGTCTGTCTGTCTGTCTGTCTGTCTGTCTCTACCTGTCTGTCTGTCTGTCTGTCTGTCTGTCTGTCTGTCTGTCTGTCTGTCTGTCTGTCTCTACCTGTCTGTCTGTCTGTCTGTCTGTCTGTCTGTCTGTCTGTCTGTCTGTCTGTCTGTCTGTCTGTCTGTCTGTCTGTCTGTGTCTGTCTGTCTGTCTGTCTGTCTGTCTGTCTGTCTGTCTGTCTGTCTGTCTCTACCTGTCTGTCTGTCTGTCTGTCGTCTGTGTCTGTCTGTCTGTCTGTCTGTCGTCTGTGTCTGTCTGTCTGTCTGTCTGTCTGTCTGTCGTCTGTGTCTGTCTGTCTGTCTGTCTGTCTGTCTGTCTGTCTGTCTGTCTCTACCTGTCTGTGTCTGTCTGTCTGTGTCTGTCTGTCTGTGTCTGTCTGTCTGTCTCTCTCTACCTGTCTGTCTGTCTGTCTCTGTCTGTCTGTCTGTCTGTCTGTCTGTCTGTCTGTCTGTCTGTCTGTCTGTCTGTCTGTCTGTCTGTCTGTTTCTGTCTGTCTGTCTGTCTGTTTCTGTCTGTCTGTCTGTCTGTCTGTCTGTCTGTCTCTACCTGTCTGTGTCTGTCTGTCGGTCTGTCTGTCTGTCTGTCTCTACCTGTCTGTGTCTGTCTGTCTGTGTCTGTCTGTCTGTGTCTGTCTGTCTGTCTCTCTCTACCTGTCTGTCTGTCTCTGTCTGTCTGTCTGTCTGTCTGTCTGTCTGTCTGTCTGTCTGTCTGTCTGTTTCTGTCTGTCTGTCTGTCTGTCTGTCTGTCTGTCTGTCTGTCTGTCTGTCTGTCTGTCTGTCTGTCTGTCTGTCTGTCTGTCTGTCTACCTGTCTGTCTGTCTCCCTCCCTCCCTCCACTCCAGATGGGTAGAGATACACAGATAGCTGTTGCTGTATGTCGTATCTGTCACGCCGAGATGCTTTCCCTACAGGCTGCAAGAGTTAATCTATAACACCAGTGTTATCACTGGGGCCCTGGGTTTATTTTTAGCAGCTTTCATTACAGTTTTCTATCCTGTAGCCAGATTGGAAGGGTTGAGATTTGTCAGGAAGAAATCATGAGATGTTCTCAGCTTGCTATGGCAGGAGACATCTAAATTGTCTCATTATGGACCTGGGTTATGACAGCCCGAGCCACCCTTAGAGCAACGGCAGATGAGCTGTGTGAGCTGAGGTACAATTACTTTACCATCTTGAAATGCAATGAGTCTATGCGTGTGTGTGTGTGTGTGTGTGTGTGTGTGTGTGTGTGTGTGTGTTCGCAGCACCTGTCCAACTAGTCCGCTGCTCAAACTTCAGCTGCAGTATCACACTGTAGTAGTTGTAGTACTGCAGGTATCACTGAGACGTTTAAGGTGTCTGGATGGTTTAACCAAACATCAGGCAGACTTCCTTCTGTCATATTCCACCCACTTATTTTTGACAGTTTTCTTTTCTTTTTTTTCAACTGGACTGAAAAGCGTCTGATTGAAAATATGCACCATCACCTACATTTGAATAGATTCTAAGTAAATTCTTTGGGAAAGGCCAGATTTTTTCACCAAGTCCTTGCAATCGAACGATATTTCTGTGCTATTTCTACGCAATCAATTGTTATTTCTTGGCTATATTTCTCAACATTATGAAACTGACCGTTATTTCTAGGCTATTTCTTGTCATTACTATACAAAGCCTGTGTGTTCTGTATCTGAATGCTGAGAGTGTTTCAGGGGAAGCAAACAATACTCCTGTTAGCCCTAAAAACCTACTCAAAAGACAGAGTGTGTTAGCATTTAACCACCTGGATTTGAAAGAAATGAGCCGCATGCCTGGGGAATGTGTGAACGTCCCTCATTCAGCGTGTATCTGGAACAATAACAACAGGATAATGCGCAGATTAGTGCTCCTGGGGGCAAAGATGGGCTTTAGATGCGGAAATATGCAACAGAGACTTTGCCTGCTGCAAATGAATTAGCCCACTGTTCGCCCACAAATATAGTGTGTAACATGCTTGCAGGAGAAGATTAGTGTGGAAATGGAACTTGAGATGTCTGGCGTTTCAGGGATATACATTGAAAACATTCGGCAAGCCGTCTGGCTCAGTCGTGCACTTCACTATTGTTTAAAGCTGAAAGCTAAAAAGCCTTCTCTATTTTCCTCTCAAGTTGTTCTTTTAAAAACGTTCAGTATGCCACGGCCGGTCATTAATTAAGAAAGGCTGCAGAGAGACTTTGCCTTCTTTTCTAACGGCGTCTTGAATTCTGCTCTTGAAGGAAGCCACAGTCTATTCAACTATTAAACGAGCTTGAGTGTCTTGAATGCCACCGACAGGTTTCAGAGACAGTTTCAATCAGGCGGCGTCCTCAGGGTCACAGCTGTGGCTTGTTCATATAACTGGCTTAACATCTTCTCTCAGCACAGCTATAGACACTAAAACTGGTGAAGAGAAACTTAAAGAAGCAGGAAACGTATCGTAATTGAGACTTTTGTGAGCTGCTCAACTGCCGTCCGCGGTATTTCTTGCTGCTTTGTCCGAACCTCTGCAGTCCATCAGTTGTACTTTATCCTGAGCGGTTACCTCAGCCCCCTTTTCTTAAACTTAAGGAAGGTCTTTTCTCTTGGGAATGCTAAAAATGGTGCCAGTGTCTGCGAGGAGAGGACACAGGAATGTCATGACCCCATGTGAGTGATGTCAATCAGCTTTCTGATGGGAAACGCTCAGTGGGGATTTGTAGTGTCTTTTGAAAAAAGGGGAGGCAGCGGCTAAAGACAGAGAAATGATGATGTTCATTAAGAAGAGAGAGGAAGGCACACTATTAAAAGGTCTTTGCATTGATTTTTCTCTGCCTGTGAAATCAGTCATAGCCTAGAATATCTTCTGGCTCTAGAGGCAGCAGTATCTTGGATTTGGGACGATATTACAGTCTACATTACTAAGTAAAAATGTAGAGATTTGTTTAGGTTATTTTGGAGGGTCTCAGGCTCTAGGGACAATCTAAATGTCTAAATGTCACTATAAATCTCAGCTTCTGTTTGTTCTTGTTTTTTCAATCAGCCTCTTGTGAGTTCTCAAAATTTTACAGACGTCAACGATGCCTTCACAGCTCAGTAACTCAAAACTTTATGAGATTATTGAATGAAAACATGCGATCACTGAGATATTTATCCAAATAAAATGCTCTGCTTTTACTCAAATTTCACTGGCTTCAAAATCTGGATGTGGTGTGAAAGATCACTTACATTAAATATCCCACTGCAAATAAAGATCTGCTGCAAAACGTAGAAAGGAAAATCCCTGGGTCTCAGAGAGGAGGTGATGTGAAAAGGTCACGGAGACACTTGAGGTGGACCTAACCATTTAGAAAAGAGGGGCTTAGGGGGATCAAGCCACACTTATTGAGAGATGACTGAGAACATCTGGGATCGCTCTCAAACACACACACACACACACAACTAAGACTTTCACACACTGCTATTATACTCATCTCTAATCTTGGATCAAACACTGCGACAGGATGCACCTCCACAAGGTCTGGTGCTGCGTGGTGGTGTTTGTAATCTTGAGGGAGAGTGAGAGAGACATGAGACACTAGGCCACGTTATCTGCTGCGCTTCGGTCCAACCACACGGACTTGATGAACTACAACGCTGGGTGGCCTTAAAGAGGCCCACACACACACACACACACACACTTATCTATACATGTCTCTTGTTTCCTCATCCATTACCACTGCCATCCCTCTTTGCATCTTGCCACGTATTGTTGCCCAGGCACCGACGGGCTTGGCTCACCATCAAGTTAAATGTGATAGAGGGAGGTTGCGAAGTCCGATCTAATTGGTCTCTCCCTTTGGGTGCTTGTGTGTCCTCCAGGTCCCATGGCCTCCATGGACCATGGCAGAGAGCTGGAAGAGGCCTCTACAGTGAGAAAAATGGTCCAGCAAAGCCCTGCAAGGGCCGGTCAGACCCACAGACCAGGTGGCTGGAAGAGGAGACGCCCAAGGCCCCGTCTCTCCCACAAGGGGCCCATGCCGTTCTAGAGCAAGGTGAGTGTCAAGCAGTGAAACAAGATCAGACACTCCTTCATTTGTTGAAACTTCTGGGAAAAAAACTTTCAGACCAGCTAGAAATCTAATGAGAAAAGCTTGTGCCTGTCTGTGCTGCATTTGCCCCTGTCCAACTTTCTTTCAAGTACTGTACGATTTACTTTATTTCTCAAGAAAAAAATGAGCAAAAGCACTTCCCAATACTATTAAATCATAACAGCTGACTGGTGAGGCAGCAATTTCACACAGGAATTTTGTAAGAGGAATATGTTGTGAAGCCCTACATAGTTTGTTGGCTGAATCAGTTTGGATGTTTTCTTACTGGACCACTGGAAACTGTTAATGACCATCGTAGCCAGACTCGGCTCCAACACAAGGATGTTATTGTTGGCACAGAAAAAAGTGCATGTCTTAACAGCTTATTGGACTTTAGCCTACCAGCTTGACTGCCTCCGTACTACCATGTTTCTAAGAGTGCGTCATATGTTTCTTCATATGGGAGACAGTTATACTTAGAAACCTAACCTTTGAATCAATTCAACTTGCATAAATCTTTTCTCTCTACCTGATTGAGTCAATTAAAACCTCTTTTCCAAAGATAATACTTTGGAGGGTTGAGTTTCGTAGCCGTAATGCTTTTCCTCACAGGAATGTTTGCCTTGCTGTCAAGTAAAACAAGATTTTTTTGTGGAAGCACTTTCATCCAAAATCAAAAATAATATTTTACTTATCACCTTTTCATGGTTTGATTTTCTTTTCTCAACCAAAACAAACTCTCTGTATCTCTACAAAAACATATCAAGCTTCATTGGAAAACCAAAGTATACTACATCTAATTAAACGACATGATCAGGTTTACAGTACATACAGATTCAAACTCTCTGTGCACTTGCTAATGTTTGCATGTCTCTGTGAATAGAAAGTGACAGCGGTACGATCATGTTCCTGCAGTCAGAAGCACAGGGACCCATTCAAATGTCTCTCCCAGACGCTGTGAGAGACAGGGAAACTTGACAAAACACAATATCCCAGCGGGGAGGTGCCGACCATACAACACTGACCTAAAGAGGTCCGCCATAAATTAACGCCGTAGCGAGAGGCGGCTGCAGCCACAGAGTGTCAAGGCATGGTTAATCAGTTTTCAGGAAAAGGGATCAAAGCCAGAGATGTTTGAAGCCTCTATTCTCTAAAACTGCCAGATGAGTTTTACAATCTATGACGAACTATGGATTATTTTTTTATTTATAGACAAGGTCAGACTCCTTTCAGTCTTGCGTTCAATACGGGACTCCAGAGTCCCACAACAGACTTGACAACAATAAGTGAGGTCAGTGCAGCGCGCTCTCAGGACAACACCGGTCCTCCAACTGTTTCTCAGCCTGCCAATAAAACGTGAGAATCCTCCGTGGTCAGAGCTTGTGTTCGGTGCCAAAGTGCCGGCCACACAATACGGGGAGCTTCAGGAAGTTGTGAAGCTCTGTAAAAGTGAACGGCTCAGTGAGTCACAATGCTGTCTCCGCTAACACCACTTGAACCACAACACACTTGGGCTCCTCTCATTCTTGCAAAGTTCACAGTTCACCTCATTCAAGGATTTCCCTGCATGCCGTGCCAATTTACCCCAACCTGACCAGAGTGGGACTCCAGCTGTCAATCAGCAGCTTTCTCAGTGATAATACTTCCAACTGGCATAGAGAATGATCCACAGAGTTACAAGTCGTCTTCATGGTTGAGTTGCAGTTTGCTTCGTCTTGATGGGAACCAGTCCATCCAGCAAGTCAGTCTTCACACACTTTAAAGGGATAGTTCAACATTTTGGCAAATTGCGATAATACCTGTAGTCATAGCAGTAGGTTTGTTACCTTTAATTGTTCATGCAAGCTAATTTTAGAATGGCGGAGCAGAGCTGTGAGCTGCTCAGAGCTACACTACGAAGGCTAATGGGATTCCTTGGTTTCCTTTTGGGTTTCTCATCAAATACACAATCCAACAACTCCAAAACGCTCTTGTGGACAAGTTGTGACCTAGCCTGACTCTCGCCAGACCCTTGTAGTTCCGCAAAGCTCCACCAGAGGCGCTACGCTCAGCTTCACACAAGGGTCTGGACTCGAGGGCAATGCAAACTCCTGCACGGGAGCAAAAAATAATGAACCAATCAGGATCGCCGGGCGGGACTTTCGATTCAAACAACAATGGCGGCTCGCAGCGAGGAGTCGTGCATTGGCATTGATTCTGCTATTTCAACTGTGTTGTCGAATCTATCGAATATTAATTCTTTGAAAAATGAACAGAGAACGGTTTTGAAGGCATTTATTGGTAACAAGGATGTTTTCGCTGTTCTTCCGACCGGGAAGTGGCAAGTGGTTTATCCAATCACATGCACGGATTTTTTTTACAAGGCCCCGCCTTCTGAAATACATCGCCTATGGAGCAGTCCCAGACCCTTGTGTGGAGCTCAGCGTAGCTTTGCGGGACTACAAGGGTCTGGCGAGAGTCAGGCTAGTTGTGACCTGCACATTCACCACATTATGATAATAACGGGATGTCACGAGACAGAGTTGTTCGAGGTAAATTCATGCAAAACCGCTAATGCACGTTCCCGTTCCTGCAGTTTTTCAGCAAGCAGTGTCTGTATTTACCTTGAAAACAGCTCTGTCTGGTAACGTTCTTTTATTATCTCATAGCGTGGTGAATGTGCAGGTCACAACTTGTCCACAAGAGCATTTTGGAGTTGTTGGATTGTGTATTTGATGAGTTTGATGAGAGAAATGCCATTAGCATCCATAGCGTACCTCTGAGCAGCTCGCGGCTCTGCTCCGCTGTTCTAAAAATAGCTTGCACCGACAATTCAAGGTAACCATCGTACTCCTAAAACTATAAGGATTATGGCAATGGGCCAATTTGCCAAAATGTTGAACTATCCCTTTAAGCTTGAAAGACTCTGTTCATCCTCTTGTGTTGTGCTCCTTTATTCAGTCTGAGCTGATGATGCGAAAAACACCTCTGGAAGCAGCTGGAGATGCATTTTGTTTGATCAAAGCTAGAGTTGAATGGAGACATCCAGCTGAGGGCTGGAGAGACGTCTGGGCAGACGCCAGTATGTGGATGTCATTATAGACCTGAACTTAATTTAACTTAACAGCGGTCTTCACTAAAGATTACCTATAAAAATCGACTTGACAGTGTCCATCCTCTGGTCCCATTCCATTAAGTGATATCTTCCCGTTTCAGTGTCAAAAGCAGCCCATCTTTTATTCTCTAAGACACCTGAGACAAAGTTTGACTTTTCATCATTACACATTCCAGATGTGAATGCCTCGGAGAAGAAGGATGGCGACCCGGGTCATTCCTCTTTCAGCATGTGAGGAGACTCAGATCCGAACGTGCTATTACAACTCTTGGATCTGAGCCATGCCAGTGACAGTCTCAAAGACGACAGGATATTACAGATTTAAAGCCGCAGGCAATTTACGAAAAACCCTTTGAGACCCCGAGTGTGAGAAAGCTCAGTGAATGAGTCTTCTAAAGAGTTTTCCATCAAAAAAGTAGAGCAGGTCTGCAACTCCTCCCATACACTCACTCTGTGATGTAGTATGACTTCAAGGCACTGACATCATACCGTGGACGCAACGAGCACAAAGGACGACAACAAACAAGAATAGAGATTAGATATACTGTACATCAGGCATTACATGACCATGGAAATATGCCATCTTGAAACAACAGCAGGCTCTTATTACTGAATGAACCTTGTTGTCATGCTACAAAGCTTACAGCATCTGAGATCTCAGGGAATTATCACAGGACAGGAGAAGATAAAGGGGGAGGCGAGATAAAAGATTTCCTCATTGTTAAGGAGCGATCCAGTGCCCCCAGCTCAGAATAATGTTGGGCTTGTGTTCCACGGCGAGATATACAATTGTTTTTCTTCTTCCCTGCTGCACTCTTCTATCAAAGACCACGGAATCTGATTGGAACATGTCCGAACCTTTTCTTCTAGTTTTTAAGAGCGAGATAACACGGGGAAGAACACAGTGAAAGCTCTAGTAGAGTCTCCCTGCGGGGGGGGGCCTTATTGGAGAGGAAATTGAAATGTCTGCATGACTCATGAAATGATTTTTAGGACTACAAAGAAAATAACACACTGATGGTGCTTGTTCTGTGTTGTTTTCTGTCTTGCAGGCACTGCTTGGAGCGCCCTCCCCCAGGTTCTGATTTCTATGCTCTTCCTTTGCCTTGGGGGGCCTTGCAACGAAGGGCCTACGCTTGCCCAGCCTGAAGAGTGATGTCCATAGCACCTGCTGGTTCTTCAAGCAACTCTGTCCACAAAAAAAATCAGGACAAGCCGCTCACCCTCAGCTCTAGGAGGAATTGGGGGCAGGGAAGGGGGGTGGGGGGTATTGAGCTATCAGACTCTATTTCTCTGTCTCTCTCTTTCTCTTTCTCTCACTCCCTCACTACTTATCTATCTCTGTCTTCTCCCAAGTGTTTTATTTTATTTTATTTTATTTTATTTTTTCCAATTTTCCTATCATTTGCTTAATAGAGCCCGATCATAGCGATCTCCCCGAGTGTTTCACACACTTTGCATGACATGTGGTGGAGAGGGATCTTAGTCTTAAAGCATCTGTCACTTCTCCATGGTGTGGTATTCCCATCCCTCAGATTCAAGGTTACTGCAGCCGCTGATTTCTTTGCTATGTAGCTACTAAACAGCTTTACTTGCGGGAGAGGGCGCTGATCATGCAGAAGGGCCGTGTCAGTTTTTAATAGTTGACAATAGCAAATATTAAGTTCACTTATGATACTCTGGATGTCTGCTGCATAAAGGAATCAAAGGTTTTCGTGTTTAAAATATGGAAGAGCAAGAGCGTCACGTCTGAACATCATTCTTAACCATCACTTAATTATCATTAACGGTGCTTTGTACCTCCTGATGACAGTACGTCCACATGCAAAGTAAAGAGAGCACATATTGTCAAAAACAATCTATTTAAGTGACAGAATAATTCCTTCATTGAGGAGATTCTTTAATCCAAAGCTATTTTGGTGTTTCTGAACTCATTAACACCTTAGGGAGGGGTTTACCGACACGCTCAAGGTTACTGTAACATGCCCCACCTTGGATGAGTCCTTTGACCCCAAATCCCCAATCCCAATCCTGTCCCCAATCCCCCAGCCTTCGCACCACACTGCTGCCCTGCGCAGCTGCTCTACACGACTGTTAACTGGCAGCGGCGCTCTGCTCCACCGACAGGACGCCTTGCCTTTTAATGAAGTGCCAAATAATAACCTTCTCCACAATGCTGCCAGGAACAAAGGAATGAAAGGTTAGGGAGAAACACATTACCTCTTGTTTGAAGTCTTGATACACTGACACATTATGCATTTTACATTTCTGCAACAGAAATCCCACACGAGATAATATTAGCGAGGAGGACAAGTTTAATTAGACCAAAAAGAGAAAGAGAAAAAAAAGAAGGAAAACAACAGCTCAGTTAATACGCCACAGTCACCAGCCTGACACTGGGGCTCGGGCTGTTTTAATATTCAGCATAAGGCTGGTTCGACCCCTTGACCGATATCTTTCACTGACAAAATGCTATGCCTTTCCATCATACTGGAATATATTACTGTTTATGTTTATTTCTGTGTTCAAGTAGATTTTTTTTCTTTTTTCTCAGGGTGCTGTGATAGAGGCTTGTACTAGAGCAGTCTATTTTGTGCATTTATTTAACAAGACACAAACATACAGTACATTTAAAGCTTCTATGAGCATATTTTCGTATACTGTATCTTTACTCTCCCTGTATGTATTCACCAATATAGCCATGTATCCCCATTCAATCCGTTCCCTGCGTTACGTTGGGTACAGTTGCCTTTCTAGTCCGCCCTTCCACAGCACAGGTGGTCGTGGCTTTGATCATTACGCTCATTAAATCCTAGAGTTAATCTTTCTCAGATGGATCTCCCCAAGGCTGGCCGGGGCCACTTAGTCTGAGCTCATTGTTAAATTGGCTTAGACTGAAACCACACCCTTCCCCCTCCCCAGTCCCAACCCCCCCTGCTGATTCAGTGTGTAACCATGTAACATATTAGGATTGTAACCTGTAGAGCAGCCACCTTCAAATCCATGGTTGTGTATTACTGTAGGTGTGCGGAGCAACTTCCTAATTGTTTTTATTTTGTTTGTTTGTTTGTTTTTTTCCCTCCATCAGATTTTCAGTGAAAATCTGATTTCAAATCACTACAATTCAATCATCAAACACCGTCAGTCGGTTTTGACCAAACACGCAACTGGCAGGTCAACCTAGATTTTCCAAACACCTTTTCCCTCTCGCCATGTCTCATGCAAATATTATAATAAAATGGAGAGTCTTCTCAGTCCCAGCATGAGAAGCTTTTATTAAGAGAGCATCTAAAATCACAGTGGTAATCCACCCAGCCAAGCTCACCTTGATTAAAAATGTATTCAATCCTAGGGCACTGTGAAGAGTAATAATTTCAGTTCCACCAGTTTTTTTTTTTTTTTTCATATCCGCTTAGACAGAGATGTAGATTTCATTAATGCTCCTTGGGAGTGAGACAGCTTTGCTCAGGATGTCTCATGTATTATTGGGGAAGATAGTAGGAAGATATGAGCTGGGGATGGAAGTTCAAAGCCGCAGGAGTTGGGATGCTGGAAGTCGACTATAGGTCATGACGAGGGGTTCAAATCAATATTTCCCCCATCTCAGAAGTTTTTGTTACGGAGCCGAGCAACGTCTGTATCCGCACTGTTCTTCATGAATGTATCCTCACCATCTGCACCAGCCATGCTGCCCTTTCAGAGACCAGAGCAAACCAATGTTTATGTCAAGTACCCTTTTTAATCTTGGTCTGGTTATCAGTTGAATCCAAAAAAACACAAAAGCCAAATATCCCACTGATCCAAAGTCTCCAGTGTCAACAAGTCCCAACCAATAGACGTGGCTTTGCTCCAAGACTTCTCTGTATGGGTTCGCAAGGCTGCACTTTTGCAATTCCATTATGCTGCTGGAAAAATACACCCTGAAAACAAGAGTCTCTTGATATGGAATGGTTTTCCAGTGTATTGTGACAATTTTTTTGTCTGATTCTTGTCTAGCTGGTTGTCCAAAGCTTATACTTTTTTGAATACAGTTGTGACGAGCTGTATCTTTTGTGGATGTAACAAAATAGAAAAGTAGTCTGCAGCACAATATGTCGTGGACACGTGAAAGCTTTCAGGCGTTCTTTTCTTGTAGATCCTAGCCCACGGCCCCCCCCTGCACATCAGGTTAATGGGCCTTGTGGTGTGGAAGGACAAGCACGTCCAGGCTCAAACTGAAATGGTAAACCAATACATTATGCTCGGGGAGCAAAACCATTTTCCTTAATGGTCTTTTCCAGCAAGGCTTACACAAGAGAAACAATTCCTATCCTCTCAATGTTTCCTCTCCAGTTCCTCTTCTCTGTGACATCACAAGGCCTGAGTAATGTTCCTATGCACTCGTTAGCATGTTTTCCTGGTAGAAAAATGTTTGTGCTGAGAACTTGCCCCATTGTGTTTAGTTCTTTTTGTCCAAAATGCATTTGGCTGGGAGTGTGTAAGGAGTGGGGTGAGCTGAGAGATAGATGTGTGTTACTCATGGAGATGAGAATAAGCTAGCAGAAGGTTTTAAAGATATTAGCTTAGCCATCGAGCTCTGTTTCCCAGTAGCTATAGGCACAAAATCTTCACAGAAAAACACAAGGTTATTTAGTTTCTTTTTTGTTTTGTTTGTTACTTTCTTGTCATCCTATTGTCATCGTATATTCAGTTCTCTACCAGACATCTTTTCTTTAAGACTACACTGCACCAAACTTTTCATTCATTAGGGAAATGGAAACAGAGTTGGCAACGCAACACATTCCATGATTTTACCTTGTGAATCTCTAAGCCCATCAAACTGGATCATGTTGGCCTTCAGAGTGGGTGTCTGCAGGATCAAGTGGCTGATATTCAATCCAATGCATTCACACATTTCCACCGGCTGGGCAATCCAAAGGATAACTAGATTCCATCTCCCGTGGGAAATGACTATGATCTGTCATTATCCTGGAGCCTCAAAATGAGACTTCCTACACCCAGAATAGCACAGGCCCCCTCCTGCCGCGATTGTGACACGTTCTCCATCTATGTATCCACGCTGTCCAATCAGCTACGTTCAAAACAATCTGGAGAGATGCAGTCTGTAGCTTACACACCATCGCAACAGTGTTACTAGGTCTCAAGCAGATTCCATTTGAAAGACAATGTATTACTCCTGAAACGTATATTCTGTTTATGGTGTGTGCTCATATTACTCACCAGGCCAAATGTACAGTCCCTGTCTCTGTTTTGATGTTGAACTGGGCAAAAATAAATGACATAAATAAATAAATAAAACAAGTGTATCAGAAATGGTTGAAATACTGTGTACATATTTGAACTTTTGGTTTCTAATTTATAAAAGATAAGCTTTAGCTCTTGGAGTACTTATTTTATTTTTTCCTTTCATGCGTAGCTTTGTGTTTTTATTTTCTATTTCTGTAAAGTGTGTAAATATATCTTTATGATAATAAGTAATATTAAAAATCTTATTTTAAGAAAACACTGTGTCGTGTCTTTTTTTGTGACAAATGAAAAAGCAGGTACTGTTTATCGTGGTGTTTTAGCAGTAAACACAAAGAGATGGAGATGGTGCTAAATAAAAGATCAAAAAGTTATTTGGATTCACCCTGAGGGAAACATAGATTTCAACAAATTGCCTGTCTTAGCTACAGCAACATCTCATCCAAAAACCACCAAAGCCGACCTAATGGTGGTGCCACAGGAAAAGCAAAGAGGCTGTCGACACCATCGGGATTCGTCCTCTGGAAACCATGAATCTGTACAACGGCTTGTTCTTACCAGTCACATAGAGGTGAAGTGAAGACAAACAATAAGAAGTGTGAAAATATTGAACTGCTGGATGAAGACAGATGACCTTTACAGTGATAATAAGGATCTGTATACACAGTTTATATGGTAGCTCCAGCAGACATTATTAAAGATAACAGAAAGAAGTGAAATGCACAGTATAAATGTGATAATGGAGTGAAACCTGCCTTTGACTTTTAGTAAAATTGCACTTGGCAAAGACATTTGTCATCCTCTCTGTTCAGTGCAGGACGTGACAAAGCCGAGTAACATAAACAAGCAAACTCACAATTCAAATGGGATGCTCTAATCACAAATAATCAGCCCTCTCATTACTCAACACAAGTGTTTATTTTGCTTTAAATCAGCCTGCTTGTTTGTGTTTTTAACAACACTGCCTGCATCTCAACGAAAGGTGGACAAAAAGAGCAACTGCCACAGCCATTAACCTTTACCTTCAGTCAAGTCTTGTATAGAAATTCATCCGTTGCAGTATGCACTGCCTTTGGAAATGTAAATCAACTCTCCATCCATTAAGGAATACTTCAGCAGTGACAGGTAGCCTTTCCAGAGCTTATAGTGCATACTAAGCATGCTACACGTTGATGCATCACAGATGCTGAGCATGCATGGAGACTCTGGATGTGTCGAGAGGCGCTGAGATGTCTGCATACACGTCACATCTACATACAATAGAAGCTCCTCCGGTCATTGCTGCTGAATATTCAAAACAATGGAGCGGAGGTAAACACAGCGTTCCCAAACATTTATATTTCAGATTTACTGAATAAAACTACACAAGACTCTTCTTCTTGAGTATTCATTTAAACATGTGTGTATGACATGGATGTTTAATTCTCAGGGATACAATTTATAGTAGTTACACAATAAATGATATATTTGACCATCACATATGCTTCTTTCTCAACGTGCTGTTTATCTGACAGTGTTCCTCGGTGTGGCAATGTGCTGAAATGTCCGGGGCTTGGCATGGGAGCCACTCTTCCTCCTAAACTCCCACTGGGACCACTCAGGGAAGTGTCTGGTTAACGCGCCGAGTTGACATGCCATGATAGACAAGAGGTGCACCTCTGAGCCCCAGCAGCCCCCAAAGACACCCAAGGTTATATCATCAAGCCTGGGTCAGCTGTATAATTGGTCTTGGGGTCACTGGGAGGATATGGAGCGTGACAACGAGGCTATAGAGTTACAGTTTGTGGCCGGGCAGCGAGGGGCTGCCGCTGGGGCAGAACTGCGAGGCCAGACGTCCCTTCAAAGAGTTCAAGGTCCATCTGCAGCGGCTCCAGCCCTGTTCACCGTCACTGCTGGAAATGTGTGTCACTGCCTGCCGGCCATCAGCGCGCTGCTGGCAGAGCGGGGGAGGTGAAGGAGAGGAAAAATAAAACTTACTGCTGATAATGTCTGTCAGACTGAGTTGTTGAGTCTCATGAGGATCTTTAAATTATTGGGAAAGTATCTTCAGCCAGAGAAAATAGAAGGAGTAGATGTCACAGATTAGGAGTACGTGGTGTTGTACACGTTCTGCCTCCATGTATTCATGCATGTAGGTACTTAGAGAAACAGACTGCAGAAGAAACATCTGGTTTTCTCCTGGCACAGAGTCCTAGAATACATTTCTGCCACATCATAAAACCCTTTACTGCGGTTGGCTCTCCCACATACCACCAACAAAGCCCCCAGAACCACTGACAAAGCCACGCTGATGGATATTACCCAGCTCGCTGCTGTCGCTCAACCACCTGGTCTCCATGGACTCTCATTAGACTCAATGTGCAGACTGGGGTTGCAAATTAAGCACACATGTAACGAGCAGGTGTTGCAAAAGTTTCGATAATATTTTTACCAGCCACGATGGCGTAGTGTTGTTTTCACCTTGTGAGATTATGTGTGTGTGTGTCATCGTGGCAAAATGTGGTCCCAGAAACACCTACTGCTGCGGGAATTACCCGTCGAGTCAGTTTTGACTACTTTGTCAGGTGTTTAATGTGTGTGTGTGTCTGTGGACAGCTTTTGTCAACGGGATAATGTCACAACCGTGCAACGTGCAGTCACGAAACCTTACAGGTGTGTAGTTAAGATCAAAATGAGATGAGTGTGCGCTCATGAGTCACAACGTCAACAAGTTGATGAGCGTGCAGCTGCTGTGATACCATCACACGACTCGACTTATTACTCTTATCTATGTTATTCTCTAGTCGCGCAGCAGTAAGTGCTACTTCTCAAACTCTTTCCAAGGGAGAGCTGCTACAAAATGATATTTAGAGCGATTATGAGAATCATTTTATCATTTTAAAACTCCAGAATATTTAATTTAACATAACACTGACACATTTTTGCCATTTTGGCTCAAATATGTCATTTAGTGCAGTTAATCATCAAGATAGAGTTCATTAAATGTTTATCACTGCATTAATTAACCTAATTAATCAGCTTCAATTTTACCAGCAATTTACTGTTGTTCACATTCACTGATTACATTATTGTGATATTTAACATTGAGCACTTTTAATGCATCACTATTTTGGGTGCATTGTATGCCTCTATCTAATAACAACAACAGGCACACAACAGTAAATGAGGGCAGAAAGAGATAGCAATAGCAATAGCAAGTTTATTTGTATAGCACATTTCCGCAACAAGACAACTCAAAATGCTTTACATGCGAGGGAAATAAGAACATATTTAAAAACAGGCAAGATAAAGAATTAAAACAGGTATAAAAAGAATTAAAACAGATATAAAAAGAAATAAAATCGAAAGGGAGAAAGAGCAACTAAAACATAGTAAAAATGATATAAAATAACATAAAAATGTTACAGTGCAGTTAATGAAAGGCGTCAGCAAACATGAAAGTCTTCAATGTTGATTTAAAGGCACTAAGGGTTCTGGCAGACCTGCAGGTTTCTGGGAGTTTGTTCCAGATAGTGGGTGCATAGAAACTAAATGCTGCCTCACCTTGTTTACCTCTGACTCTAGGTATAGATAAAAGACCAGCACCAGATGATCTGAGAGGTCTGGACGGCTCATAGTTGAGCAAGAGGTCAGAGATGTATTTAGGCCCTAAACCATTTAATGCTTTGTAGACCATCAGCAGTATTTTGAAATCTATTCTGTGAGAAACTGGAAGCCAGTGCAGTGATCTGAGGACTGGGGTGATGTGGTCCACTTTCCTGGTGTTAGTGAGGACTCGAGCTGCAGCGTTTTGAATCAGCTGCAGCTGTCTAATGGACTTTTTAGTGAGACCTGTAAAGACACCATTACAATAGTCAAGTCTACTAAAGATAAATGCATGGACAAGTTTTTCCAAGTCCTGCTGAGACATAAGTCCTTTTATCCTTGATATATTTTTAAGATGATAGTAGGCCGACTTTGTTATGGTCTTAATGTGGTTGTTCAGATTCAGGTCTGAGTCCATGACTACACCTAGATTTCTGGCTTGGTCTGTGGTTTTTAGCATTACTGATTGAAGTTGCCTGCTAACTTTTAATCGTTCTGCAGTGGCACCAAAAACAATGACTTCAGTCTTGTCTTTATTTAACTGAAGAAAATTCTGGCACATCCAGTCATTGATTTGATCAATGCAGGTGCACAGTGTTTGTATGGGACCATAGTCCCCTGGTGATATAGTTATGTAGATTTGTGTGTCATCTGCATAGTTATGGTAACTTATTTTGTTGCTTTCCATAATCTGGGCTAGGGGAAGCATGTAGATATTAAACAGAAGAGGCCCTAGAATGGAGCCTTGGGGAACCCCACATGTAATTTTTGTTCGCTCAGATGTGTAGTTACCTATAGACACAAAGTAGTGATGGGAAATTTACATAAAATGTAAGTTCTTTGTTGACGAACTGCATCTGGTCGATCACTGATTCTGCTCTTGATTTCATGGTGGACAGCTGGAGCCACGCAGGTTGTAATGACAGATGATTTTATATTTTAACACTGTCGATGCTGTTTCAGTTCGTTTTGTTTATAAAGCGCTTCTCATAAACTCAAAGACACTGTACAGGAAGTAAAAACTAACACAAGAAACACAGAAAAGCGTGTGTGTGTGTGTGGGAGAAAGTGCACGCACAAGTCTGCATCTGCCTCTGAACATAAAGTGCAAACAGAGCCTGCAGCAGGTAAGAGGCAGGAACAACAGTTTGTGTAATGCACCTCAGCTGTGTTAACACCAGCAGCTCTGCAGTGGCAATGGATCACTGGAGTGGTCATAAAAACAAAGCCAGGAGAGGAAGGGGGCGGGGGGAGCTGGTAGAGTAATGCAGGTCTGGGATGGAGGGGATGAGCTTGTGGCTGCATGAGTTACCAGGAGTTTCTTCCCTCGACTGTTCAAATTTACTGCGATTTTGAACTTCCGCTGCACTTTTAAAACAACAACGATGCGGAAACATGACGATGGCGTTTAGTTAATTTGCACCTTTCCCTGAACTGGAGTCTCTTGTCCGTGAGCCAAGACTTCCTTCAGGATTATTCTATACACTGTGCAGCTCAGCCACATTTGCTTTAGCTCACAAGCGAGGAACAAAGCGAGTGCAGCGGCCCATAGGCTAATATAATCAGGGTCATAACTTTCCCATCATTAGAACAGTATATGACGGACAGACTTAAGGATATAAACTGTTGGCTTCCTTAAGCCCTTCCTCAAGTGTCCCCTTCTGGGGCCAAGAGGACACTTCCTTTCCTATTAGACGGAGAAATGCTGGCATCTGTCTCCACGGCATTCTTTGTCCACCGTGCTTACACGAGCATGAAGGTGGGACACTAGTGAAATCTTTACAGGCAAATATGAGCTGGTAAACGAAAGATCCTTAAGTGACATTGTAAATCTGTGAAAAGCCATTGTGTTGCTTTTTTTACAGGAATGTTTTCTATTGTTTGGCTTCTTTTAACATTAAAGCTTCCTCATACCTTCCTACAAGTTATAGATTTTTAACAGCATGGGACGTAAACAAAACAAATGTTAAGTGTCCAGTTGTCCTTGAAGGTTTCTCAGATAGAAACCACTCTACATACACATGCACACATCGCGTGCTTAGAGCCAGGAAGTGAGTGAGCAGATCATACGGGTCTCACCCAAAACCACTTGTTTATCAGCTGCGTGCAGGGCACTGATCATCTGATAACACATCCTGGACTTTACAGAGATTGTTGATGAGTCCCATTCAAGATCAGGCCAGTGAAGCTCGCTCCTCTTTGCCCCAAAACCTGAAGCGCTTTAAGGAACAATTAGCTGCTGATCAGGGGGAACCGTGCCGTGTTATTATCTTGTTAAGGCCAGTTAAGAGGCCGTGTCTCCGAGGGCAGAGCCCAGCCTGTCAGGAAGGCGTCACTTTGCTTCGCGGGCTGCCAGGCAACCACAGAGGCGTTAACCGTCCAAACTTCTTCGCCACATGGACACTCAAAAGAGATAAACACACACTCAAAGACAGACGGCTACATGAGTCGCTTCACTACCCCCAAGGTATTTCCCACATCTGTCTCATAGGAGTCAAGTCTGCGGAGAGATGATGAATGTTTCTGTCTGAACCTGCAAAAACCTTTAGAAAGCCATTATCTAGACACCAAAATGTATAGAAACCGATATTAGTACTTAAATGTATTGACGGCAGTATTAGACAGTGGAGTTACAAAGATGTGACCGGCAAGGATTCATGTCACAGCACGAAGCAACTTCAAAGTGAGCAAACTTCACAACATGAGATGCTTCGTCCAAGTTAGTTGTTAAATTTTAAATCTCTCCAAGAAAGTGCAAGTCATTCCTTATTCCTGATGTAATGGCAGAAGGATGAGAAATGAATCCTGTTCATGACAACACACTTGGTAATGTGCTGGGAGCTTGTTGATATTTGGGGTTTTTTAGTCTCTCTCAGTTGCTCTCGCTGCCATTTTATCCAAGTGATGGAGCAAATGAAACATCACAGTATGTAACAACGTTTTATTGAGGCCGGTTTATTTAATCCAGGGCTGTAAACGATGTAAATGAACAAAGTAGGGGAGTTTAATGTGAAACTGAGCTGTTAGTGTTACATTTACACTCCAATTTATGGTCGACAGGCTGCAGGTTCACATTTCTCAGGTCTTTCCCATAAAAATTCTCAAGTTAATCAAGTAGAAAAGGAGCAAAAGCTTCATTTACGTGAACTCGTGGAAACTTGGCAGCGCGTCTCTCTAAAACAACTCAAACAACAATGATTCAGACAATAGTGGTCATGTTGTTGCTGGATTTCTGCTCCACTTTAAATGGCAAAGAGAAAAACATAAGTGATTGCAGTGGGAGCTGGGACTGCGCCATTCAAAGGAAGACAATGATGTCGTGACACACGCTGACCTATAATTGCCGACATTAGAGCACCGAGGGCCAGTGATTGGCTGGCTTATAGGGCCCTGTGGCCTTAGAGGATGAGAGCCATCATGCAATTGCACAGGATCAGCAAATCACTGTCAGATGCCCACTGGCTAAACCACTCCGAGCCAAAGCTATTTCCCCATCAGTATCAGAGGGTTTACAGAAAACAATAAAGACAAAATGGTTACAGAAGAACAGAATGAATCCTCAAGGCGACTCTCAAAAAAACAAAAGAAAGAACAGCGCACAAGTCTTTGTTAGAAATGAGACCCTTTCTTTTTAGTCTTGACACAATTCTGCTCTCTCAGGTAATGACAGTCTCAAGTGCATTGGAAATTAGCATAATGTCTGAAAAATAATAGAGCTGGAGAAACGTTTCATTCTGCACGGCTCATAAATACATTAGCGTGGAGACGGCGACATCAGTTAAAGCAAGGAAACATTTGGTTGATGTCCAGGCATTTCTCATCTGCCAACACAGATTACGTGAACTCCATCTAAACCATAATAGCAGATTTCCTTAAATCACTGCCAAAACTCCACAGTTTAACAAGCTTTTTGAAGATGTTCTAGAAAAGCGTCCCTATTAGCCCGTCAGGCAGTTTCTGATGTCTTAATGCAGGTCAGCACCCAGACCTGCAGCTGCACGGAGGAAGACAGACCGGGAAAGGGGGGGGTAGAGGGTGGAGGGGGGGGGATAAACCCAGAATCAGCAGCTCTCCTTCTGCCTCCTTTCTTATCTGCTCGCACAGCCAGCTGAGAGACACACAGACACAGCACTCTTACACCACAGCCAAGCTTTCCTGGCATCTCTCTCTCCCCCCGACCATGGAGAGATGAGTTTGTCCTCCCATCTACACCTCTGTGTGAAGCCCAGCAACACACATCCAGCAGCAGCAGCAGCAGCAGCAGCAGCAGCAGCAGCAGCATTAACAGTAGCAGCAGCAGCATTAACAGCAGCAGCAGCATTAACAGCAGCAGCAGCATTAACAGCAGCAGCAGTAGCAGCAGCATTAACAGCAGCAGCAGCAACAACACACATCAAGCAGCAGCAGCAGCAGCAGCAGCAACAGCAGCAGCATTAACAGCAGCAGCAGCATTAACAGCAGCAGCATTAACAGCAGCAGCAGCAACAACACACATCAAGCAGCAGCAGCAACAGCAGCAGCAACAGCAGCAGCATTAACAGCAGCAGCAGCAGCAGCAGCAGCAGCAACAGCAGCAGCATTAACAGCAGCAGCAGCAGCAGCAGCAGCAGCAGCAGCAGCAGCAGCAGCAGCAGCAGCAGCATTAACAGCAGCAGCATTAACAGCAGCAGCATTAACAGCAGCAGCATTAACAGCAGCAGCATTAACAGCAGCAGCAGCAGCAGCAGCAGCATTAACAGCAGCAGCAGCAGCAGCAGCAGCATTAACAGCAGCAGCAGCAGCATTAACGGCAGCAGCAGCATTAACAGCAGCAGCAGCAGCAACAGCAGCAGCATTAACAACAGCAGCAGCAGCAGCATTAACAGCAGCAGCAGCAGCAGCAGCAGCAGCAGCATTAACAGCAGCAGCAGCAGCAGCAGCAGCAGCATTAACAGCAGCAGCAGCAGCAGCAGCAGCAGCAGCAGCAGCAGCAGCAGCAGCAGCATTAACAGCAGCAGCAGCAGCAGCAGCAGCATTAACAGCAGCAGCAGCAGCAGCAGCAGCAGCAGCAGCAGCAGCAGCACAGCTGGCTGGCCAGCTGTTGGAGTTGTCAGAGCCACAGATTACTTAAGAAGTGGTGGACGGCCCTTTTTCAACAGCTGCTCGAGCTCGTACAGGAGCGCACACACACACACACAGACACACACACACACAACAAGCGTACATAAGAGTGCAGGCATGAGCCATATGCAAATACCACAGGATTGTCCTTGCCCATACATTCCCACCGGAGCAAATCTGCACTTTCCCATTTCTCCTTCAGGATATTAATTGATTAAAAATTCAACATATGGTAATACAAAGCTTGCAGGCGATAGATTCAGTCGAGTCCCCACAGAAAATCAGAGTGATGTCTTATCAACTAATTATCTTCTCTGAATTGTTTATCAAACACACGCCCTGAAGACTTTTCTTTCATTTGCTGCTGTGTTCTTCGAGTCTGCACATAACTGGGAAAATTGTATATGTATGCGCCTGTGTGTGTGTGTGTGTGTGTGTGTGTGTGTGTGTGTGTGTGTGTGTGTGTGTGTGTGTGTGTGTGTGTGTGTGTGTGTGTGTGTGTGTGTGTGTGTGTGTGTGTCGGTAGGTGACATCTCTGGCTAACATTGCCTGTAAGACCATAAGCACAGACATCAGCAATATACAAAGCACACTGACCGTGGCTGCCACAGGGAGACACAGGAGATGAGTCAGGAGGGGTGGAGGCTGGAGGCTGGAGGGTGGAGGCTGGAGGCTGGAGGCTGGAGGCTGGAGGCTGCAGGGTGGAGGCTGGAGGCTGGAGGCAGGAGGCTGGAGGCTGGAGGCTGGAGGCTGGAGGCTGCAGGGTGGAGGCTGGAGGCTGGAGGGTGGAGGCTGCAGGGTGGAGGCTGGAGGCTGGAGGCTGCAGGGTGGAGGCTGGAGTCAGGAGGCTGGAGGCTGGAGGCTGGAGGGTGGAGTCAGGAGGGGTGGAGGGTGCAGGGTGGAGGCTGGAGGCAGGAGGCTGGAGGCTGGAGGCTGGAGGCTGCAGGCTGCAGGCTGCAGGGTGGAGGCAGGAGTCAGGAGTCAGGAGGATGGAGGCTGGAGGCAGGAGGATGGAGGCAGGAGGCAGGAGTCAGGAGGCTGCAGGGTGGAGGCGACGATCGAGGGCCGGCAGGTTAACGCTGAAAAGAGCAGACAAAGCTTGTAAGTATAAAAGATACACTGGTGGTTGAATGTTTTTCTTATATGAAGGTAATATAACAAAGTTATATAATACTCTTACTTTCAGTTCAAAATGACATGTTGTGATGGGGAGGAACCTGTTTCGCCAGATTAATCCAGATTTATTGCTGTTTCACATCAACTACAGTGAAATCCAGCACATGCAAGAATTACTTACAATGCATGGCAACATATATTTTTTTATTGCCATCGTTACCAAGCAGTCAATATGTAATAATAATAATAATAATAATAATAATAATAATAATAATAATACATTTTATTTCTAATGCGCTTTTACAAGTCCTCAAAGAAGCTTACACAAAAATAACAACACAATTAAAATACAGAAACAATATAGAAGGCTCAAAAATAGATATTAAATGAGGTATGATACAATATGTGAAAGAGTTTGCCCCATGCTGTGGGGAAATGTTTATTTATTATGATTATTGCACAAAAAGGAGGATTATTGGGGAGAATCACAACGGATACAAAAATAAACAGGCTTTGTGATGTCATGTTTATAAACAATGTCATCCTGTATCCATGCCTTTCATGTAAACCTGTAATTAGCATGTACACATGCATATAATTCATCTAGTTTACTCAACAACTTTCCAAACCCAGACTGAAGCGACCTGCAGCTTCATGACATGAGTTTAGGTAGTTACACTATATCATTGTCTGTACTCGTAGCTGAGTACACACAGAGAGTACACAGAGTACACAGAGAGTACACAGAGAGTACACAGAGAGTACACAGACAGGCAGCAGCCCAGAGTGTGTTCCTGTTTTTCCTGGAGCACATCTGCCTGCAACAGGTAAACACTGGAAGCGAACCTCATGGATCAACACACAGCCGACCAATCACCTGTCAGAATACCCCGGCGAGGGGGAGGCACTGGGAATCCAGTGTCCACATTGGCTGATAAGGAGATGATTTGACATGAGTCAGATTTGAGAAGAAGGTGTGCAGGACTTCAGTAAAAACACTGAAAAAAACTACAACAAACAAGCACACAATAATATTTCAGAGTCTAATGATATTAAATTATATTGTGCCATAAACTCAAGTGGGGTAATTAAGTTACAACATTTAGATTCAATGACCTCCGGCAGTGTGATGAAAGAAAAATGGCGCAGACTCGTCTTGTAGCCCAGAAGAGATGGTGCACATGGGGCCGTCCCTCCAACGGCATCTTCACTCATGTAAACATGACCTCTGTTAGAATAACAACAGCCTGAAAACTTTCTAAAAGCCAATCTCAGTGCAGAGGGACGCTCCATAAAACCAGGCCAGACACTTTGAAAATCCCCAAGTATGTCTACGCCAAACACACGGCTTAGTGGCGATGGAGGGAGAAATTCAGTGGCACATTCTTAACTTTGGTTTTTAAAGATAAATCACCGGGCCTGTGGCTCCGTGTGGCGGGCAGGAGGTGAACGCCATGTGTTCCTGTCATCACAAGTTCAAAACCAGCTCACGACCTCTGCTAGACATCATCTGTTTCCTTCACGAATTTCCTGTCATGTTCCAGTGAGCGGTATCTACCGGAGCAGGGCTTTTCCTTAATGGATAATACTGGTGTGTCTTTTTACATTATCCCTACTGATGTGGGGCGGCACACCTTAAAGAGAAGACATCTGCTGTTATCCATTATTGTGCAGCATAAAAACAACACTGACATGACAGTGACTAAATATCTCAAGCACTGTAATCCATCACAGAGAAAAGATGAACTTTTTTCCACAGTCCCTGTTCATTATTATTCCACTGTGAATGAGACGACTGTTTTCATATCGCTATGGTTGTTACGCTGCTCTTCTCTCTCTGTCAGTCACCGGCAGCCACAGGAAGTATGTGGTCGCCTGCAGGAAATAATCCTTCAATCACACGTCAGCTCTCAAATTTAATTGTCACATTCATGTCGTTTTATTCAAGGAATTATTGTTCTGTGGCACAGCAGCTAATTTCAAGCGAGGTTGACAGGATGACTCTTGGAAATGTAAAAAATAAGGAGGAATCAGAAGTTGCACAGCAAAGCCTGCAAAACCCTGTCTGGTAGAAATGAATCATTAAACTGCTTTTAAACTGCACTTTAACCTGTTGACCAAGCTACTGTCGTTTATCAAGGTTGAAAAGATTAAAAAGGCTGAATCAAGTCAACTGGACTCAGTTTTTGTCTTAAATATAAAAACTAAGTCCAGTTGATTTGATTCAATTGCCTAGAGATGCCTTTGACCTGGACCAATGAGAATTTACACAGACACTTAAAAAGGCTGTTTTCTGTAAATAACTTCTGAATGTGGTCTTGACTTATCTTTATTAAAAATGCTTTCCTAAATAAGCTCTTGTCTACATTCATGCTGGTGGCTGCGTGGGTTTTATTAGCAGTGTTTGCAGTGAAATGCTAACAGCAGCATTGTGTGTCGGCTACATGGAGGAAACCAAACCTACCTGATGGGACTGTCCATTAAAACCAGTGGACTCTGTTTCCAGCACTGATGAACCTCTGAACAGCTCAGCTGTTGTTGTTGTTGCCTCCTTGTTGTTCCCAGTTAATGTTGAAGTCTCGCCACGTGGAAGAAACAGGTCGAGTGACGTCCTCCCCGCTCAGGTGGAGATGAAGCTGAACCAGGTGAACAGGTGGCGGATGCTCCGCTAACTGGAGCTTCTGGTGACGTCATGGCCACGTCGTCCTCCTCCTGCCAACTCTTAATGCTAAAGCCGAGAAACCGAGACATTAAAACAAAGTCGAGATAAAAGGTTTGTCTCCGAAATTCACTCTCTCTGACTCTGTTTTTTGAGCGTTTGCTGTGTTTTCTGTTTCCGCCCGACCGGCCATTTTTGTTTCCGGTCGTCAGCAGCACGTGACCAGACGTGTGCCGCATCATCATCATCATCATCATCATCATCATCATCATCTATCTCTCTCTTTATTAATAACAGCGCACAAGTGCAGTTGTTAAAAGAGCAGTGGGGGGTCAAATCATAAATCATCCATCCATCCAAAAAACTGATCATATATTTTTTTATTTGCAAATAAAGTAACTGCATCCATTGGTTTATATTGGCTATCAACAGTATGATTGATTAATGTGATTTGATTTTCAAAAATGATAGCTTAATTTGGGGGGTTAGAGTTTGTTTGTTTCCCACTAGAGTTCAAAGGTTGTTGCGTTTGGTTATAAACAAAAGTTGAGAGGAAGGTGAAATTTCTAATGGTGGAGTTAGATAAGAGGGGAAAACATGTGTAAATAAATAAGTAGATGAATAAAATCAGCAGGATGAAAATTTGCAGCATTCATCCTCAGGGAATCATGAATTTCTGTCCAAACTGCTGTAGCAGTCGGTCTGATAGTTGTCTTCAGCCTTTAGAGCAAAGTCGTGGATTGAGCTATATATATATATATATATATATATATATATATATATATATATATATATATATATATATATATATATATATATATATATATATATATATATATATATGCTGCTATTATGCCTAAAAACAGCCTGACATTTTCACAAAATGTTTTCTGTTGCAAATTTGCAGTATAGAAAATGCCATCTGTATAAGACAGGGTTGTGTTCAAAGACAGGCCTGCTCTTGCACAGGGGGTTTGAACCCACATCCGTGGCTGTCAAAAGAGCCTATATTCAGATACATTTTTAAACTGTAGTATCAAGTATCAGCCCAAACCACACAAAGTTGAGTCATAGTTGTGTGTTTGTTTGCTGTGTCTGCTTCAGGGAAAGTAACTACAGTTTACTAGAAACTCACACTATAATGACCTCAGCCGCTGGCAGCGCTCCACAGACCTTTACAATGTGCCAGCAACACAACTCAATGCAACAAAAGGGACACCCGAACAAACAGAGCAGCTCTGTGCTCAACCTGGATATTTGACAGGTTATTATCCCATTAGATTGGATTCATTTACAGTCCAGACAATATATGAATGCAGAAAGAGACACGCTGAGAAAGTTTCTGGCACTGAAAAACAACTGAAACTTTTATTTAGGTTCAGAAAAATAGTTAATCTATATATCAGACTGTTGTTCCTTTGACCGTGGGACTCATCGTCGTAAAAATGTATTTTAATGGTCCAAAAAGTTTGGTACATTTTCAATTTAAGTTTTTCAGTGGCCCATTACTGTGCTCTTGTGTACCAGAAATATGTTTAGAATAATAAATCATCTTTCTAAACCCCTTTACCTCAGTCATACTACTTATTGTTAATGCTGTTTGGCCATGAATCATGTTTTCATACATTTTCTCCAACATTTTAAACGAGGTCATTGCATGAGGTCACTCCATTTTCATCCTGAGTAAAATGTTCTTTATACACTGGATGTTTGGGGACTCTGTCAGCGTCAGGCCGACTGCCCTTCGGTGCAGCGCAAGGCATGAGTTGGGAATGTGAAACATGTTAAAGAGTGTGAATGACTCTTGGATGCTGTGTATCAACAGATGCCTGAGACGTGTTTTGACACAACTGCAAAATGTGGGAAAGACAGAAGAGTGTTGTGTGAAGTTAGAAATGAGAAGCGTCATCCATCTGCATGAGGCACAGCTTCGAATAAGTCACGCTTTAAGTTGTGACTAATGGCTTTAATAAATCAGTTAGTACATCTCTGAACATAAGTTGTGAACCATTAACAAGAAGAACATCTTTAGGTTATTATATGGAGTCACTGACATCCATCAAATCATGAACTGCTTCAGTGATTAAACAAGGCTCCCTTAATGAACCATCAGCTGCGTAGTTATAACTGTTATAGGGCATTAGAGTAATAAACATCAATTATGCATTTCATATTAAGATCATTAAATGTTAATAAACTTAGTGATAATGGGTTGAAGTGTTTCCCACATTCAAATAAGCCGCCATTTAATCCAAAGCAATGTAATTAATAAGGTGTTCTTACAATAGCCTAATCAAAGTCTTGTTAATGGTGATAAGATTTTCTGCAGCACTTTCTCTGCGTTTATAAGTCAAACTGCTTATAGGATGGGACTCTGAATGATAAACAGCCACAATGTTGTTGTTTAATGATGAATGAGGATGATGACAGGTGAAACTAACAAGATAAAATGTGTGAAATGGGTGAGCTTGAGGTGCTGGCCAGTGGATTATTATGAGCCACTTACTTCCATTCCTTACGATAAACTAACCTGAGATGAACTGAGCTAAGTGGCTGCTGGCTTCAGTATCATATCTATCACACATATATGAGGCTGGTATCTATTTTAGCAATGCACTGCTGGTAAAATTAACCAATTCTGCCTAAATATTTACCTATTTATTGAAGATGAGAAGATTACCGGTATGTGTTATATACTGTAGCCTACACATAACACTCTGAAGCCGGCTCCATCAGCACTGAGCAGGCTGGGTCTCTTCTTATATATAAAACTATTGGCTCATAATGTTTCTTTCAGCAGGGAGACTGATGTTCATGCAGTTGCCATGGTAAAGGGGTGTCCTTTAGCGAGGGAGCAGCAGAGGTGTCACACGATGCACTTCACCCTTTCAGAGTTACTAGACATAACTACCAAGCTCCCAGCAGGGCGGCCAAAGTCACTGGTGAACGTCACGTGCTGCAAAATATAGAATACAGAATTTATTTTGACATAAATGGCCATTTCACCCTCCAAACATCAAGGGAGTTATTGATAGCTTCTGCACATGATGAAAAGTAAATATTCCCACAAATGAAGACGACATCCCACTGAAACAAATACAGTTGAACTTCAGTATTTCACATTCTGTGTATTATTCCATATTAAGGTTTCCGTCTCTGCAAGGTATTGTATATCCCCAAACATAACATGCGCTGTGAACATATTTTCTCATAGAAATAAATATAAACAGATAAACTTGGACCAAAAGGAGGAAACAGGGTTGGATTTCCTTTGTTTCTAAAGTTAGCAGCGCCTGGGATGTATCCATAAAAATCCATAAGGACATTGTGTGGTCAATTTAAAGGAGACCAGGGCTCTAATTATCAATTTGCAGGGTTATTACTCTCCCAGGCAGCACATATGTGCCGTTATGTACATTAGTGCTAATAAAATACCCTTTTTATTGTTGGGCCGTTCACAGGTAGTTTCCTATAAAAGTTGTAATGCAGCCAGGTTTATTGTATATTTCATACAGTAACTAAACAACATATTTACAGGTAGTCACATGAGAATAATTAAAAACTAGAACAACGTTGTTAATGTCACGCCCAAGGCTGCTGCGCAAACTGGATGTTGTGCTTAGAGTTGGCCAATAAAAATCTGGGGGTTTTCGAGTGTATGAAATCTTTGCGGTGCAGATGTGGCGCTCTCCGTCTGGCCCCGTCTCCAAACATTTGTCTTCATCTTCAGCATGGCTGCCGGCCCCGGCCTCGCTGCCAGCTCCTCGCTGCTTGTTTGATGATTAAATACATTCTGATTTGCCGGGCCATGTTGTAAACTTCCTGTGTGGTTGCACCGTCAGGTCTGGGTTCCACACGGCTGCTCCCCAAAGGCCTTGCGTGAACACCATTATTATCCCTGCAAATTAGCCCAGTTAACCCGCCCCTGCTCCAGTTCACTCTTTGTTAACCCCTCATTTTTCACCATGTCTGGACCGAGGACCAAAGGGTTGTAGAAACCGGCCCACCATCACCCCCGCTCCGTCCCTCCCCGCCGCCCCCGTCCACCCCTGTCCCGGCAGATCCTAACCCCTGTGAATATTAAACAGCACAGACTGCAGGAATGCCACAGCTCAATTGGCAGCAGATGTTGCTGAGGGGATTTGGTTGTGAAGTGTTTTGTCTGCAAACCGAGCTGTAAAACATCGCAGGCCTGACAGGTTCTCTGGTGAGCCTCCCAGGTGAAATGGCACAAGGGCAATATAGCCTTGTGGCTCGACTGATCAGGCTCACGCTGGTGGCTGAACACCCAACCATCCATTTAATGATCACTTATGAAGAAAGGCTGAACAAAGAGAGAGTTTAGGTGCGTTTGAGGTGTCATACCCACTGTAAATAACGTCACAGAGAATTCAAGTTCAAACATCAGTAAGTAATCCCAGTTCTGTCCATATGCTGCTGTCCTCTACATGACATTGACCGTTTTTTGTCAAACAAGACAGATCTCAATTTAAAATGTGGAACTCATGTCAACATACAAGCAGATTACATTTTAATGTATGCTGAAATATGTTTTTTTAAAAACCTACATGTGATCCAAGAGTGGAAAATGTTGCTTACCTGCTGGTCATGTCATGTTGAGAGGAAGCAGGCCTGAGATGTCGGGGTGTCTGGGAAAAAGATGAATGACTGCTGCAAAAAGAAAATGATTTCGTAGTTTGTTCCAAATCCTAAACCAGCCACTGCTCCAGGCTACGGCTGCAGACTTAAACTGTGGCACATGTGATTTCTTATTCCCAGCACAAATTATGATAGTTTGGACTACTGGTGCTCTGGCTCCGAGGCCCCGAGGCCCCTGGAGCCACAGGAAGAGGAATTGGTTGTGGGCTCAAATGAATCAGCGGATGGTAACAGGAATAATGTTCTCATTGACTCTGAATTTTCACAAGCAAAACAAAGACATTTTCAGTCCAAATACAACAGCTTTTATTGATGCGAAGCAGCGCTTATCAATATTTTATGGGCAACAAAGAGGTCGGATGTCTGTGTGTAGTGTGTGAAAGTTGTAGCTTGTGTTGATGAAAAGATAAAATGCCTGCAGTTCTGTTCCCTCTGCGGAGCATTGTATTGTTTTTCAGCTTGTTTTTGGTTTAACTTTATTGTTTTTCAACCAGTCTCACTGGTTATTGATGATACCTGCACATATTCCCTTGCACAGTTGGCGTAAACCAATACAGAGCCACAGAGTGAGTGAATATACTGCATATTCATCACAAGCATAGAAACACATGTTCGCAATAACAAGTTAATAATGTCAAGCGTTTACATCTTCTACCACTGCTCCCATGTGGCCAGTCCTTCAGTTAATAATAATACAATAAATAAAATAGATTCTTGGCCAAAGTTTATCTACACATACAAACATCTTGCATTGCAGTGCATTATTTCACATGGAGGCCCTTCTGGTGGTCTGCAAATGCACTTATAGTCTACTATCTCATATTATAAGTATACCATCCATCAGCAGAGAAATTCCAGAGAAATCATTGGTGTAAGTGCTGCTGCGGAGGGGAAGACCTCTCGCAGCAACCGTGTGAGACCATTTTTTTTGTCCAACTGATAACAAACCATTACAACTGAGGCGTGAGTTCCTAAACGATGCAGGGTTGAGTGCAGGGAGCGGCCCGTGTTTCTGACAAGGTGAAGCTGAACATGAGAACTAAATTCAAGGGTGGCCAAGATGCACGTGGGCCCTCTGCCAAGAATCCAATACAACAAATGGTGGAATCTGTGTAAGCCCCGAGGCTGACAATAAAGTCACGATGCTTTAAAGATGCTAACATCCTTTAATAGGTATGAAAGCCACTGCAGCAGAATACAGATGCTGTTCCCTGGAGCCCAGACTTTTATCCGCTTCCATCCAGCCAGCACTCCCTGTGAAGTTGATTAATTCAACACTTTGAGACAAAGGGGGAAACTTTTATCAACTTTGGCCGTTACTAACCCACAGTGTGTGGAGTTTGGGGAAATTAACACACCCAGAAAAAAAAACAGAAAGAAAGAAAGAAAGAAAGAAAGAAAGAAAGAAAGAAAGAAAGAAAGAAAGAAAGAAAGAAAGAAAGAAAGAAAGAAAGAAAGAAAGAAAAAGCTGCTTTGTTTTATCTCCTGATCACAAGACGAGGCAGTGAAGTGTTTGCCAAGAAATGAAGGTATCACAAAATTCACCAGAGATGAAGATCAAGATGAGGAGGCTGGTGGTGGTTGGTGGTGTTTGCCACCTGCTTTGGGACAGACATGAGGGGGGGGGGGGGCAGGGGTAAATGTGGGGTCACGGCTGTCAGCAGGCTCTCAGTTATAGAGGCCAAGAGGGACTAAGATATGAGGAGGGCAGAAACTACAGCGATGACATGATGATGGTGGTCCTCGTCGGGGGGGGGGGGGGGGGGGGGGGGGGGGGGGGCAGCCACACCACTGTCTTCTTTCAGCACTGCAAGGCATATAAACTCACAGAAGAGCTGTGTGTGTGTGTGTGTGTGTGTTTTCTCTCAGGACTCCTATAAGATGCTCCCACAGTCCGATCTGTCCACGGCCCTATAAAAAGAGAGGGATGCCCACTTCCTGCTGCCCTCAGGCCTGCCAGCCCTGCCTCAAGGGAGGGGGGCCCCCCACCATTTATTATTTGTTCCCCTCTTGTTAAGAAAATACTTTCTCAATAGCTCTTTCTCCTTTGTATATTTTCACTGTTCTTATTTTCTTCCTTGATTCGACCCCGTCCCCTCTTATTTATTTGCTTTCTAAACACCAGCTTGGTTTGCTACATTCAACCTGTCATGAAGAGACTTTAAAAAATTACTTTTGTCCCCATTGAAGACAGTGTTTATTTGGCTGAGTGAACCTGCGGGGATAAGGGGTATTTCAGGGATAACTATGCGAGCTGCCCCGGGGTAGCATTACCTCAGAGCTTAATCAGATTCCACTGCTTCAGATTGAAGATATGTCGACTGATACTCCGAGCTCAGATGAGGTCCTGCCACTCTTAATGTAGCGACATTCCTGCACCGCGGGAACTTAATGGGATGTTATATCCACAGCACATGTTGTGTGAAGTGCTTTCTTTCAGCAGCAGGACCAAACTTCAATTTGTTGTTTGTTGATGTTGGTCAGTTTTTCCTCTCAACCCCCGTCATCCACAGAACCCGTCAAGACAAGAAGAAAAGGCCACAGGACCGGCTGACCACTGATCCATGACTCAGCTTTGAAAATCTCCGCCCTCAAATCAAATTGTCCAGCTTGAAGGAGCGAAGGTGCCCCGGTCCTGCCCCGGTCCTGCCCCGGGCCGCTCCATGTCACTGGCCAGCTTTGAGGGGTTAATGCGCATTTTTCTCAGTTGTCAAGGACGTGTGATGGGGGCAAAGGGATACGGAGGAGCACAAGGGGTCACCACACTCACAAATATCCAAGAGAGTCCTTGAAATACTCAATTGTGCTCTAGAAGAAGCAGGAAATACCAATTTTCCAAGTGTAAGCACAACTCATTTCACATCTAAAGTTTTTCCTGGAATGAGATTATATCCGGATCTCAGTCCGGAATTAGGTTAACAGGAGATTTCTGTCATGCGGCAAAACCGGTTCATTGGTGTATTGAACATTAAGTGTCATTAAGAGAATGATCTTTTCTATAGATATTGTATTATTTCAATGTATCACTTCACTGCTTGTAGATTTTTGAGAATATCTGATCTTTAGGTCGTTTTTTGGCATTTTAGGTGTTTATCATGTTGAAAATAAGTTTAAAATAAACTTCCATTGCTATGAACTCTTTGGCTATTTTATGTTATTGGTCTGAATGTTGATCGTCATACATTTCATTTCCTCAAAAAGTCACCAGTGAAGTCGATAAAATAGAGGGAAAACACAACTCCAAGTCAAGGTGAAGACATGACATCAGGAACGCTGTGTGGTCTCCTGGCTTGTGATTTGAGAGATACAGAGTCAAGCTCCGAGGGAAAACAACGTCCTCCTGATTGAGCTCTGCAGCCCTGAGAAAACAGACGCAGCAGCGGCTTCCTCCATGTTTCATGTCGGGACAATTAAACAAGTCACATGTGGCACCGAGCCCCTTCTCCAGACACTGAACTCAATTATTACAGAGGAGAACTCTGGCTAATCTGATCTGATCCGTTATTAGCAGCATTTTTCATCTTTACGGCGGAGCTAACAAGCCTTTGAGATCATTAAATAGTGAGGAATGTTCAAATCTCAAGTTAAGCATGAAGATGAGTGAAAGAAGGATCACTGAACATAAATCACGTCGCAGGCCACTCTCATGAAACGGAGAAAAGAAATCTCACAGTGTGATGCGATCTCTCATGCAACTAGTTTTATTTCATTTAAAATCTGAAGCACATTCTGACACTTGTGCAGAGGCAAGAACCAGGAATGATTTATCACAGACAGGTTTGTAGAAAATAAGGAAAAGATTACTAAGGAATGTATTACTAAAAAAAAGAAGCTTATTTTTTAAATGGCAGCATGTTGGGACGTTGCTCTTCAAAGAAGGAATCATGAATCACACCAGAAAGATCCAGGTGCTGCAGAGAAACAACGTCATGACCCATTGGAAAAGCAAACACAGTTTTATGTGAAATCAACAGAAACGTTTGAGTGTAAAAGCCAAAAAAAAGAAACAACCACAGAGTGAAGTTAGTGAGGAGAGGGAAGTGTCAATATGTTTGTTAACAGTGACGAGGTCAAAGGTTAAGAGCTGGTAATCAGACAGAGTTCAGGTGATGGACGAGGTGGCAGCAGAGGGAGAATGACACGGTTTAGTGTGTGTGTCTGTGTGTGTGTGTGTCTGTGTGTGTGTGTCTGTCTGTGTGTGTGTGTGTGTGTGTGTGTGTGTGTGTGTGTGTGTGTGTGTGTGTGTGTGTGTCTGTCTGTGTGTGTGTGTGTCTGTGTGTGTGTGTGTGTGTGAGACTTGTTCGACAAAGCGGGGACAACACATTTATGAATTGTATCAGCGAGCTGGTGAAGATAAAAACCACTTAGGGAAATATCACTGCCAGACACTGAACGAATACACTCCCCCACTCTCCCCAGACCCCCCCCTCTTTCAGACAGCTCCATCTCTCTTTAAGGCTCGGGGTCGTCTGCCAGTGACCTGTTATCATCGGCCCGGCTCGGCTCCAGACAGCATTAATCTGTCAAACCGCTGTCGGTACCTTAAGCTTCATCCAGTGCTGGTTTTGAGTTGGATTTCATGGTTGTCTTTGGTCAGTTTTCTAGTCGGTGTGTGGGAGGGGAAGCATCCAGCCGGCCGCTCTGACTCCTCAGCCTCTTCTCACAGGTTGCACAGCCTCTCCTCCTCTTCCTCCACCAGACTCCTGAACCACAGAGACAACAAAACACACAGCACAGCTGAGCAGGAGACAAAACGGTGCAGGTTATTCAGGTTTGGAGTTTGTTCTTGAATCTGCAAACAGCGACAGAACTTCCTCACCGGCAGCTCACTGACATCTTCAGTATCAGTGAATCTGCTCCTCATTCTCTCAATTAATTCATTAGCAAAGTCTCTTCAAATGTGGTTTGTGAAACTAAAAGGTTGCAAAATTCCCTTTTTCTTGAATGCAAAGATCTTTTTATTGCCCAACAGATACTTGAATTACAGTCCTGCAGGACAAATAAACTCGACATGCTCAAACTGGAATGTGCATGATTTAGACATGGAATATAAACTATGAAATAAAACTCAGAAAACTGGCCGATTATCAATTCAGTGGCTTTGCTGCAGTTCTCAGGCATGAATGTTGAACCTTGAATGGACCTTGAGGTGAGACTGTTTTACTGTTTGTCTCAACAGAACAAACCATCCACTGTTTTTCCTCCTTTGCTTCACAGACGTCCTCCTTTATTTCTTTAAGCGTTTCTTCTTTTCCATGAGTAGTCCTTCATCTGGTCAAATTGTTTCCAGGTTTGCCTTGCTTTGTGCGAGCTCGATCATCTCTCCCATTCTGTCGCTAATCAACACCATTTTCAGCCTCTTCCCTTTGTTTTCCTCTTGTCATACTCTGCGCTCTTTCAAGTAAATTTTTACAACATCCCACCCTTGTTAAACCAGAGATCGTACAGGGCTTTTAAAGTTCCCGTTTGATGCTGCTGTCATATTGGAGACGTTATCCCGAAGTCCAACACTGTTGGACTTTTAAAGAAAACATCTGCTGCTGCATCTGGAAACACTAGTAATCAGAGTGGTGAGAGTCCAGAAAACAGAAATAGAAATCTGAGAGATCGTATAAAGCTGTAATTGATAAAAATGTTTGATAATAACGGTGTTAGAACGGGCTTCACTAAATCAGATTGAGTCTTCAGCTACTTGTTGCTCTGTCGTGCAGACGCTGTTGACTGAGTTACTTTGTAATATGGTTCACATTAGCGGCGAGCATCTGCACAAACTGCTGCGAGATGCTTTCACAGGCCATAAGCCGCCCGGTAACAGCAGCCTGGGGTCATTATGGTCTGTTGTGCAGACAGTTTGCCACGGCATGGAGAGAATAAACAACCACCATTTTCATTTCTTATTCATGGTTTTAATCACGGATGACAAAACACCCGGTAAGTGAAGAGAGGGAGGAGAAGAAGAAAAGAAGTTGGCATTGACTGTGTGTCTTTCCCTTTGCTTTAAACGTCTTTGGGACAGTCTGTTGGTAACGAGAGGGAATTAAAACTGTGGCGAATCTGGAAATGTGTGGAACTGAGTGGGGGGCGCTGACATTAACAGGCTGGCGTGGAGAAGAGCTGGCGGAGGCCCAGCACGCAGCGCTGACAGGGTGAGCTCCTCTTCGCCCATTCTAATGAGGCATTGTGAGCGTCTGAGCCCAGCCCCCCCCCCCCCCCGGGGGTCGCATGCAGGTTGGACTGGGAGCCATGGAGGAGCCTCAGGAGGAGGAAGTCCATGGCAGCGGGACGAGATGGCTGAAGTGCGTCACTCCACATACCAGGATGGCAGATGGTTAAACAACCTCAGCGAGCAGCGGCAACGGCGTGAAACATCTTCAAGGTCACGTACAGGAAACTGCAGTAGTTATTTCCTGCGACCCCGCCGGCCCCCATCCCAGCCCTTTGTCTGCAGAAATACCTCATTACGGACAGAACGGACTTCCAGGTGACACTAGATGAGATGCTGGGACAATAACACAGGATCTGGTGGAAATCCTCCTGGCATTATTCACCGTGATGCTTTTGTAGAGATGTTTTGTTGCAGAGGACGGACTGACGGTGACAATAAACACGTCATTTGCACGTTTCCACCTGCGGTGCCTTTTTTCTCTATGTGTGTGTGTGTGTGTTTTACGATTGGCTCATATGTAAAGAATGTCAAAAAGCAAACAAAGCATCAAGCTGATCTGAATCTAATGAAATCATCCCGGGATCGTTCTGCGCTCATTCTCCTCGACAGCTTTAAATAATGTCTGTTTTCATTTCTCCTCCTACCGCAGAGATGGGAATCTACAATATACAGTATGTCAGGGGGGGTTCGGTGTCCAATCAGAAGCTACGGCAGCTTTAACAGGAGAAGACAAACTAATCAGTGAAGTCACCTGGGTCGCTGTTGTTGTTGGAAAGAAAAGCTCAGACCAGGTGAACCATCCCTGCTCCTGGTCCTGGTCCAACTAGTGACCGACAGCCTCGCTACAAATTAGACTTCACTTCCCATTTGACATCTGTGGGTTTATTCTGTCAGACTGGACCAGACATACGGTGTGTGGTAAAATGTTAGGGGTCTCGTTTGAGAATAACACCCTGCAGCTGAACTAAGAAGAGAACAGAGTCATGAGAACGACGGTAATCACTGTATTTATGGCTGCTTTTTATTACAGACTGTGTAAAAGAACATTATGGTCTCTTATTGCACATACAGCCTTTAAATTAAAACGTAATTTTGGCAATAAAGTAAATCCCAGGAGCTAAGAATCAATTATATCTTTCCATCATTTAATAATTTACAGTCTATAAAAGACATGATGTCGCACACTGAGCTTTTTATGAGTGTAACTGTCACCAGCCTGCGTCGATGAAGACCATCAAGTTTCTCTTCGAGCTAATATTGTCAGATCTAATTATACAATTTTATTGTTTCTTTTTTAATTAAAACGACTGTTATAAAATATTTCATTTTTCAGGCAGTGGTGGAAGTGCTCAGATCCATTACCTTAGTAAAAATCTAAATACTACCATATGAAAATATCAGTAAGTAAATACAAAATATTATTATTATAAGTAAAAGTTCAACATTATAAAGTGTTTTAATGTACTTATACTTATAGTAGCAAAAGTACTTGGTACGTATGCGCCATCTAATAACATTGTTAAAAACTATTACATAATACTGCAATTGGTCTGAATTTAGTAATTTTTGGTAATAAATACACACTACTATCATCAGATACTGTAAATATAAAGCTGTGTGATATAAAATAGAATAAAAGTGCTTGAGGAAATGTTTTTTTGATGTTTCTGAGCTCATTTGATTGTGTGTGTGTGTGTAGTTTTTGAGTTTTGGGTTGTGAAGACCAGAGCGTCTATTATTCAGAGCGACTTCACACAGAGACAGAGTCAGAGTCAGAGTCAGAGACAGACAGAGACAGAGACACAGAGAGAGAGACAGAGACAGAGACAGGGTCAGACAGAGAGACTTCACACAGAGACAGAGGGACAGAGAGAGACAGACAGACAGACAGAGACAGAGAGACTTCACACAGAGACAGAGACAGAGAGAGACAGAGGGACAGAGGGACATCAGCTGGTCTGACCTGTAGGCAACGATCTCCATGTCTCTGGACATCTTCTCTCTGAGCAACTCCTTGTAGTCTTCACACTGCTCCTTCATCTGCGCCTCCAGCTCAGCCTCCTGGTGCCGCATCTCATCTATAGTACACTGAAGAACACACACACACACGCCGAGACACACACACACGGTGGATGAGATTAAATGACATCATTAGTCCAAACCACTGGTCCATTACAGCCTATGATTACATTAATCAGTCCACTCTCCTACCTCCAGCTCAGCGATCTGCTCCACGTGTGCAGCCGTCTTCATCTCAACCTCGTCCTCCAGCTCCTCATTACACTTCTCCAGCTCTGTGAGCTCCTTCTGCAGCTCGGAGATCTACACAAACACACACACACACACACACACACACACAGAGCAGAGGTAAGTCTTTGAAAGCAGATCCACCTCTGTCTTCAACGGACTCACTAAGACTTTTCTACTTAATTATCTTGTTAGTGACGATGTAACGATGCCAGACGGTGAAATCACAACCCTTTCGTAGTAATTCTGAGTTTCAGAGCAGCTGTTGGTGGACGTTCAGGATCCTGCTCGTACTCACTACATCACTAGAACCTGCATGGGCACCCGTGGGTTGATGATTGAAACCCCAACATCTGACATAGAGTGTTTAACTTGTTCTGGTGTTAGGGAACACATTAGCAGCTGTTTACATGTCCATGTCATCTCAGCACCTGACAACCGTTAACTCCTCTGTTTACTCCTCATTCACTTCTGTTTCATTCACTTCACCATATTTGACTTATTCCCAACTTCTGTTTGCCAACAGCTGCATAACTTTTACTTATGGTTAGAGCAGAATGGTGGTGGTGGAGATGATGTGGAGGTAGAGACAGAGATGGAGCTCTGCTGTGGTTCTACATGGAGCTGGAGGCTCGTGAGCTGCATGTTGGAGCGAGGTGGTGTAGATGATGTGGAGGTAGAGACAGAGATGGAGCTCTGCTGTGGTTCTACATGGAGCTGGAGGCTCGTGAGCTGCATGTTGGAGCGAGGTGGTGTAGATGATGTGGAGGTAGAGACAGAGATGGAGCTCTGCTGTGGTTCTACATGGAGCTGGAGGCTCGTGAGCTGCATGTTGGAGCGAGGTGGTGGAGATGATGTGGAGGTAGAGACAGAGATGGAGCTCTGCTGTGGTTCTACATGGAGCTGGAGGCTCGTGAGCTGCATGTTGGAGCGAGGTGGTGTAGATGATGTGGAGGTAGAGACAGAGACGGAGCTCTGCTGTGGTTCTACATGGAGCTGGAGGCTCGTGAGCTGCATGTTGGAGCGAGGTAGATGATGTGGAGGTAGAGACAGAGATGGAGCTCTGCTGTGGTTCTACATGGAGCTGGAGGCTCGTGAGCTGCATGTTGGAGCGAGGTGGTGTAGATGATGTGGAGGTAGAGACAGAGATGGAGCTCTGCTGTGGTTCTACACGGAGCTGGAGGCTCGTGAGCTGCATGTTGGAGCGAGGTGGTGTAGATGATGTGGAGGTAGAGACAGAGATGGAGCTCTGCTGTGGTTCTACATGGAGCTGGAGGCTCGTGAGCTGCATGTTGGAGCGAGGTGGTGGAGATGATGTGGAGGTAGAGACAGAGACGGAGCTCTGCTGTGGTTCTACATGGAGCTGGAGGCTCGTGAGCTGCATGTTGGAGCGAGGTGGTGTAGATGATGTGGAGGTAGAGACAGAGATGGAGCTCTGCTGTGGTTCTACATGGAGCTGGAGGCTCGTGAGCTGCATGTTGGAGCGAGGTGGTGTAGATGATGTGGAGGTAGAGACAGAGATGGAGCTCTGCTGTGGTTCTACATGGAGCTGGAGGCTCGTGAGCTGCATGTTGGAGCGAGGTGGTGGAGATGATGTGGAGGTAGAGACAGAGACGGAGCTCTGCTGTGGTTCTACATGGAGCTGGAGGCTCGTGAGCTGCATGTTGGAGCGAGGTGGTGTAGATGATGTGGAGGTAGAGACAGAGATGGAGCTCTGCTGTGGTTCTACATGGAGCTGGAGGCTCGTGAGCTGCATGTTGGAGCGAGGTGGTGTAGATGATGTGGAGGTAGAGACAGAGACGGAGCTCTGCTGTGGTTCTACATGGAGCTGGAGGCTCGTGAGCTGCATGTTGGAGCGAGGTGGTGTAGATGATGTGGAGGTAGAGACAGAGATGGAGCTCTGCTGTGGTTCTACATGGAGCTGGAGGCTCGTGAGCTGCATGTTGGAGCGAGGTGGTGTAGATGATGTGGAGGTAGAGACAGAGATGGAGCTCTGCTGTGGTTCTACATGGAGCTGGAGGCTCGTGAGCTGCATGTTGGAGCGAGGTGGTGTAGATGATGTGGAGGTAGAGACAGAGACGGAGCTCTGCTGTGGTTCTACATGGAGCTGGAGGCTCGTGAGCTGCATGTTGGAGCGAGGTGGTGGAGATGATGTGGAGGTAGAGACAGAGATGGAGCTCTGCTGTGGTTCTACACGGAGCTGGAGGCTCGTGAGCTGCATGTTGGAGCGAGGTGGTGGAGATGATGTGGAGGTAGAGACAGAGACGGAGCTCTGCTGTGGTTCTACACGGAGCTGGAGGCTCGTGAGCTGCATGTTGGAGCGAGGTGGTGGAGATGATGTGGAGGTAGAGACAGAGATGGAGCTCTGCTGTGGTTCTACATGGAGCTGGAGGCTCGTGAGCTGCATGTTGGAGCGAGGTGGTGTAGATGATGTGGAGGTAGAGACAGAGACGGAGCTCTGCTGTGGTTCTACATGGAGCTGGAGGCTCGTGAGCTGCATGTTGGAGCGAGGTGGTGGAGATGATGTGGAGGTAGAGACAGAGATGGAGCTCTGCTGTGGTTCTACATGGAGCTGGAGGCTCGTGAGCTGCATGTTGGAGCGAGGTGGTGGAGATGATGTGGAGGTAGAGACAGAGATGGAGCTCTGCTGTGGTTCTACATGGAGCTGGAGGCTCGTGAGCTGCATGTTGGAGCGAGGTGGTGGAGATGATGTGGAGGTAGAGACAGAGATGGAGCTCTGCTGTGGTTCTACATGGAGCTGGAGGCTCGTGAGCTGCATGTTGGAGCGAGGTGGTGGAGATGATGTGGAGGTAGAGACAGAGATGGAGCTCTGCTGTGGTTCTACATGGAGCTGGAGGCTCGTGAGCTGCATGTTGGAGCGAGGTGGTGTAGATGATGTGGAGGTAGAGACAGAGATGGAGCTCTGCTGTGGTTCTACACGGAGCTGGAGGCTCGTGAGCTGCATGTTGGAGCGAGGTGGTGTAGATGATGTGGAGGTAGAGACAGAGACGGAGCTCTGCTGTGGTTCTACATGGAGCTGGAGGCTCGTGAGCTGCATGTTGGAGCGAGGTGGTGTAGATGATGTGGAGGTAGAGACAGAGACGGAGCTCTGCTGTGGTTCTACATGGAGCTGGAGGCTCGTGAGCTGCATGTTGGAGCGAGGTGGTGGAGATGATGTGGAGGTAGAGACAGAGATGGAGCTCTGCTGTGGTTCTACATGGAGCTGGAGGCTCGTGAGCTGCATGTTGGAGCGAGGTGGTGTAGATGATGTGGAGGTAGAGACAGAGATGGAGCTCTGCTGTGGTTCTACATGGAGCTGGAGGCTCGTGAGCTGCATGTTGGAGCGAGGTGGTGTAGATGATGTGGAGGTAGAGACAGAGACGGAGCTCTGCTGTGGTTCTACATGGAGCTGGAGGCTCGTGAGCTGCATGTTGGAGCGAGGTGGTGTAGATGATGTGGAGGTAGAGACAGAGATGGAGCTCTGCTGTGGTTCTACATGGAGCTGGAGGCTCGTGAGCTGCATGTTGGAGCGAGGTGGTGGAGATGATGTGGAGGTAGAGACAGAGATGGAGCTCTGCTGTGGTTCTACATGGAGCTGGAGGCTCGTGAGCTGCATGTTGGAGCGAGGTGGTGTAGATGATGTGGAGGTAGAGACAGAGACGGAGGTTCCTGTGGTTACACGGAGCTGGAGGCTCGTGAGCTGCATGTTGGAGCGAGGTGGTGTAGATGATGTGGAGGTAGAGACAGAGATGGAGCTCTGCTGTGGTTCTACATGGAGCTGGAGGCTCGTGAGCTGCATGTTGGAGCGAGGTGGTGTAGATGATGTGGAGGTAGAGACAGAGATGGAGCTCTGCTGTGGTTCTACATGGAGCTGGAGGCTCGTGAGCTGCATGTTGGAGCGAGGTGGTGTAGATGATGTGGAGGTAGAGACAGAGATGGAGCTCTGCTGTGGTTCTACATGGAGCTGGAGGCTCGTGAGCTGCATGTTGGAGCGAGGTGGTGTAGATGATGTGGAGGTAGAGACAGAGACGGAGCTCTGCTGTGGTTCTACATGGAGCTGGAGGCTCGTGAGCTGCATGTTGGAGCGAGGTGGTGTAGATGATGTGGAGGTAGAGACAGAGACGGAGCTCTGCTGTGGTTCTACACGGAGCTGGAGGCTCGTGAGCTGCATGTTGGAGCGAGGTGGTGTAGATGATGTGGAGGTAGAGACAGAGATGGAGCTCTGCTGTGGTTCTACATGGAGCTGGAGGCTCGTGAGCTGCATGTTGGAGCGAGGTGGTGTAGATGATGTGGAGGTAGAGACAGAGATGGAGCTCTGCTGTGGTTCTACATGGAGCTGGAGGCTCGTGAGCTGCATGTTGGAGCGAGGTGGTGTAGATGATGTGGAGGTAGAGACAGAGATGGAGCTCTGCTGTGGTTCTACATGGAGCTGGAGGCTCGTGAGCTGCATGTTGGAGCGAGGTGGTGTAGATGATGTGGAGGTAGAGACAGAGACGGAGGTTCCTGTGGTTACACGGAGCTGGAGGCTCGTGAGCTGCATGTTGGAGCGAGGTGGTGTAGATGATGTGGAGGTAGAGACAGAGACGGAGGTTCCTGTGGTTACACGGAGCTGGAGGCTCGTGAGCTGCATGTTGGAGCGAGGTGGTTGGATGATGTGGAGGTAGAGACAGAGACGGAGGTTCCTGTGGTTACACAGGCTCTGTGTTTATTTAAAGAGCTGGAGGCAGAGCCACAGCCACAGTCATGAGAACCAAACCACCATGTTTGTTACAGATGTGGTTCGGTGTCAGCTGTGGTCTGACCGCTGATGGATGCAGAAGAGATGAATGAGAACGAAGAGGAGGTTGTTTCTGTTTACTCTCATTGTCCTACTGTGATTTTTTTGTTTTTTTTTACCTGAGTCATAATTTCCTGGTGCTTCGCTGTGTGTGTTTTGTTGAATGCCTGGTTTTGCTGCCTGGATGAAAAGTATCCGATGAAGGTTTATTTCCTCTCCTCCATTTGAAGAGGAAGTCTCCAGTCAGTGTGTGAAGTTTTAAGACATTCATGACGCTGCAGCCGCTCTGAAAGACTGTACTTAATAACCGAGGACACAGAGGCAATAAATCCAGTCTGAGCTGAAGTCGAAACCTTCACATCTCCTGCTGAAAGTGTCTGCAGAGTAAACACTCTGGTCAGCAGGATCTCCCACACTGTTGCTGTGCTGTCACTCAGCCGCCCCCCCCCCCCCCCCGGCCGACTGTGGGAAACCAGTCATTTGCACCATTATGTCTGATTTAGGAGCTGGTGGTCGACGCAGAGCCAGCGGTGGCTGCAGGACTCCAGCTCTGCTTTGTCAGTAAAGAGGTGGGAAATGTATTATGGGAAGATCTGAATCAGTAGGTAGCAACCGGGGGGATTTAAATAATTTATAAATGTGGGACTATGGGGGTCAGTTCACACTCCAACATACACACATAAACAGACAGGATTTTCCTACTTGGCAGAAGTGTTTTTTGTAGATTTATACCTTCATCAGGTTTTTTTAAAACATAGATTTACATCTTAACAATTAAACTTAAACAGTTTTCAAGGACACAGTTTGTCTTAAAGAAAGAGTTTGACACTTATTAGCTTTATTTGCTTTCTTAAGAGCTAGATTAGATCATCAATGCCCATCTGAATGGTAAATCACATCACCAAACCTGTAGGAGGCTGAGGCTCAGTGTGCTAAACAAAGATAACATCTAACCCTAACCCTAACCCCTAACCCACGTCCTAACCCTAACCTGGGCCTGTCAGCTGCAACGTGATGCTATCAATCTTCTCTTCTAGCTCATGGCAACAAAACAAATGAGACTAGAAACAGCATTTCCTGCAGAAAATGCGTGTGGAAGCTGAAAGCCATTGCTGAATAAGTTGACGTAGACATGCAAGTAGCATGTCCAAGGGAGGATTTGAACACGTGACCTTGTGAGTTATACTCTGAGACACTAATCACATGGCTACAGAGGACCTGACTTGTACCCAGCTTTATACTGTCAAGATTCAAAGACTGTCCAATGACAGCTGAATACTTTGAATGAAAAGTCAAGATACTATGTGACATGACAGAGACTTTGCATCTAGTTAGATGGAAAGAAAGCAAGAAAGCTTGAAACAACATGACAGAGGCTGGTTTCGAACCCACAACCTCATGATCTCCAACCATTTACTCTACCACTCCGCCTCAGAGAGCACGCTGATACCTGTTGTCATCTATTCTAATGTGATCATATTTGGCAAACTTTGGTTGGAGTAATCAGTGTGATAACAAACACCTGTAACTAATTGAAGGCGGGGGAGGGGAGGGGAGGTTAATTCTGCTGGTCACAGGGGGCAGTGCAGGACAAGAAATGATGGATAAGAATAATTTAAGTGCTTTACATTTCTCTGCTGTGTTCAAAGTTCCAGTGCAAATCAATCTTAGTGCAGTAGTAGAAACATGTAAATACAAAGCAAGATTGAAAGAGGTTAAGAGGAAAGGTGGGGGCATATATGCATTATCAAGTTTGCTCATGTGACCAGACTAAGTGGTATTGCTTAGCCCACACTGGAATGTTGTGTGTGGCTCTTGTGTCTCTTAATGAACACACCTGAAATCAAGGGGAGCAGAATTCAACACAATATAACAACAGTGCCCAACTTGGATTCGAACCCAGGACCTCTGCGCTCATGGTCAGTCATCTTAACCACTGAGCTACAGCCAGAGGTATTGAAGGGAGAGGTTGTGACTCTGATGAATGTTTGATTTTTCAATAATATAACAATGCCAAGCGGAGATTCTAACTAGGGACCTTTGAGTCAAGAGGCAGTCACCTTAACCACAGAGCCACAGCCAGAACTAGTGTGGGTGGAGGTTGTGACATTGATGAATGTTTGATTTTTCAATAATGCTTGAAAAAAAAGAGAAATGAGTAGAGCCGGTCACAGGGGGCAGCGCAGGACAAGAAATGATGCATAAGAATCATTTAAGCGCTTTACATTTTTCTGCTGTGTTCAAAGTTCCAGTGCAAATCAATAATAATAGTGCATTATCAAGTTTGCTCATGTGACCAGACCAAGTGGTATTGGTTAAAGTTGAAAGAGTTGAGACTTTGAGTAACCACAGAGAGCAGACACTGTGGAATGTTGTCATGGATTGTAATTGTGGCACCAGTAATCACTGTGTCTTTTAACGACCACCTGAAACCAATTGAAAGTGGGAGGTGGGAGCAGAATTCAACACAACATAACAACATCACCCATCCTGGATTCAAACCAGGGATCTTTGTGTTGTAAAGCAGGTACATTAACCCCTAGTCTACCACCAGAGTTGGTAATGGAATGCCACAGAGAGCAACTGATGCTGATGTGACACTGATCAATGTGATAACAAACACCTGTAACCAAGCAAATGTAATCACTGTGTCTCTTAACGACCACCTGAAACCAATTGAAGGTGACGGAGGGGAGCAGAATTCAACACAACATAACACTACACAACTGGGATTCGAACCAGGAATCTGTGAGTTGCAGAGCAGGCACCTTAACCCCTACACTACAGACAGAGTTGGTCAGACAGAGACAGGTGGTGAATTTCATGCACTACACAGAGGAGAGCAGAGAAGAGCAGAGTAGGATTTCAGCTGAATTGCAGAAAAAGTTAAATATTGTAAAAAGTATAAATAGTATGAAAGAGAAAAGTCATAGCATAAAAGTATTCAAGAAGCTGCACATTTTGATATATGAATCGTTGAAACAGCACAAAGTATGAAGGAGTAGTTAGGTGCGCGGAAGACGTAAGAATAAGTATAAAGAAACAAAATGGCCGACCAGAAGAACAAAATATTCCCAACATTTGACATGTGCACGACTGCAGTTCACATAATACTTGTACATACAACGTACATGTCATTTAGGTTACCTTTTCTTTGTATTTTCCCTCTCTCATTTGACACAATCAGAATACTGAAGGTGCGTGACAAGCCTCAATGTAAAGCAATTATTATTGTGTAATTTGTGTGAAGTGCACTGTCCCTTTAAATAACGGTCAACTTACCTGCACCTTCATCTCACTGCTGTCTTTTGGAAACTCTTTGCCCTCCGGCCCTGCAGCTTCTCCCGCCTCCACTGGTTTCCCATCAGCAGCAGCGAGGAGCAGAGCGGACGGGGCTGAACCAGCCTCGTACTGCAGAGACAGACCAGAGACAGACAAGAGGAGACGTTTGAGGGGCGATATGAAAACCTTTCAGTTTCAGTCTGCAAGAGACCACGGAGGAAAGAGCTCTCTCTCTCTGTGGGGCAGTTACTCTGACAGGGGGAGCAAAGAGCAATCAGAGCCTCTCATCCTGGCTGAGGGTTAAACCTCTCCTTGGGTATCGCCACATTCCTGATTAGATGGAACAAGGCTAGTCAGAATGAGCAGCGTGAGGGGGCACAGGTGTGTGGGACGTGGCCCAGCAATCACCATCACTGTTAAACCCATAGCAATCATTACTGATGGAGGGGGGGACAGACAGGACGGTGTCCAGCTGGACCCAGAAGAGACAGAGTGGGAGTGAGACAGAGTAAATAGATGTGGTTCAGGGGAACGAGACGCACACCTATGTATCTAGACAGACACACAAATGTATAAATACACCCCTCACACACACACACACACACACACACACACACTAGCGTCCACTCCACTGCAGCAGAGGAGCCTGGGAAGGCGGCCAGCAGTCTGATTACAGCCCTGACCTCTGGACCAGACAGACATCCTCACCCCAGAGGGGGAGTGACCCAAAGGAGCTGCAGTTTGACCCCAACGCAGCACCTCCGTGCTTGTAACACACACACACACATGCATGCATGCACACATGCACACATGCTCGCATACAGGTAGAGGCACGCACACACTTACAAAAAGCATTTTGTTGGAGTTCAGAACTGCAGCTCTGATTCTCAAGTTCTTCCCCGGTGTTGTGTTAAGAGGAGAAAGAAAACAAGTGGGAGTGTCGTTGTGTGATTTACATCTGGACCTGAGGAGGGGGACGTTTCAGAGGGACGGCGAGGGGGACGTTTCAGAGGGACGGCGAGGGCGATGTGGTGAAAACAGGGAGGTCAAGTGGTCAGTACGAGGATGAAGATGCAGCTCAGGATAGTGTGTTTCAAGGATTTTGATTTTCTTTATTTAGATCAAATGTAAAGAAAATATAAAGCTGTGAGTGACACGCTGTGAAACTCTTTCTTAATATGAACGCATTCATGTGTAAGTGGTCTTTTATTGTTGTAACCTAATGGAGGTGGAGCAAAATGTGGTTTTCAGTCGAGAGGCCGAGGCCCTCGAAGGGGTCACAACATAAATCTACTTCACTGACTCGTATTTAACTGTTGTTCTGGTGCCTCCTCATTTGGTGCAAATAACAACTCATAATGTGTGTTTTCATTCACCATTTTATAAAATTGTAATTTGCATAAAATAAAAGTTTGTAATAAACCTGAGTGGATTCGCTCCATATTTGAGTCACAACGGAGCAAGAAAATGCGGCAAACTGCAAAGTATTCCTGAAATACATGGTGCGATTGATTTAAAATCTACTGGAGAGATCAGAGCTCAAATTAACACATGAAACAAAATGTTGCATCTCTACACTGTTGTTTTTTTTACGTTGTTTCCCACAATCTGGTTTGACTGACACTTTTAATTTCATTGTGTCCTTCTGTTCGGCGATGATTTAATGGAACCTGAGGGAAAAGTTAATACCAACATCTGTTGATCTCTGAATATTCACATTAAAGGAGGAGATCTGAATGCAGAATGTGAATTATTAGTCAACCATCTGTTTTTAATGTAAATTCTTAATGTGTATCCACAGCTGTCAGATAACACATACAATATTTGCCTCGGAAATTTAGTGGAGTAGGTGTTTAAAGTAGCGCAAAATGGAAATGCTCAAAGTACAAGTGCCTTAAAATTGTACTTAAGCAAATACTTAGTTTCCACTCTTGGTGTGTATGAGATTCGTCACTTGAGAGTCACTCCTGGTGTGAGAGCATCTTTAGCCAGAAACAGGACTATGACTCTAAAAGCACAAAAAGGTCTCGTATCAGCGACATGTTTGTGTGTGTGATGCTTCAGGGAGTCGTACCTGGAGGCTCTGGGCCAGCTGGACGTAGAACTCCTTCAGATCCAAGGCTGGAGTCATGTCAGGGCTGTTAAACCTGAGAGCAGCCATCGCTCCTGCAGTCGCCTCGGCCGGATCCAGTAGATCCTCCACCTCCTGCTCAAACACACGGTGGTGAAGACATCACATGGAAATGAGTCAATCATTTGACTTGACTGAAATTTTAGATGCTTGTACTTGGGTTTTTCCACTTTATGCTGTTGTTGTCTTCTTCTTGAGTTAGTTGATATCTGTCTCACAAAACATGTGAACGCTTTATAAAATATGACAAATTAACAGTTGAAGTCCAAATTGTATCTAAACTAAGTCACTGTGACAAATGAAGTGGAGTAAAGATCAACTCTAGTGTAAAAAAACATAAAATTGCAATACCCAAGTACAAGTACCTCAACTATACAATACTTTGATGTACCACTGCAAATGAAAACACACTGTACATGTTCTTGCATTTACACCGAGGACCTCATCATGTACGTCTACAACTTTCAATATGTAGTGAAAAAAAACATCCATCCCCGACAAAAAAATGAACTGTTCCAGAGCCGCGGTGGCAGTCGGAGGGTCTGTTTCCTCCTTTCCCTCCACCTACATATATATATATACAGTATATATACATATATATTCTATACATGTATAGAGCGACATGGCTGTGGATTCGTCAGGGGAATGTGGGCTTTCTGGAGGTGCTGATAATAACAACAGTTAATAAAACAAAGGGAACTTGTGTTTTCATTTGGTATTCAGTAGGGGTGCAACGATACACAAAAGTCACGGTTCGGTACGTATAGGTCTCTATACATTTTCGTATAGTAAGAGAACGAAAAAACCAAAACATAAATTTGCTTGTTGTTTATGAGATTTTTTCTAAATCAAAGTGGTTTTAGTCAAATGTAATTATTTTACTGGAGGTGCTGATAAAATAAACAAAACAGTTAATAAAACAAAGGGAACTTGTGTTTTCATTTGACCATAGTATTCAGCTGCATTTCCCGGACTGTGAGTTATCGAGCGTGTCCCTGAGGGAGTGTCGTGTCCCTGAGGGAGGGTGTTAAACACAGGTGCTACAGTTCTGGCTTTGGAGGAAAACACAGAGTGATGGAAACAGACCAGACATCAGCTCCCTCAGTCTCCACCTCCTCTCCCCTCAAACCCTCTCTCCTTGTTTACTCTCTCTCTCTCACTAGCGGTAGCATTAGCGGTCTCTCCCTCTCTCTCCCTCTCTCTTTCTGCCTGCAGCCTCTAGATCTGAGGCTGGGCCACGTCTGTCATCTCCTGGTGACGTGGAGAACAAGGTGGATACGACATCGGCAGTGATGTGTGTTGTATATAGTTGCAAACATGTGCCTGTGTTAAAGGAGTAGTTCCACATATTGATTAAACCCTTGTTTGCTTCCGTGCCAAGAGTTTGATGATGGTATTGATAAAACAAACCATTTTGTTGAGTTTAAAGACTTGTGGAGACAGAAAGTGATGCATTGATTTAACCACTGGATTATTTGTCTTAATAAAACCTAAAAAGCAAATCTTAAAGATGTGAGCTTTGAGCTCCTTCTCTGGAGGAGGGTCAAACCATTTTGTTGAGTTTAAAGACTTGTGGAGACAGAAAGTGAAGCATTAATTTAAGCACTATTATTTGTCTGGATACACCTGCCAGGTGTGTGAAGATGTGAGCTTTGAGCTCCTTCTCTGGAGGAGGGTCTGGTGAGCGAGACTAGCTTTGAGCTAACTGGATACACCTGCCAGGTGTGTGTTTGTGTGTGTGTGTGTGTGTGTGTGTGTGTGTGTGTGTGTGTGTGTGTGTGTGTGTGTGTTTGTGTCCGGTTCATCTTCAGACTGAACTCTGAGCCAGAAACTTCACTTCTTTCTGCCATCGCCCTCCGTTTTCCTCTCATCTCTGTAGGTTTCATGAAACAGACTCATAAAAACCTGAGAGAGCTGAAAAGCTGAAACATTTTCCGCCGGTATAGATGCATTGATCTTGTGTCAACGTTTCCATGACTATATCTGTAATTCATTTATATTCTGTCTGTATCCTCAGTGAGGCTACAGCCCACAGAGCTTAGCATAGCATTAAGACACCTAGCCAGTACAGTTCAGACACTAAAACTCTATTGTAATCACATTATCCAGACAAAAACCAACGTTCAAAAATAACAACTTGTGGTTTTATGAGTGGTTCTGTGTTGGACTTTTTCTTGGCTGGAAGCAGTAACTTCTAACGAAGACACAGTCCAACATGCAGCCATCAATTCAACAAATACGACATACTGTGTTATTCTGTGAGCTTTGAGTCAGACTGGCTGGTTTCTCCTGTTTCCAGTCTTGATGCTAAGCTACGCTAACTGGCTGTTTGGCTGTAGCTTGATATGTAGCAACAGAAAGTAAACAAGAGACTCAATTAAAAATAAAACATTCAAAAAGTCTTGAAGGGATAGTTCACCCAAAATTCAAATGTCACTCATCATCTCCTCCCCCTCATGTGGACTAAGAGCTGTGAGAGTTTTCAGAGTCCTCCGTTCCTTCTCTGAGTTACGGGGGGTCCACGCAGCAGGATTGGTCCATATAATGGTTGTCAATGGACACCAGGTTTCTTTGTCCAAAAAGACACACCAAAAAACATCCAAATACCTCCATACTGCTCGTCTGTAATGTCCCTCTGGTGTTGAAGCCCCGACATGAGAAACTGTTCCGCCGGTCGGTACAAATCATGTGAGAATTGCACCGACACAGGAAGTGAACTGAGACACTGGGAGCTTCTGCCACAAACAAGCTTAAAATATAGACTTATTTAATTTTGTCGGGGCTTCAATACAAGAGGGACATTACAGACGAGCAGTATGGAGGTATTTGGATGTTTTTTGGTGTGTCTTTTTGGATAAAGAATCCTGGTGTCCATTGACAACCATTATATGGACAAATACTGCTGCGTGGACCCCCCCGTAACGGAGGACTCTGAAAACTCTCTCAGCTCTTAGTCCACATGAGGGGGAGGAGATAATGAGGGAAATTTGAATTTTGGGTGAACTATCCCTTTAAATGTGACTTGTTGCATGGTTTCCTACTGTAGACTGTATGTTTTGTGATGTAATCCTCTGTTTTGGACTAGGACTGTTCAGAAGGTGACTGTGTTTGTCACCGCGGCTCTGGGCATTTCTCCAACACCTCTGCTTGACCTCAGAGCTACGTTTAGAGTCAGTTTAAGGCCATAAACTGTTCCTGCTTCATCTTCTCTCTCTCTCTCACCGTCTGGTGCTGGGCCTCCATGTCGGCCAGCTGCTCCTCGTAGATAGACACTTGCTCCCTCAGCGCCAAACACTCTGCTGTCACAGCATCCACTTCCTGCAGAGAGAGTTAACAGAGAACAGGCTGAAGGTAAAAGAAGTTCAGCTTCATTTGTGGAGGTGTCTGAGAGGAGCCGCGTGCAGCTCGGGAACTCAATCACACCACAGGTTGAAATAAAGTGGAAAAAGGTCTTTGCTTCCCACCCCCGACCCCCCCCCCCCCTTTAAAAACTATCAGCACCAGCACATCCACCCTGTTTCACTGAACTGCAAGTAGACGCCGCAATGCAGAGGAAGGAGGAGGAGGAGGAGGAGGAGGAGGAGGAGGAGGAGGAAGATGAGATGGAGGCTAAGTAGACACAAAAGCCCTGTCCACCAATCCATTCACCAGCAAGGGGGGGGGGGGGGGGTCTCAGCTCATCTACTCCTTTTTAAAAGAACCAGATAAATTGGCATTGGATGCAATTACTGTGGCTGAATGGGTTTACATATGGACACACACAGGGAGGGGGGGGTCCCGGTCCCTGATGGACACGGGGAGGGAAGGGGGGGGGGGTGGAGGGTGTCCCGGTCCCTGATGGACACGGGGAGGGAGGGGAGGGGGTGGGGGCACTGCTGTCCCGGTCCCAGTCCCTGATGGACACGGGGGGGTGTCCTGGTCCCTGATGGACACGGGGAGGGAGGGGGGGTGGAGGGTGTCCCGGTCCCTGATGGACACGGGGAGGGGGTCCTGGTCCCTGATGGACACGGGGAGGGAGGGAGGGGGGTGGAGGGTGTCCCAGTCCCTGATGGACACGGGGGGGTGTCCTGGTCCCTGATGGACACGGGGAGGGGGGGGGGGGTCCCGGTCCCTGACGGACACGGGGAGGGGGGGGGGGGGTGGTGGAGGGTGTCCCGGTCCCTGATGAACAGCATTGGGCTCAAGTCTCTCCCGCTGCTGCTGCCTGTGTTCACATATCATTCAGCAGCTGGAGAGAAACTAGTTGTAATTCACCTTTAACAACTTTAAAGCTCTGGCCGACCAAGCTGTTAAACATTAGCACAGTGTAAAGTGAGTTTGGCAAACAAACTGTTAAAGTTGACTATTTTTTTGCATTCCAGGGAGAAAAACTAGTATTGATTTTGAGTTGAGTCTGTTCACATATCAAATATTAAATTCAATATTTACTCGCATTTTTAGCTGTTTTGGTTTCCACTGTTTCCAGAGGGATTTCTTTGGCTCTCGGCTGCGACCTGCTCCGTGGTGAGAGCGGAGCTGCAGACCAAAACCAAACCAAACACTGAGCTGAAGGATCAGCTGCAGATTTGGATGATAATTCTCTGTGGTTCCATCACAATGTGCAACTCTTCTCACCTTACACAAAAACACTGATTGGTGCAGCTTTAAGGTTCATTTTCTGTCCATAATCCAGTGTCCATCTGCTTTTCAGCCTTGGGAGGTTGAAATATCCATCATTTAGTCATGTTTCATATCTGTTCTTGTTTTTCTGTCTTTGAGTGGCTGAAAAAGTATTTTCTATGTGTTTTTTCACCTTCAACATCAATGACCTGCACTGGTCTCTCCATTCATTCACCCACCCCCTTCTGTATGTAATGTATTTATATTCTGGTGGAGACTGTTTAACTCACTTCACTTGTTCTGTTTCTGCCACAGACACCAACATCTGGCAATGTAAGAACAATCACAGAGAGACGATGAAGAGGAATGAAACCGGAGCAGAACTGGCAGCAACGAGGCAACACAATAGCCAGTAGTGAACTTCAAACCAAACCAAACGTGCCTCGTTTCATTACTGTCAGTCTAGCATTATGTTGAGAAGACTGCAGCTTCCTCCTCATCCTCCTGACTGATTCCCCACCAAGTGTTGTCACTGTGCAGCTGCTTCCACTTCACAAGCAGAGGACGGAGCCAGCAGGAACATTACAGCCTGCATTACATCTGTACGGAGAAATTAAAGCCTCCCTCGCATCTGGTCCGACTGAGAGGAGATGGCCTCTGGCATGAGCCGGGATGGGGAGGGGGTCTCGGGTTGCAGTGGGCCACCAGCCCAGACTGTGACTGCTGGTGATCAACACCCATTGGGTAGCGCTACAGAGGAGCAGCTGTGCAGAGTTTCAGCTGATTCACCGGCGGCCGAGGAGGAGAAGGAGCAGGGAGACGTTTGACAACACTGCCACCTAGTGCTCAAAGTGGATTATCACAACAAAGATCTGCTGGTGTACGGAAGTTACCACAGGTTATCAGATTCTTCATTGATTAATTCATTCATCTTGATTGCCAGTAATCATAATAACTGGTTATTGTAATAACTTCATCTATTCCTAAACCATTTTGACCTTTATATATAAACCTGACTGTAAAAATACTTGCACATAAACATTGCTGTTCTAACAGGCCAATGATATGTCTAACCGTAACCCATCATGAGCTTAGAAGGCAGAAAACTGTCATTTATGTTGTTTGTTATACTGCTACTTCAACAGAATGACAAATACTAACTAGTGTTTGACACAGTAAGTGATATGTAAGTGAAAAACCCATCACACTTTGTTACAATGAGCCATTAGCTTCATAAAACTCAAGATAATGTTAACATTACGTGTCATCTTCTTGCCCTGGCTTCATCTAACTTTCCAGTCGTCTTCCAACATGGTTGCCTTGTGTGTTTGCGACCGTTACCTCAGCAACATCTTGTCGTTCTTGCTGGAGGAAGACCCTCTGCTGTGCAGCTGCCTCGTAGCTTTGCTTCAGAGATTCCAGCTCCTTCTGCAGCTTCTCGGTGTCACACAGAATCTCGTCCTGCAGGGAGACGCAGGGAAGACGCTGATGGATCTGGACAAGGTTATAAATCAAGGGGCCTGCTGCCTGTCAGTGTACAAGCTGAAGTAGAATGTGTGAGATGGATGAGATGTGCAGAGAAACATGCAGCAGACACACCCATCAGCAGCAGCCTACCCTCTCCTTGCGCAGTCTCTCCACCACTGCATCCAGGCTGCAGCCGCGCGGAGCCACAGTGGAGCTGATGCTGCTGGAGGCTGGTTGACCGTTCAGCTGCTCCTCCAGTTCCACGATCTGACACTCCAGAGACTCATTCTCCCTCTCAAAGCAGCGAGCCTGTACAGGACACAGAGGGGGGGGGGGTCACGACACTGCAGAGGAGGAAGGGGAATAAATAAAGTGCTGATGTCTCTGTCCTCACCAGGTCAATCAGCCTGATCAGACGGTCGTTCAGGGCAGAGATGATGGTTCGGTCCTGGACAAACCGGATCAGACCCTCCTGGTTCAGAGACTTGGCCGCAACAAAGTCTAACTTGTCACAGTCACAGTCGTCGACGGCCGCACCCCTGACAGAAGAACACATATTCACATGACCAAACCATTATGTGGCTTCACACACGCCTCCAGGACACACTCACACATTCATCAGAAGTGAACTAAAGCAACAAGCATCTCTGCCTCTCGCAGCCAACGACACCATGGATCATCACATACTTTTCCATGAGCGCAGAAGGAATTTGTCATCACCGTCCAAACTGAGCAAACACTTTCCTTTAACCACTCCTACATCGTATATGTATATAATATGTAGTATATATGTATATAATATGCAGTATATGTGATCGCCATTTAACCATCTAGGAAGGTTTTCAAAACATTAAACTGCACCTTGTATCTTACAAGTTTAAGTGTTTTTAATGATCACAGCTGTATTTAGATGTTTTTTGTCCCTCTTCAGCCACTATTAATCAAGTACAAGAAGATGTTACTACACATAATACTCTACATCAGTTAACAACTGCATTATACCATTATGAAAATGTGTCAAATGATGTTTATAAATGCTGCAATAGTTGGTTAAAGCCAAGTGTTGCCTATATATATTTAATCCTACATCACACTTTGACAAACGTCACTTATTTGGTAAAGAATATCTTATAATCTACATGTTTTACACTTAAACTTATCCTTAACTCATTAAAATGATTCAAGTGTGATGATGTGAAGTCACCGTGTAGAGCAGAGACTCAGACTGACCTGACTTTCCCCCGGGACCGGTCGGCACACTGCGGCATTCCCATTCCCAGGCTCCCATTCCGACTCCAGCTCTCCTCCTCAAACAGCTTGCGGTAAGAAGACACTCTGAGCATGGCCATGACTCCACGACGCTTCAGACTGGACGACACGACACGACACGACACCAACAGGCAAACAGAGACAGCAGGAGCATGGAGGCAGTTTTATATCGACAGGGAGGAAGAATGTAGCACGGAGGTGGAAGATCTGCCATCGACCACCGAGGAGACTAAGTTTAGTGTGAACATCAGCCCGGAACGATGTCACATGCACACGAGGAGCGAGCCCTGAAATCCACTGGACAGTCGTTGTTCTTATAACGAGAAGGTCAACAAGATGAAAACACAAGTGAAAACACAAGTGAACTTTACACGTAGTTTTATTTCTGTTAAATAAATTAAAAGTACCAAAAAATCTGCAAAGTTGAAAACAGGGGCAACAGGTTGTTTTTCTTGCGTACCGTATAATGTACCTTAATAATCTGAACAGAAACAGACAAAAGAAGACGAAAAGCACAATGAATCCACACAAATACATCAGCTGGTACAACACTTAAATCAGAAGTTATTGATTATACTGATTTCTCTTTGACGTGATGAGAAGCATTTCTAAAGACAAAGTGAAGAACTAATTGTTGTTGTGCGATGGTTTTCCCACGTCTGAATTCCTCCGGCCCGAGCCTCATTTTGGCAAAGCTCATCTCAGATTGAAGGTTTTTCCAACGGCGATAAGGCAGAATAAACGATGCAAGACCAGAGCGACGCAGCCTGACAAGCTGATCCTTCGTCAGCGTTATCACATTACGTCATGAGCTCACACTGACTCCCAAGATCAAATATTCTCAGCATCTGAAAATAATAATCTGTGAGCTCCGTCTGGCATCACTGCGTTGCTGCGTTACTGAATAAAGTAAATTAAGGTCATAAATCTGAATATTTTTGACAAGTGGGAAAGCAAATGCTGACATCTATTGGTAAAAAACAGTTAAAGAGGAAACGCTGTTTATTCTACACAGCACAGCAGTTCCTTATTTCAATAACCATGACGTGTTTTGCAACAGTAACTACAGAAACAACGACAGGCTGTATCCTTAAATCTAGCACTCAGAAAACGCTGCATCACTTAAAACAAGTCTTACTCGTTTGGATTTACTATGAGGAACACAAGGACTGCGTCTTGGCGTCACGGAGGCATAAAATGATGAATAATGAGCTTTCAGATGAGGCAGAGCGGATGTAAACGAACACAGACACTGTACAGTACCACCTTCAGGACAGACGTGACACACTACAGACTTGCACCACCACACCGACAGTCAACAATCACTGCAGTATTTACACCATTGAAGACACTGAGAAGCGCGAGGGCGACTCCTGACTCTGCTCTGCTCGACCAGGAAGTTCGTGTGTTAACAGACTGGTTTGGTAACTGAAGAGGAACTGGCAAAACGAGATGTAAGGCTCACGGCTGAAGTGACACAACACAGCACACTCACAACAAAGAGCTGATGATAAAAACAAGTGCTGAGTATTTCCAATGAAACGGCTTTAAAACAATCCAAAAAACTGTTCAGATGGTGCAAATGTGAAAGAAAAAATATATAAATAACAGTTAAAGTACAAAGGACAATAACAAATGATTCTCTCAGATATCTTAACGTTGTCCCCTCAACTTCAACTAAAATGCTGCTAAATTAATGATTGTCATGATTTATCTGAAGCTTTAACATTCTTAGTGACAGATTTCAGCAATGAACCCATTTCAAACTATGTCATTCTCTCAACAGAATACTTTCAGTCTACTTTAGAAAACTTCAGGAGTTTCGTCTGATTTAGTGTCTTTTCTTAGCATCTATGGATACATAGTGTTTTCACATTTCCACTCACTATTCGGGGTTATTTTGGCATGAGCACCTACAATAAGAAAGCTGAGCTGAAGACGAGGACGACTCTAGTCTCGAGGCACAGGTCCTTTAGGTCGTCACAAAGTGCAAAGGCGTCGGTCCAAACCTCTGCCACGTGCTCCCAGAGTCCAGTGAGCGGTCGTTCTGTGAATGAAGACATGACACTTGGCAAAACCATCACAGTTCTACTTGAAGTCTGAGCTTCGTCCGACTCCAGAGTCTGTGAAAGAGTGAACAACAGTTGCTGTGTGGTCAAAGACGACAGAACACCAAGAGGCTCGTGTCACACAGCGTCACACAGCGTCACACAGCGTCACACAGCGTCGTACGGGTCCAGGTCCGGTTGTGCCAAAATGAAGCCGGGTTGGGAATCGATTCCAGACCCGACCGGTGCCGCGAGGGACCTCGTTCACTCCTCGTCTCCCGCCATGAGGAAACCCAGAATGAAATCGATGGCTTTCTGGCGCTCGTGCGCCGTCTGTCTGCCGAGCAGGTTGGGAGGTGGTCGGACAAGGAGGCTGGCAAACAGGGTGGCTGAAATAAAAAGACGACAGTGTATGTATGTTTGACTGTAAAAAGACAACTTGAACAGCAGTAAGGTAACAACATGATGCCGTCTGTGTCGCACCTATGAGGCTGGCTGTCAGGTTGTTGTTGTGCGAGTGTTTGAGCAGCTCCTTCAGAAAGGCCATTAAGTAGCGAAACACGTTGCGGTGAGCTCTGGGCAACTGGGAGATCAACTGTAACACATCAACATGCAGGGGGATTAGTTGTATACCTGCACAGCTGTCACATTCAACATGATTCAAACATGTCTTGTTTTATAATACAGTGAGCAGTGAAGCAGTGGTGCACCTGTTTGCAGAGGCGGCTGTCGTGAGCGCAGTCTAGGCACCGTTGGTAGAGCTCATAACACACCACTGGCTCCGGCAAGGCCTCCAGGAAGATCAACAGAGCCTCGGCTACAGAGTGGTTACAACCAGCTACGTGAGGAGTCAGGGAAGAAGAAATCAAACATCGGGCTTGATGTGGGTCAGCTGGTTAAAATCTGAAAGCTGATGTTCACCCTAGTTGGCATCACAGACGCACATGATCATTAATTCATGCAAACTCATCCCGAGGGCCAAAATACTTCAAGGTTCAGGTGTCAACTGAGTATGTGTGAGTATTTATCTGTGTCATCTTAAGGGATGGGTCTTGGAGAAATCTGGTCAGAGTGAGTGTCTTTATAAATGAGGATACGGATGGTGTCTGGGATGCTGGTGTCCAGACAGTCGATGATGCTCTGCAGCTCCTCCTGCAGCCCTGGTGTCTGGAAGAGGTCCTCCTGAGAGACACCAAGACAAACATGGATCATTTAATGTAGTTCTGACACCAAGTGAGGTGAGTTTTAGAGGCCGCACTGCAACTAGATGCAAAGGTAATGGAACGGTGATATCAAATGCAAATTTACCCACAGCAGCATGAAAATGTTATCAGGTTAAGCATTAGCATTACACGCGCCTGTATCCTTATGCGTTTCATGAACGTACAGCTACAAGAGGTGAACCTGAGAGTCAAGAGTGGAAAATGATGCATCAGCTGTTTGATGCTAAATCACAGCAGGCTGCAAAAATGATGCAGCGGTCAAATGTGCAATTATGATGCAAAGCAAAACTCCCTCCACTTCTGCGTCTGAATATAACTGACGTGTTATAACGAGGTGCATGATGCAGCAGAACAAATCCTGATTTCATATCCATATATTTAACTATAAGACAATCATTCAGACAGAGGAGTTTGAACGTTAGAGATCCATGTCAGCTGCTTCACAGTCAAATGAATCAGATGCATCTCACTTCATGAACAAAGTCCAGTACCGGTAGTTGTCCAGCCAAACAATGTTGTAACGAGTCAGTTGTCAACAAACATTGATGTAAATGCTCTGTTGCAGAACAAACAGAAGAAACTACATTCTTGTCCTTCACAGTCCATTGATTTTATCATGTCAACCATTCTAACAGTGTTATTATGTGGTGGCATCTCACCTGATCACAGGACTTAGTGAAGAGGTGGTTGACCAGAATCCACACCTCCTTGGGGATCTTCAGAGGTTTGTCCTCAGTGCTTGAACTGTCCACCATCAGAAAGCTCATCTTGGACTTTTCCTGATGGGAGAGAAATGACTTTCTTAACTCTGACAGGCTGCAGCAGAGACATTAAGATTATTTCCAGTAAATATAAATATGAAACATGTCTCTATTTACTCATTAGAGGAAAAATGATCTGCACTCATGATGATATGATTCCCCCTACGATGGGATTTCTAGTGCTGTGATCAAGTGTAACGGAGACTACAGGGATGACTGCACATTACACATCTGATCAATTAGTGATGGAGCAGGATCAGCAGTCGGCTCTAGATTATCTCTGGGGTCTGGAAACTTGAAGCAGAGCCATTTTACTAAGAGCTGGATATCACATTCTTATTGTCTCTGCAAATGGATCCCCGAGACTCATGAGAGAGAGAGAGAGAGAGAGACATCCAAAAATAACCACAGCTATTGAGGCTGCACACGGAGGCAGCGGAGACGGGAGCAGGGGCTTTAATGGAGATGATGCTAACATGCAGAACTAATGTGATATTCTTTACAACGCTTTAACACACAAAGCTTTTCCTGTGGTCCTTCAGGATATTTTAACATCTTCCAGAAAGCTGGGACATACAATGTCTTAAATTGGTGCAGTGTAAAGAAACGGGGACACATTTACATTCTGAATGTGCAGCCGTTTTGTTTCAGTAACAACTTATCAAGTGGAAGAAGAGGCTTGTCGCCGCGCTTCAGATGAGTGTCTGAGCTCAACAGACTCTAATACTTCTTCTCATTAGCTTTAATCATGTGTATGAAGGAGTCGTGCAATGAGGGTGACCTGCTGTGAAATGAGATTTAACTTGTGTGTGTGTGTGTGTGTGTGTCTTTCTCTGAACTGGTGCACTCTGTTCTAAATGAGTGAGGGGAGATTTAATGGGTGACTGATCCACACACACACAGATTAGAACTAAGCCGGCGTGGTCTTGGTGTGTGAACCTGTGGGTTAACAGCTTTCTGAAATGCAGAGTGAGGATGCAAACAGCAGAAAGTACCAGAGCTGCAGAGGACTGCACGTCAAAATAAGAGCTTTAAGAAGATGAAATACAAACATTTCTGGCTTTGTAAGAATCAGACGAGAGGTTTGATACCATGTCTGTGTTATAGACCCAGGAGAGGGAAACAGTCCGACTACGTGAGAACACATGCCACTAAAATCTCAAATAGTATTTTACGTTCTCTTTGTCTACAGATTAAACAACATGTTAATGAGGCGTCTAGAGACAGCGTTGCCTCCTCGTCTTTCATATGAATGAGTCCTTTCTGTCTGTGTCCAACACAGCAGCTCAGAGCCCAGTTATCCAGGTTACTACTGTGTAGTGTGAACACAATACTCCTGCCACCATGATAAACCCTGTATCAGAGCGCTACAACCACTCTGATAGGCCGTCAGACTGATGGATCTGTTGCTTTAACTCTACTTCCTGAATGGGATCCGTCGTCTCGCTGGCGTCTGAAGCAACTTTCACTGTTTTTAGGCCGTCGGAGGCGTCGCGGCCATGTGTGTCACACGTCTCCCACTGTTCTGTAACTGTTCTCTAGCAGCTCTCTAGTATTTGAATATTTTAAGTTACACATTAATAGACATGGCATGCCTGATTCTTTTTATGGCATGAACAACAATATATCATTGTTCATGCCATAAAGCCTATGGACATATTGACTCTGTTTTCTCTGATACCTGATCAGTATCAGTGTTAATATTTTACCTTTTCCATGAAGCTGTCCTCCCCCTGAGCAAGAAGTCAGCCCACAACCACAGTGAAGAGTTGGAAAGGAATGATCAAGGCAACGAGAGGCGATGAATGGAAACAAAGAAGAAAGAATAAAAGAAGAAATAGAAATGCTGTGTGTAAATACAATCAAGAGAGTATAGAGATTATGGATTGTTTTTGCAAAAACCATTTCACCAAATACACCAGGGCAGGAGGGAAATGAACAGTTTAGTAGAAATGAAGCAGTGCAGAATCATGGTAACACTATACTCCAAAGAAAAATCAGATTAAGTCAAAAAATAGCCCTGGAAGCAGACAGAGGTGATTGTGTTAAGACCAGAGAAGTCTATTTATAGGACATGGACTAAAGTGGGTCTAACCTGAGTCAGTCTTCCCTGTTCTTTAGGAGCGCCCCTCCTATGTTTTTGCCACTTCCTCGTTCCCTTTGGCCCCTTGTGGCCAGAAATATACAGATTGAGACATCTTAGGTTCTCCAAATATATATATATTTCTCTGTGACTGCTTCTCCTAAGGGAGTGAACACGTCCTCACGTGTCACCGCTCAGGTTTCAGGTGATGAACAGCCACAGAGTGAGGAGTTAAACGGCTCTGTACATAGGAAGGTTTCAACTAATCTGAGAAAAAGATGCCTTTGTTCACTAAACCAAATACTTTCAATGGGTCTGACTGTGTTGTTTTGTGTGTTTCACAACCACTGCATTAGCTTTGCTTAGCTCACCAGATCGATGAGTTTTGTGATGGGTATCTCTCTGATGGGTTTCTTCATGCGGCACAGAGTCTCCAGCGAGGTGCCGAAGCAGCTGGGCATGTAGTTGCCAGAGATGGTAATGAAGTAGTCCTTGCCACGGTCCAGATGCAGCACCAGAATGTCCTCGATGGTGTCCTCTCCGGAGTTCAGCAGCGTGACCGAATCTTTACTGACATACACCTCCAGGTAGATCTCCAGGGTCTCAGCTGTTGGAGGTTCACAGAGACACATGATGAGAACATTGTCAGAGGAGCTGCCTCTCGACTGGTTAGAGATGTGAAGCCCAGCTTGTTGTCTTGTTATAGATCCACAAAGGGGGGCAGAGAACATGACACAATCACAAAATTGGCGCACATTTCCTCGCACTAGCAGATTATACAAGAGTGACCCGCAAGTCAAGATCTTTGAAAATGTTCAAAATACTATTTCAATAGTAAACATATTGCAAATTCATAATGTTCCTTTAATATTTCATTATAAATAACTAAAATGTTACATTGTGACACAATAAGGGACTCATTAAGATCAAAGGACTTACTGGGCTCCAGGAATCCATCACTTGGCTCGGCGCGCAGCCAAGCCTTGCAGTACTGTGAGTCATTGAGTTTAGGGATGAAGGCAAAGTGACAGGGAACCTGCCCGTCATTGGTTATGAGGAAACGCTGCTTCTGAAGCTGCCGGAATTTCACATTCTCAAATGCAAACTGAGGAACGAGGAAAAAGAAAAAATATGATCACCATACGTCTCTGTGACCTCATCCTACAAAGCCTTAGAGAGGGTGATGGTGATGGTGATGATTCTTCTTCTTCTCTCTGTGACCTCATCCTACAAAGCCTTAGAGAGGGTTAGGGTGATGATGGTGATGATGATGATTCTTCTTACCTCCCTCCTGCTCAGAGTCACAGATGGAAGGAAATCATTCTCCATCCTGTCCATCGCTCGAACAATCTCCTCAAACACCTTCTTGTGCCGTGCCTCATTCACCACCTTCACCTGTTACACAAACACACAGTTACTGGTTTTTATCCCTACGAGTATTTATTACAACAAGGTCTTCAAAATAAACAGAACCTTGAACCAAAGTTTCAGTCTGAGGCAGCGTGGCGTCTCACCCCTATAGTGAAAAGGGAGCTAACAGGCTTGTGATCACTTGTTTGCAGCTCCATGTGACTTCGGTATTTGAGCTGCTTGACATTGTTGCCCCTCCAAAGAATCCTGTCACACCAGGCAGGAACACGGCACTTCCCACTGCGGGAAACGGTTCAACGTCAGTGGCCAAGTCAGGGGTCAGACATAGGACTGGTATTACTGACTGTTAGTGCAGCGATAAGACCGGAAAAGACTGGGCTGACTCACAAAATCTAATCAGGATTTCAAAGAAGAAAAAGTGAAACTGAGGACAAGTTGGCAAAAAACAGACCAAGGAAAAAGGATATTTTTTTGTACCTCGAGTCCCAGCGATCCGTTTTGGGGTCGTACTTGTACGTGGGAATGAAGTTAATCTCTCCCTCCATGAAGTCTGTGAAGGCTCTCTTTGTCTGCCTCTGGATGTTCAGCTAAACATAAAAAGTGGAAACACTGTCGAGTATCGTTGCAGAAAGAATCAACACTGAAGCCTCAACTATGTTCATGAGGATCATCATCAATCATAACAGACTAGATACCTGACTTAAACTTTCACATGGTACTTGTTTTACCTTAACAACTGCAATTTTGTTTTGTGTCTTCTATAAGTCCATCTATGTAAAAGGTAAATTTTCAAATTGTTTCCTTTTATGTTTGACTGTTCCCGTGTCGTATGTTTTGTACAGTTTTGTAAAATGAAAAACTGTAAATAAAGTATTAAAAAAAAAAAAAAAATCATAACAAACTATAGTTAAGAACTCCTATAGATGTTGTTTACAAGACGTCGTTCACACTGGAAACTTCTAAACTTTGAACATAGTTACATGTGCAGTTATATTATATTATTAAAGTCACAGCCTAACATACTTAACCAAGTCCAAATTAACTTATCTTATGTAAAACTGTCAAATTATTGAAGTAACATTTTCAAAATGGCTAAAAATACAAACTGTAGATAATTATAGACACACGTTATAATAGTGGCAATTAATCTGTTCTTATTTAAAAGTGCAGTCAGTTCTGCATCAGTGCACAACGAATAAAACAAAAAAGGACAAACTCACCTGATCGACCTCCTGGAGTTTCTTGAGTTCGTTCTGAGAGATGAGCTGTTTGACATCAGAAGCATCGAACATGAACAGACGATAATTTAAATCCCCGAGCCAGATCACGACACTGAAACACAGAGACGACAACAACAAGAGTGAATATGGTTCTGCTCATAAACAGTAATATCCTGTAGCTCCTGTTTGTAAAGCTGATTTATATAATAAGAACTTCTTTAAACTTCTGGAAGTATGAGAAAGTCTTGGTGTGAACATCTCAACAATCAGGCTGCAGCTGCAACATCACTAATGAGTGTAAAGTCAGGCTTTGCACATGAATCCAGAGCTTTGTTCATGAGTGACAGAGGAACTCACTCATGCTTGACAATACTGAGAGGGGGGTGCTCCAGCAAGTGGAAGGTCATGCGGGCGCATATGTCCTTATAGTCCTGGTTGCGACGCTCAAAGTCTTCCACGTGTGCTGCAAGATGTGAGTTTACGATGCAGAAACTAGTGTTGTGGAAAACAAATCTCACTGCCACGCCTCCTTTGTTCCCCTGCAAGACAAAAAAAAAGCTATGTTTTTACTATCTGACAGCTTAACAGCTCCTCATTTCAATTTAGACAAATTCACCCAGTTATAAACATGTTTATGCAGCAAATTTTTTGAAAGTATTTCTGAACACATTTTTGAACATGTCGCAACTCACTCGTCAGCTGCTGCACTCAATTAAAAACACGTGACACACTTATCACATAGTATTTTGTGTTTACAAACCATTTTCCCCATGATTCCCGTCCCCACGTGCTCGGCAGCCACTTCTTTAATGTGATTCTTGAGGCTCTTTTTGACAAAGACAACAAGCATCATCCCAACCAGTCGTATGATCCGAACCTGTGGCGTTGATAAAGGGAAAAAGATCCAAGTTAGCGCCGATACCAGGTGTGTTCTGTCCCACAAGCATGCAAATGGTTCTTTCATCGACAAGTTCCAACTACCCACCCTCTTGTACTTGGCCTTTGTGTGCAGACTTCTCTCCACAGCTTCCACCCACAGCTGCTCTTTGGATGAGTCCATGTAGAAGAAAGCTTCAGTGCTCAGGTCCAGTTCTTGAAAACTGGAGGCATGATAGTCATCATACTGTTTGTTAACAAAGCAAGAAAAGACAACTTCATGGTCAGAAAAGAGCAGCGATTCATTCTTACTGACCCCAGAGCATAAAGATCAGGAGGTTCGGCGTCACAGCAGAGCCACGGCGCGAGGCTGCTGTCTGGAGACTGGCCGTTCACATTCCACGTACCGGTGAAAAACCTTTAGAAAACAAACCGCAGTGAGGGTTGGCCATCTGCAGCATTTAATTACATTATAAATATAGAGAATAAGGACTCTCACCTAAAGGTTTGGATGTCCACATACTCGTTCTCCTTCTTCCCCAGGCGGTGTTTGATCAGGTATTCTCTCTGTCCAGCCTGGCTGGAGAACATGGCCTGCCTCATGCTGTTGGTGGTGGGGCTCTCACACCAGGACGGTGGCCGGTCCACACGCTCAAAGCCAGACTTGTAAGTACTGGAATGGTAGAAATGGATATTATTTACCACCAGAAAATATATGTATATATATAATATATTCATATTTCTCCTCGTTTATTATTTGTCTTAATCATAATCTTAATCATATTCATATTACAAATACTTTTTTACTGCTTTTTACTGCTATTTACAGTATTATCTGTCCTATACATTTCTTTGCTGTTTTCTGGTGCTACAACCCTGTACATTTCCTCACTGTGTGACAAATAAAGGATTAGCGTATCTTATATTTAAGTCCTAACAAGGTGAAAAACCTTCTCTTTTTTTTTGACAAACTGTAAAACTCAAAAACTAAAATCTTTCAGTCTCTTATTTTTGTGAAAGCTACTTCTGCAGAAACCACAGCTTTGATTTTTCTCATGTAAGTTTCTAAAGGCTTTGGACACTTAGCAGCTCCTCTTCAGCACGATGCTACAACCACTGCGCTTCGTCTGGTACGAGACAGACGATGAACAGAGGGAGGGCTTAATAGTGCATATAGTGCAGTGGAGTTCGGCTCAAAGGGTTTCAACTTCCTCTCATCAGACCATTTTCCCCTCATGCTCTCAGACTCCTCTGTCCAGGCCATCACACGCCCTCCTGTGCAGCCACTCTAATCAATCAATCTTATTGATGAAAGTTAACTAAGATGGTCATGAACAATACTTCTGTAGGTGTGACTTGTTTATTTGTTTATTTATAGGATCCCCATTAGCTGATGTCGTGACTGCTGGACTCTTGGGTCAACTCTGCATTTCAGCAGTTGAAATCACTGTGCATCAATGGTTGGATCATAGACGTCTACACAGACTTCATTGTGCTTGGCATGGTTTTTCTCCTGACATGTAACTAAACTATGTCCAAGCAACTCCTTTTACCACAGGTAACTACTCTCAGGTTTGAGACATCTCATCACAATGTGAAGGTCTGAACAATTTTGTAAATGAAAGATTTCAGTCTGATTCAAATTGAACAGATCTTCAATCAACTGAAACGGAGCAACTGTAAAAAGCGAAGGGGTCAAATGACTTTCTGAAGCTGCAATGCAAAACAAACTATTTAAACTGATAGAAATATAGTTGCAATGGCAGCTCAACTTACTCTGGTTTGCTGTTGGTGATTAAGGAGTTGCCTTTGGCCTGTGCAGAGCCGACCCTCTCACTGGCGACCGGTGTAGGAGGCAGAGGGTTGGTCGGAGTGTAGGAGGCTTTTCGAGGAGGTAGTGGAGGAACAGGAGGAGGCTCTCGAGACGCAACTATACGATTCTGGTGGTTCTTCTTTTCCTCCACTTTGAGAGCATGGTTGAAGTTGTCTTCAAAGCCAAAGTCAGAGGCAAGTGACTGCACTGGATCTTCAGGTGAGAGTGGATTAAAAACAAATTAATTCATATGTGTAATTGCTATTTAGGGCTCCATTTAGTCGCCATCTTTTTTCAAGTATTTGATTTCTCTGAACATAAAGACTATGTACAACATTTTACCTGCATTAGTCTTATTTGTTGATGTGATATTGTTGAGGCTGGGAGGCAGCGCACTGGCAGATTTGGAAGGGTTAACTCCCTCAGAGCCCCCAGAGTTAACGGTCTTGTTGGCTCTTTGCGGTGGAATGGGGACTGGGCCTCTCGGGGTGATGGGCTCCATCGCTTTGGGTTTTGTGGCTTTGGATTCAACTGAGAAGAAAAGGCAGCAGAGGGTGTTAGAGGGAAGCAAACAAGGACCTAGACTCAAGTCAGCCTCACATTAGCAGTGTGTATTATCAAGCTGTACGACAGCTACGACTTGCTCTAGAAAAACAAACAAAGCCAATATGAAGCCCATGTGAATTATGAAACCTTTGTTACTAACTTTACTTAAGCAAATTCACATCCTGTTGCAGCTGACCACTGTCAATGTAAATATGAGCTCAGATAAAAATGAGGCAACACCCACAAGAACTATGTCGTCATTAAAGGAAGTAAACCTTAGTCGTAACGAGACGGAGGAGGACTGCAGCGTAGTGTGACTGAACACCACAATGCTGCTATTATTAAGACCAGAACAAAAAGACAAATGATAGTTACAATGAAAACAGGTGAACAGGTCCTCAGTGGTGAAATGATTACAACTCCGTGACTTGGAATGTCTTTTGTTTTGCTGAACATAAAGGAGTATTTTTATGCAAATGTTTTTAACCTCAAAAGGTCAATATCTTAATACAGACTTAGGTCAAATATGTCTTTAAAAAAAGACAAGGTAGTGGAGCATACGTCAAGAAAAATCTACCTGCCTTTGGCCAATTGTTTCTTTTCTTCAACTAATTCAACATGCTCTCATAATATTTAGGTATGAAAAGCTTTACTCCCTCCTGGTCGCCCTCAGACGTAGGCTGACACATCTGAAGGAAGATCTCATTTCAAAAATGAATCAGGAATACACAGGGAATCAGTGAGTAGCGTTATCCACTCTCTGTAAATAAATATTGAATGAGTGATTAAATAATTAATCACTGCTTGGGTCGATTGAAAGACAGGGAGTCTTACCTTGCTGCTGAGCACTCTTCACCTGGGCAAAGAAAGTCTGAGACCGATCATCATCCTGCAGCTCCAACAGCAGCTCTGGGACTTTTTCACCTTTAATCCGTATCCTGACGAAGGCTGAAGAGGAGGAAACACACATTTCTCTGGCACCTTCTGACTTCGCAAACATATTAGAAATGCAGACTGTCTCGAACACAAAGCAAAGTGATTTCACAATGAACCAATTCAGCATTCTTCCAGAGGGCCCTGGTAACTCAGGACCCATGTCTGCTACTAAATAAAGACATTTAGCTGAGGGCATGCTCTAAAAATGTAGTCAAGTTGAATAGGGGCTGTCTTGCGGTGAATGCCATGTTCTCTCTCATTGCCCCAACAGAGAAGACATCTATTTTTTCTGAATTGCTTGAAAAACATTAGTAGAATTTGTTTGAAACAAAGCCCAGAGAGTATAAATAATAATATATAATATAGTACTTACAATCTACTGAGAAGTCAATAAGAAGAGCTTCTTCGGCTTCTGGAACGAAAGAGGAACAGGAGCTTAATACGTGGCAATGCAACGTGAAGGGCTGTGTAAACCACAGTGGTGTTATAATTCATCTCTACAGGCTACAGGCGTCATGTGTTGGCTTTTAAATGTTGTGATGCCTCAACTTCAACTTTTTACGTGCCTGTGCAACAACCCTGAGAAAACACTGACGCTCCTATACACAGTCAAATAGACTACTGGTCTGTAGCAGTTGGCTGCTTTATGGTGAATATTTGATCATATTAAGCATTGAAAATGAAAACAAAAATAAAAGGCCACATACCTCGTACAATTTCAAAGTGACCATTGATGGGTATGGACAGCTGAGGCACTGGACGAGACACCACAGCGTCAGGCGTGGCCAACACACCCAGTCTGCATGAGAACAGTATAGACGCTTACTTAAAACTTAAAGTCACGTCTGTGATGTTGCAATATCATGTAAAACTGGAAAGAAAACCATCTAAACACACAACGACAGAGACAAGCAACAGCAATTTCCTTATTTCTCATCCCAGCCGTTCTCTTGCAGTTAAAGTGTTTCATGCACAGCATTCAGAATGAAAATAGTAGAAAGACTGAACATTTGAGATGTAATATGGGTGCAGCATTAGGATTACATGGTAATAATCAAGTAATTTAAAAAGTTCATTGAAGCTTTTCTTAAGGTTTGCACATGCATACATGCAAAAGTCTCCTTTAGTCAAATTAGAAGTTTGGTTATTTTACAGCGACACAAAATGAGATAAGCTCAGCTCTGTGAGAACCTGGAGCAAACTGAGTTGAGTTCAGGCTCTGGGTGATTATATAGTTGATATATAACTAGCTTCAAATCTGTGATGTGGTTTGATCTCAGCAAGGTCGTATTTCACTCTGACAATGGCTGAATAACAGCCAGGGTCAAAGTAACACGCTGGCACTGCCCACATTTCCTGTCCACGGCGCAGTAAGTCTGATTCCTGTTGAGAGGGAAATGATTCAGCCCTGCTGCACTTAACAATGTGTCAGAGAGACTTACAGTTACCCAGAGTCAGCAAGGGCTCCTCTGATGTGGTCAACGACATGACGACCCACAGCAGAGTACATCCCTTCCACATGGCGGTGGATAAAATTAATTACATTCAAAACATGGTGGAACACATGACGTCCACATTTAATCAAGACTCTGTGCTGCTGCTGCAACCTGATGTTTATTTTTGATCATTTACAGCTTCCATAATCTGTCCTCTTTGAACCTGTGTACGCCGCCTCGCGCCGCTAGCAGCACTGCATCTAGAAAGTCTGCACAGGTACAAAGTGTACAAACACATTAGTCTCGAAAATCATAACAACTGCCAACACAATGGAAAAAAAGCGCAAGAAGCACATTCTCACAAACAATGACTGATCTTAAATTAACAGAGCTGAAAAAACATGTTTGTCAGTTTCTGAAAAAGCAAACATTGTCAGGTTCCCGCTGGTATTGACTATAGGGCTGATGTAAGTATCTTGTGTCATACGACTCAGTGGACTTATGTTATGTTGAATAACATACATTATAATAATAGCTGAGCACCAGCTGAAACCCCAACAGAACCTGATCTCCATGGCTCTGGACTATTTTCCTCATCAGAGCTGCTCCTGAGTGTGTGTATGGTTTTAACACAGTTAGCTAAGCACGTAGCTTGTGTGGCCATGTGAGTCTCATTACGGCCCAGGACGAGGTGGAGGAATCTGGATAATGGGTAGTGAGCTGGCTGCTGCTGCTGGGACTAATTGCTTTCTGCCTCACGCTAATGCACAATCACAACCTGCTACAAATACAACCAAAACTGATGATTAGGGACCCCCACCCACCACCCTCCACCCTCCTCCCCCACCGCCACGAACCACGACATCCTCTTTCAAAAGATATAAAAGTGCTTTTAAAGGGATAGTTCAACATTTTGGCAAATTGGCCCATTGCCATAATCGCTATAGTCAGGTTTGGCACCAGTGACTGATGGAGAACTCCCAGACTGGGACACAGGGCTGGTGTGTATGTTGAGAGACTCCTTCCCATCAGCTGAAAGACCTAGAATGATATTCTGTGAATGTAACACTGAACCAGTCACGATAGCGTTATGGTCTGCACTGTCACCGAGCGGACTGAAGAGGTTAATGAAGATTCAATTATTCCTGCAGGCAATGGGCCAATTTGCCCCTCAATTAAAGAACCACTTTGACAGTGACTTGGATAACTCCCAGACTTTTGTATGATGTATCAGCTGAAAGACCTTGTTTCTGTGAATGTAACACTGAACCAGTCACGATAGCGTTATGGTCTGCACTGTCACCGAGCGGACTGAAGAGGTTAATGAAGATTCAATTATTCCTGCAGCGACCCCTTTCAATTAAAGCCACTTGACACAGTTTTCTATGATGTAACTCTTGTTTCACACGCACAGGTGCTGCGTTTGGCCACATACTTTCCTTTTGATGTAGGAAACATTTCTTTACCATATGAGTAAGCCATGACAACTGCCTCCATGCTTACCTTGTGTCTAAACAGTCTAGACAAGCCATCAGCTCTGGAGCTCCATAATCAAAAGGTACAATCTAAATCAGATTGTAAGCGATTCCTCGTAAGCATACTTCAATATACAGTTGAAACTGGAATGATACAAGCTCATTTGCACGCCACTCATACGAAAAACAGCAACAGATATTAGGTGCATGTCATTTGAAGACTGCTAAAAATATAAAGTAGTTCCAAAATAACAAGAGCCGGCCTGACACCTCAGATTTAACAGAGCCACCAGCTGACTTTAAACACACACAGAGAGCTGTCAGAAATGTGGATTTCCCTTAATGTAAGACAGAAGCAACAGAACTGACATCTTAGTACTAGGTTTACCCCAAAATACATAAATGATCAGTCACCAGATTCTGATACTTACACAAACTCTCCACTGCGCTCAATTAGTGTAAGTAGTCTGGGCTCCTTGTGGCCAGCCCTCAGCTCCTGACCTCTCACCGTGTGAACAGCACAATCAAGGAATTATTGGGAATGAGGATGAGACAGACGCGTGTACACGTCACAATATATATGTATTTTTATCTCCCTGTTATCCTGAGTTAGTAAAGTGTGCAGTTAGTCAGAGGAAAGATGGTGAAGAAGCCATGCTAATTTAAAAAAAACAAGGAGGCAAATCAATGTACCAAACATGACACAGGACACAAAGTTAAATAAATGATGGTTATTCTGAACAGGAAGTGAGTTAATTAGAAGTGACTGTGTCATAGTGGGTGGTTAGTGGAGGGTGAGCTGAACCAAACAATTACTGAGACCATATGACTATTAGGTTGTTAAATCTACATCATCTTTGGTGTTAGCTTCTGAAAAACAGTTAATGTTTACATATCTTGGATGTAAATTATTACAAGTTAGCCGAGTTGCTAACGTTAACTGAACGGTTAACGTCAACTGAAGGCTAACGTTAGCCAACAGGCTAAAGCAAACTGAAAAGACAGGGGGAAAAAGGGGTGTAACTTAATTCAAAAAAGGATATTGCCAAGCACTCTTCCTTGCAAATTCCCAAAGATGTATCCATTCTTACCGACATTAAATAAATAGCAGTTTATCAGTAGCTACAGAGACTTGTGGGTCGGTTCGGTGGTCCAGTCGTTCCGGACAGGGAAAGTTAAATCCCCACCCGGCGCAGGCAGCGGCCTTTCCGGTGTCACAGCTGTGACAGAGCCGTTGGTTGCTAATGCTCGTTAGCTCGTTAGCTCGTTAGCTCGTTAGCTGTTAGCTGTTAGCCAGCTGTTGTTGCTGTTGTTGCTGCTGCTGCTGCTGCTGCTGCTGCTGCTGGGTGGTTGGTGGGTGTTGCTGGGTCACAATATTCACCAGAGCCGAAAAGTCGAGATATCCTGGTTAACGTACGGCGCCATAACGTTACCGACAGACAGAAAGCTTCAGATATCCGACTTCTCCAGCGTCCAGCAGCGTCAGGAAACAGGCGGAGAGTCGGGACTACATAGCTGGGAGTTACAGCGGATTCAGCAGCAGCTCCGGAGACAGTTTGGTATGTGGACGGCCCACTTCTCCCCCCTCCCTCCCTCCACCCGGAGCGGAGATCATCATCCGCCTGCTCGGCTTCGTCATTACTGGCTCTCAGGGAGGATGACGCCACCTTCTGCCCCGGCGTGTGGACCGCAGACACCGGCCGCAGCTTCCCGGGCAGCTTCCCGGGCAGCCCGCCGTCAGTCCCCCGTCAGTCCCCGTCAGCCCGCCGTCAGTCCCCCGTCAGTCCCCGTCAGCCCGCCGTCAGCCCCCCGTCAGTCCCTATGGTCAGTCCCCCGTCAGCCCCCCGTCAGCCCCCGTCAGTCCGCCGTCAGTCCCCACACCTGCACCAGCCTGTGCTGCGGTAACTTTCACTAAACCACTTTCAGATCAAACTTAAATATAGCCTAATTCAGAAACATAGTCTATATGACAATTAAGATAATTAAAAGACAGACAAAGAATGGGAGGAAGTAGCCACAGCCTACACTTATAGCCTACTCATTTAGCTACCATTGCCATTAAAAATACATTTCAATATGGTTACACAAACCATATAATAGGCTACAGCTTATAAATAAAGCATAAAAGACAGCATTTACATAAAAAGGGTCAAGATAACATGCCAGTGCTCAAGGGTTTCTCCCTGCTGCTGCCTTTAAAGGCTCCTTGCAGAAAACTTAACTTTTAAATAGCCTAAATATTTTTGTTATAAAAGTACAAATACACACTAATAACAAAAGTCATTCAGTAAATATCAAGAATAAGGAGATTAAAGATTAAGAATGTAATCTAATCTAATGTAGTCCGGATTAAAGTGATTATTCTTCCTAAATGCATTGCTGCCCAACCTCAAGCCATCAAAACTGACACATTTGTAAACCGTAATAATCTGTCATTTTTAGCTTACATTTTAAAACAATGATTAAAATAATTAATGCAATCATTTCAGCTGTAGCTACTTATTCACTTCCTTTTACCTAAGTGAAAGTACTAATACCAAAATGTATGCATTTAGAAAATCTATTTAATTGAAAATCAAACTAACCTATTTACTTTAAATATTGTGTAATGTCATAATAATTACATTTTTTAGATATAATTTTTACACCCACAATAAGGCAGCTATAACAGTGAGTCATAACATGCAATGAGCTGGATAACCCTTGAATACACCTGTAAAACCATTATAAGTGCTCTATATTGAACGCTGTAGTCGGCGTGTGACAGATCTGATGAAGTGTTGCCCAGCCCAGAGCAGTAGATTATTTAATCTACCGCTCTGGCCCAGCCCAGCTGACTCTGATTATGGTGCTGAACAACTAACTACACATTAACTACACATTAAACAGAGGCATTGTTTGTCGCAGTCACACCCCACTGACATAATATTTATTGGTAATTGTGACTCATACTGTATTTAACTGTACACTCAAAAGCCACTTCATTAAACCTGTACAATATAATGTAGCAGCTCAGTTATAACAGCTCTCTTTACAAAGTAAATACTGTTCAGTTGTGGCAACACTGGGTGCAGGCCATGACAACACCACTATCTAATATCAGAAGACAATGTTACTTTATAAAATTATATGGCATGTGAAGAATGACCAACTCTCCGTATGTTAGGACTTCATGTATTAGACTGATAATCTTCATTATGATTTAAACAACTGGTTGTAAAATAATGCTGTTTAGCAACTTAAGCAGATAAAAGCAGCTTCACTATGTGCCTTTTATCAGTTGTTGTAGCTTTTAATCTTGTGAATGGCGTAAGGGCTAGAGTCTTGATGTGGCCACATGTCTCCGTTGGGCAGGTCCCTGGCCTGCTCCGCTCCACGGTCAACCATCTCTACTGTCAGCGTGGATGGGCCGAACATGTCCGTGGTGCGGTAGGATTGTGTGAGCCGACAGAAGGACGACGTGTCTGAGATCTCCTCATCGTACAGGTCTTCAATCAGCTCCTTCCGCTGTTTGCGAGATTCTTTGAGCTCATACTTCAGGTCAGAAACCAAATCTTTAACATCTTTCACTACTGTAGAGCGAATACCAAATAAACAAAGTAGGAAAACCAGACCAGCACAGATACCAGAGACAAAGTACAAAGCCACCTTCTCTGGTAGACCTGCAGGAGACACAAGAGAGGATCATGGGTCACACATGTCGCTGTCAGCACATTCGTTATTACTGCAACTGAAAGACCATACAGGTGTTTCTGTGTGTGTTAGCCTTATACATCACATATCCTACTTTGAATCAAGTATGTTTCAAACCAAAGGGATTTGCTTGCTGCTGAGTTCATTTGTTTGTATTATGTTAAAATCAACTTGCAAAAGCTTCAACTCAAGAAACGAAATAGTTCATAGGGAGCGTTTAGTAGTTCTAACACTGAAAGGTGGTCAGTGTGTTCATGTAACAAAAGTTATGAGTACACACATTAGTAATTTTCTCTAAGGGTCCATATTTGCACATTGTGTTGTGGAAAATTTATTTGATATAAGATATTGTAAAAATGCAGTAAATCAAATAATGATATAAGAAGATGATAAATAAATGATTAAAAAAAGCAACATACTTGTCAAACTTATAAAGTGTAGCATACTTAAGAGAATGGATGATACAAAGTATAGAATAACGTGTATGAACGCCTGTCTGAGCCTTTGCAACACGGTCTACAACAGTGAAGTGTACATGTCACCCAGCCTGGGGTCCAGCTCCACAGGCGTCAGGGCACATACCCAACATTTTTTCAAAGATCTCCAGAGAGTTGGTTAAAAGCACATAGTGAGGCCTGTAGATGGGGCCAGTGTACCATCCACCTGCAGGTGAGAGGGCCTGGGCTCAGACACCAGTCAATCTCTGCTGCTTCTTACAAAGCTGGTGAATGTTCAGTCTCATTCTCACCATGAGTGTAGTCTGAGATCAGGAAAGGATCGCTCGACCCTCGACCCACATCTTCCAGAAGATACCGGGGAACTAAAAAGGGAAATGAGAGATTATATTTTACATAACTCAGCAAACCATATCGCTTCGGCCACAAGCAGCAACATCCTCTGTCTCTCACCACAAGTGAACGACACCCGCAGGTGTTTCCTGGTGCCGGGAAAACAGGGGTCCCCGAAGGTTTGTGTGTCGGCCAGGACTGAACAGTTGGATCTGCCGTGACACCTGCGCGACACTTTCCTCAGGGCCGTAGACGACAGACACTCTGGAATGAATTCAGATGAATGAGCTGCAGAAATAAGTTCAATACTGAACATTTACAAGAACAAGTTTTACAGTTTTACTAATTGACTTGAATAATTTAACATAATGCATCCAATGGTGAACACACAGAAATAATGTATTACTCTACAGTGTCTACACAACTGATATTTATTCTACTATTTGGCCACTAGATGGTTTCAAACCCATGTCAGTCCGTGATCCAGGTTCCTGCGAGCAGTGGGGGCTGCCATGCAGGAGGTGTCCAAACGTGGCCGAGTAGATGGCGAGGACAGTCTCGTTTTTACACGTCAGCCTCAGGCGCTCGTTCTCACACACCAGGCGTGTGCGGTGGTGCTCTGAAGAACAGGTCAAAAGTATTACAATAAACTCCAGATAAACTTTACAATAGATTTTTTGTCCACTACAAAATGATCTTTGACGGCCAGTTCAACGTAGATACACGTGACTGTTGCTTTAAAACATAAATGTTTGACAACCTTCCCTTGAATTGTGAATCTTGTGGATATTTGAAGTCACTGTGATGTGATTGTTATAATTTACTACAACAGTCGGTGTCAGTGTCGCTGGGGAGAGGGAAGTCAGGGGGTTTCCGGTGGGTCTGCTGCCCCCGTGGCCTGACCTCAGTGAAGCAGTTGAAAATAGATGAAGGAGTCAGTCAGTGGATGTCTGAAATAAATATGCCAATTTCCAAAATACTTTAACCAAATGACAGTAAATCAAGGATCTACCTCACTGTTTGCTGCATGTCAACCCCCGTCTCTCTGCCCCCCATTTCCTGTCTCTTTCAACCATCGTATCAATTATGACTTTATTATTGTCATTGCACAAGTACAACAAAATTGGTCGCAATCCCATAACAGGAACAAATAATACATTTAAAAAATAAAAGAATATTACATGCACATACATTGTCAACATTTAAATCAACACATTCAGGGCAGCAATGACTCATGGGTAATATTAAAGGCAAAAAGCCCCCAAAATATACTTGAAAATATATATATAAATTACACAATTTTCATTAGGGAGTGTTTTTTATTATTAATGAGATGAGCACCAAGTCCTAATGTAATGAACATAAACATTCAAAGCATGTTATTAATTATGCAACATAAATAAAAGACAAACCATGATATAAACATGTAGGAGCTGAATGGCCTACCGGGCCTGCACTTGTAGGAAACCAGGAGGTACTTGGAGGTGAGTGGACACGGGTCCTGTCCAAACACCGGACTGAGGACGGGGATGTAACAGGAGCGCCGGTCCTGACATTCAGATGTCACTTTCTGCAACGGCACCAAGGCAGGAAATCAGTGACTAACTGTGATCTTCACATTCATCTCTCAGTGTGGCTTCGTTTACCTCAACAGCGATCGATGAGGTGCATGTCGTGTCCTCCTCCACAGTCGTGTTGGTGTTTGCAGAGGGGCACAGATGCTGATTAGGAACTCGCCGTCCGTAGAAAGCTGACAGGACGGCCACAGACGTCCTGGAGGGACACTCGATGATGAGCGTGTCCCCTTCACACGCATGAGCCGTGTGGTTCTTCAAAATACTATGAAGATACACTAAAAGACAACAAAACATGATGCCATGTTCGCCTCACATATACAGGTGAGTCAACAGTCCAACTTACACCACATTAGTCAATAGTATGATGCTGATATCTAATCTCAACACAGTGGCTCAATGCGTCACGATGCATCACTCACAGGTCTGTTATTGTTCTAGATTTAATTTATCACTAACGTGGCCATTATGTGAGTAAAATATAGATGATGGTTGTAATTACTAAGTCATTCATATTGTATAAGTCCTTCATTGTTTGTTATTGGCAAGTCAGAAGTGCAACGTGCTGTTTTTAGTCCTGAACGTGGCCTGGGTGGCGTCTCCGTCGCTGGGTGTAGACAGTATTTGGACTGTGACCACACACACAAACATCTGTGACAATGAGACATGGACACTGAAGTAAGTCTCCCCTCCCATGAGTGCTTCCTGTGCTTGCCCCCCGTGTGTCATGCATGTGTGTGGGTGGGATGAGGGCGTGTGTGGCAGTTTGAAGCCTCGGAGAGCGAAGGCGAGGCAGTACCAGTCGCTCACGCACAATGAGGCTCCTCAGAGCCTGCACACACACACACACACACACACACACACATGGAGGTAGCTGCCAGGGTCAGAGAGAGAGATCAATGCTCATCATCACAGGCTCTGAGACAAAAGCTACCTTTGGCTTTGTCTGAATACATCATTGTTAAGATAATGTTATCAGTCACACTTTCTACAACACCAAAATAGTTTAATATAAAACCCAAGTTGACTGAAGGTTATTTATCACTGAGAGAGAATCCTGTTGTGTGCAGATCTGAGTTCAGGACCTGCTGAGCAGCCTCTTCAACCTGATCTGGTCTCAGCATGAGCTGCACCAGCTGTTTGGAAAAGCAGGATGTGCAGGATGTGCAGATAAATTAGGGAGTGTTAAATGTCTCCATGAATCCTCCAAAATAAGTGAAAGTGAACTGGTCAGCAGTTTGACTCTGTCCAACAGAAACAAGTTACTGATGTCAAAAACAAATCACTTACAAGAGAAGTCAGGAGCGGAATACGCCGTGTGTATGTGCAGAGCCAGAAGGACGGGCAGCAAACAGAAAGAGCAGCTGAAGGTCCACGGTGCTGTCATCGTGCACATCCTGCCTGACGGACCCCGGCTGAGCTGTCGTGAGCTGTTGTGCAATGGACTGCAGGGAGAGGGAGAGCGGTCAGTAGGTCAATGGTGCTATTGTGTTTACACCAAACAGACAACCCCCTTTAACAACAAAATAAATAAAATAAAATGAAAAATCACAGTTGAACAGAACTGGTTTGGCCGATCATGTTGTATGTCCTCAGATCTAGATTTAATTTGTAACCTATCAACGTAAAGATTATGTATCACATGATTCACATGAACAATTATGGATATAAAGGCACTATATTACAAAAGAGTATTACAGCCACATTGAGAAAAAAACATTTGAGAATAATGTCGTACATTTACAAGAATAAAGTTGTAAATTTACAATGTCATATTGTTACGAGATTAAGTCGTAAATTACGAGAATGAAATCGCTAATTTGTGAGAATAAAGATAATATTGTACAGAGCTGAGCTCTAACTACTGGGTAAGAGTAGATGTTGATGTTCACTGTCAGGATTTATTACGTTGCTTATCTGCTTTTTATTTATAACATCGAGTTGATTATTGATCGATTATAATCTTAATGGACAGCGGAAAATTAAAAGGTTGTAGTCATTAATGCTGCCAATAATAACACCCTGTTTCTCAACCGTCTGTGGCGGACGAAGGGAAGAAAAGTTTGTGATTCGTGGTACTGGTTGAAAAACAAGGGCCAGAGTATGAAGGCTGCCACCGATCATTACGGTTAGGGTTATTTATAGGCTACTGTAGCCACTGTTTGCAGTCGCCTTGCTTTTATTGGTGTCAATGCTAATGCTAGGCTAATGGGCTAATGCTAGGCTATAACCTTTTCATCTTCCACAGTCCATTAAGATTATAATCAATCAATAATCAGCTCTGTTATTAATAAAAAGCAGATAAGCAACATAATAGATTCTCATTGGCTACTGAACAGCAGTTTCTAGTAATTCAAGTTCAGCTCTGTACAGTAAGTATAGGCTACAGTGTTTTACGACTTTATTCCCGTAATATTATGACTTCAAAGGCACTTGACTTCTCGTAAATTTACAACTTTATTCTCGAAGTCTGTGATTTATTTTTCTCAATGTGGCCCTAATACAATACTCTGTCGTACTATGTTGATTTAAAGAGCAGCATTTTGTCAGATCTTCACCAGCTGACCTCTAAATATGAAACCACATGTCTTTGTACTTGGACCACAGGTTGTTTACATTAAAATATATATATATATATACATATACTCTATACATAAAATAAAAAAGGACCACGGGCTGCACCAACCTGTGATCTGACTCATGTCGCTAGATTATGTTGCTGTCATGTTCATGGAAAGCTAGAGCCAGGGCTCAGTTAGTTTAGCTCATTTTAGTGAAGCCTAGAATGTCTCTGGTTAAGACTAATTTGTTAGGATATCTTAGCTTACTATAGCCTAGTTTAGCTTATTTTATGTTGTTCAAAGTCTAAAATTAACCTTATACAAACATCTCTTTAGCAAACTAACACATTGTATCTTGTGTTTGTTTTTTGTTTTGTTTAATTTAAAAACAACAATAGCCCATTTTGTAACGGTGGTAAATAGGTCTGTTGTGTTTTTCACTCCCTAAAGTTCCTGAAGGATAACAGCTTGACCTCCTGTGTTGTTTTAAGTGGTGTCGTCATGACTGACGCGGGACATTTAAATAGACCTGCGCCACTGTAAATGTTATTACACTTGTGCTTTTCTTGTTATGAGAGAGGCAACATGTCCGCTGAGGATATTATATATATATATAGATATATCCCAATCCCAATAAACTCAATATGTCCATAAGTGCGACCAAAGTGGCTAAAATGTTTTCTGTATAGAACTGAAGCCATCACAGGGTAGAACAGTAGCTCACCAGTGTGTTTTTACTTAGTTAGAGGGATAACATCTTGACCTTGTGTGTGTGCGTGTGTGTGTGTGTGTGTGTGTGTGTGTGTGTGTGTGTGTGTGTGTGTGTGTGTGTGTGTGTGTGTGTGTGTGTGTGTGTGTGTGTGTGTGCGTGCGTGCGTGTGTGTGTGTGTGTGTGTGTGTGTGTGTGTGTGTGTGTGTGTGTGTGTGTGTGTGTGTGTGTGCGTGTGTGTGTGTGATGGTCAAATCAAGGCTCATTGTCATGGAGTTGTCAACAGCGAGGGTCCTGTTTGTAGAGATAAGGCTTTTCTTTCCAGGAGGTCACTTCCAGCAGCTGTGAGGTCACTGCAGATCCGTGGAGTCTCTCCACCACGATGTTTACGTTCTCCTATCTCTTTGTCTGAAGTCGAGGAAGTGAGAGATCGTTGCCGTGGCAATAATAAGGTCCCCAGAGCAGCAGTTGTGTTTTCCAGGAACATCCAGGAAATCTTTCCTTAAGGATCCTCTCTGTGTTTCTGGAATCATTGGTTTCAGTTGATTGTAAAGGTTTTAACCTTCATTTCCCTTCGACACATCCTCTCTGTCCCAATCCAGTGTGTGTGTGTGTGTGTGTGTGTGTGTGTGTGTGTGTGTGTGTGTGTGTGTGTGTGTGTGTGTGTGTGTGTGTGTGTGTGTGTGTGTGTGTGTGTGTGTGTGTGTGTGTGTGTGTGTGTGTGTGTGTGTGACGGCTGTTGTCATAGCAACCAAACACAGGGCATTATCAGTGATTGCAGCCACTTGATGACTGTGAATCTCATCCATCACACCAGCTCCATGAGACACTCCCTCCCTCCACAGCAGAGGAGTGGACGTAATCCCACCTTTTAATCGACACTCCCACTTTACACTCCAGTGAAATTCCATTTACCTCCATTCATTAAAACAGTCAGATCTCAAATAGTTGGAATAGTTAGTTCTCGGCCCTCGCAGCCTTTTTGATATTAAAACAGGAAATGTGACTGTTTCTCTTTCACAAGTGTAAACCAACCCATGATGGTTTAGTGTGATTCATCTCATTCCTGTGCTGGATTTCTTAGGAATTTCACTGGAATTGGTTGTTTGTCATATAAAGTATCCAAATCCTCTCAGGATGAAACGAGGCGTTTCCATGGCGCTTCGCCTCGTATCTTCTGGATTTCGTTTCTGAATTCCTTGAAATGCGTTGCATCATCTCCCCCACGTACATGCTGATATTTCTTTAGGGAAGTCGACTCCACGCCACAGTTTGGGGGGTTTTGTCATGAAATTTCCCTTCTGCTATTTACAGTAAATGATAGCGTATTACAAAAGAACCGATAGTGAAGTGATCCCTTCATGAAAGTTGACTTTCACATTCATTTGTTTATTTACCAAGACAACTTCACACATCGTCACCCGCATCACCACAATCACAACAACTCTGTCCAGAAATGTGATCAGATGTTTGTGATTGTAAAGTAAAAGACTGTTACTTTCTGTCTTTTGTTCGTGTTTCACAGAAAACTGAAATCAAAACCAGCCTCTGCCCTTTTGATGCCCCGTGAGCCCCCGGGGGGGGGGGAGGGGGACCCCGGGGGGCGGGGGGGGGGGGGCCGCTGGGGGGGGGGGATTCCCTTCCCCCAGCTAGGACTTCACCTACTGCATCAAAGTGTGACTAAACCTCACCAGACCCCGTCTAAAGGTACAGTACGGGTGAAAATGTTGTACAATTAACAAAAATATTGACCATATTCTGTAGTAGAGGGACGTAGTAAAAGTATCAATCAAACTAAAGTAGGGTCTATTAATACCATCAGTAAATGTTATAGTACTTAGCCTACAGACACAAACAGGCATGTTTAATAAAACATGGTGAATTGATTGTAGAATAAATAAAAAGTATTCCTTATAAGAGAAAGTGATACTAAGAAGTAAGGACAATATACCTCTTTGACACGTAATGTGGTAAAAGTGTGAGTTGACAATAAAATAAATGTAAAGTACTCAAAAACTACAAGCTATGGAGTAGAAGATACCACAACGTAGAACTCTCTCTTTGTTTTTACATCATAATAGCAGCAAAATAAAGAATAATGATCAACTTTGCCGACACACTTGGAAGAATGTGTTTATATTTCACAGCCTGTTCAGGTGTTACTTAACATTCCTGTAAAGTAAACATGCTGAACTTTACTGAGTCACACAGACGTGAGACTGAAAGCTGGAACTAGATTAGATGAGGTGTTGCTGCTGTTTCTCAGTGGATGTTTTGTGTTAAACTGCTGCAGCTCCTCCGTCATCTCCTCCATATGAACAGAGCTGGAATGTGATTGGACGATGAATCGTCTGAACGTGTGTGTTTTGAGTCACACGCCGTTATCAGCTCCTGGACGTTGTAACTCAGAAGAACCTAAGACTATTTTAAGATCTTTTCTCACTGATCCCGGCCTGGAGTATTTAAGAGCGTGCACCCCGCCCATCTCTCTCTGGGTCCTCCCTCCTCCTCTGACTGGGGAGGTATGTTGAGTGCGATAGCCTCGGAGAGTCCTCAGACCGAGCAGAGCCAGCTTTCCCTTCACAGCCACAACCACCACAGACACTTCTATCAGTTTCCTCCTCAGGTCCCTGGATACTTTAGGAGAAGCTGTAACAGACTGAGGACGAGATGGCACTGAGGCAGAACTCTGACAAGGAGCCGAGCATCGAGCTGTTCATTAAGGTCAGTCAAGTCTTTTCAGTTTCATTAGTTACTTCAGGAGAAACTTCACTGTGACACGTGTGGCAAACATGCAGCAACACACAATCAGAAGAGTGTATCACTGATCTGAGATAGAGAACATAGACAGGAGTCGTACGAGGACAGACTCTCACGTATCAGGGTTGTAAAACAGGGCAGAGATTCAACAAGTTGCTGAATGAGCATCAACCAGAGGACGACCATGTGCTACAGATGTTGAGGTGTTTGTAACCTCGCTCAGGGTCACGTCATGGTTGTTTTTATCAGCGACCTCTGGCCACAGACAGACGTCGTCCTTATCACCAGGCCCAGAGGGGCTGGAGCACAGGCTGACGGGCCCCCGGCCTGAAGACGGTCGGCACACCCACTTCACTTACGCACACATCCAGACTTCACCCACTTCACCCACTTCACCCACTTCACCCACTATACGCACACATCCAGATACAGACCTTTATATCACCATGTTCTCTCCTAACATCCAAACACTGAGAGACACTTTGTCTCTTCTAGATGTTGGTATCAGTGAAGAAACATTATTTTTCCTCACATATAAAACAAGGTCAAGTACATTATATCTTTGTAGATTAAATGTTCAAAGTTCAGTCTTTTACATTCAGGGGATTTATTTATCTTTAAGCTGAAGATCCACTGTTAGCTTAGCTCAGCATAATGATCGGAAACAGGAAAATCATCCTGAAAGCGTTTCCAAACACAATGATTATATCACATTTTATCATTCTGTACAAAATCCAAAGTAAAATGAAACTTCATGAGCTTGTGCAAGACCAGCTTCCTCTTGGTCAGATGCAGACGCTGCCGCGGGACAAACAGTCAAACTGTTTCACTGCTGTTTATGTTTGTGTGCAGATCAAACAAACTGTTGTGTAATGGTTCTGGAGGTGCTGCGAGGCAGATTTATATCTGTTTCCCTCTCATGCTAAACTACAATAACCCCTCTCTGACTGTAGCTTCATATTTACTACACAAACATACTGTGAAATGTATTGTCAGTCACTATGAGGGCCGACCTCATCATTTCCCATGATGTCATACAATGTTTTATTATTGACTACAGTCTGGCTCAAAGCAGCAGCTTCGTAAAACAACATGGTTGTTGTCATGGTTTCAGTTTGAGCATGAATTTAACATCTGTTGTTTTTTTGGCCACAACACAATGCCTGTAATTTCCCTCCATAGAGGAAACTGCCTTTAATATCCCAGACACGCCTCTCCCTCTGTTTATCAGCACAGGAGAGATATTGTGATTATAATAGATTTGTTGATTTGTTTTGTTTTTGTTAAAATGCTACAACTAAACATTCTGACTTTCTCTGCACGTTTCAGGCTGGACACGATGGTGAGAACGTGGGGAACTGCCCGTTCTGCCAAAGGCTCTTCATGGTTCTGTGGCTGAAAGGAGTGAAGTTTACAGTGACCACTGTTGACATGAGGAAGTAAGAAACCCCTTCTCCTCTGGCACAAACACTTCCTGAGCATCTGGTGCCGGGACTTTCACACTGAAACCTATTAAGAAGAAAACCACAGAGAAATCGAGAAGTTTGTTTTCCCTCCGTCATCCAATCCCTTCCTCGTTTGTCGGTGGTTCGAGGGTGGAGTTTTTAACGTGCATAAAGAGCTCTGTGTGGCCTTCACACAAACACCTTCTTTAATTGAAGGCTTTATTGTGTGAATTTCTCAGGGTCATTACCGGCGAGCAAATAAGATCAGGAAACTTTGAAAGGATGCTGATAATTGAATGATTCAGAAGGCACACAGAGTGGGTCTGGAGCCGGCGGCCACTCCCAAGGCTCCGTGTTTTCACAACTAAACCAACAGCAGCGGCTCATGTTGAAATCATTAATCCAGAGAGTCACATTAGATCCTGACAGCCTCGATAACCAGGAGGCTTGATAACAGCCTGATTGTAGCGCTGAATGATAAAGTCTGAATCTGTTGATCTCTCTCTGTCTCTTCACCAGGAAACCAGCGGAGCTGAAGGACTTGGCCCCCGGGACAAATCCTCCTTTCCTTCTCTACAACGGCACCCTCAAAACAGACTTCATCAAAATCGAGGAGTTTCTTGAACAAACACTGGCGCCTCCCAGGTATTACTGCGCTTAATCATTGTACAAATACTAATGAAGTGCAGATTTGATGACGGCTCACCTGTCATCTCCTCCCTGCAGGTTCCCTCACCTCAGCCCGCTGAACAAAGAGTCCTTCGACGTGGGCGCCGACATCTTTGCAAAGTTCTCTGCTTTCATAAAGAACAGCCCGAACAACACCTGTAAGACCGATTAAACATATAACAGCTCATCATGTTCTCACTTTTTACCTCGAGTATCTGACCGTGTTGACAGATGTCGCCAGTGTGAAGCCGCAGTTACAACATGTCTCGTGTTTCTGTCCCTTCAGTCCAGGAGAAAAACCTGCTGCGGGAGTTCAAACGCCTGGATCTTTACCTGAACTCCCCGCTCCCCGAGGAAGTTGACCACAACTCAAGAGAAACCATCAGCGTCTCCAAGAGGAAGTTCTTGGACGGAGACCGTCTCACCTTAGCCGACTGCAACCTGCTGCCCAAGCTGCACGTCATCAGGGTGAGACGCTGTCAGCCGTGTCGTGTGGTTCAGTTTAGAGACATTTAGCTCTTACTTGAAAACAAGTTTGAGGTACTTGATGCTTAGGCTACAACCCTCTTTTTGCTTTTGACTATTTTTGCCACCAAATATAGTGTCTGGGTGTGGCATTTGTCACGCTCAGTTGTATATCACACTTTTCAAACAAAGAGGCAACTCAAAGTGCTTTACATATGCACCATAAGAACAATAGTAAAAAGAGTGATGATAGAGGTGAAAGGGACAGAATATAATACACAACAGTATTAACAGGAGACCAGAGATACATTATGTTGTAACACAAATTCAACAAATAAGATAAAAGTTCAGAAGAGAAACCAAAAGAGACATTTCCCCTTCAAGCCTCTGACATCGTCTCAGTAAAACAACTGTTCTTATGATCCATGTCAGGAAGGGTTGGGCCCGACCCCTCTGTTGGGAACACAGTGGGTATATTTTAGGAGTTTAAAGTAGTTTGAAACTGTTACAGACCACTAAAGTACTTTAAAAGTATGAGATCATGTTTTATTTATGGAGGAAATGGGGTCTTATTGTTGAATCAATACTTCCACTTTAATAAATGAAATGAACACTTCGTCCACGTCTGGCATTTTTTCACTCTGTGTTTGCTTCATTTTCCTTTCTTTTCATTTCAGATTGCTGCCAAGAAATACTGCGGCTTTGACATTCCCGCCGAGTTCACGGGCGTGTGGCGGTACCTTGAGAACGCCTACGAGAGAGAGGAGTTTAAACAGACGTGTCCGGCAGACATTGAGATCGAGAAAGCCTACTTCAGCGTGGCCGACAAGAGGAACTGACCCGTTTCCACTCGGTCACTTCTGTCCTGTTTTTCCCACGTGTAACCACGTGTGATCACCAGTAGAGGGCGCTAGAACCTCCAGGAACAAACACAAGTCCACATTAAACACCTTGACCTGTTGTTGTTGTTGTTGTTGTTGTTGTTGTTGTTGTTGTAGTCCGACTTGGTGCTGCAGCTAAAATGTTCTGTTGGTTGTTTGTATAGACTATTTATTGATAGTCGCTCACAGATGAAAGGTATTTCTATAAAGGCCAAATGTGCAATCGACTGTTGATGTAATTTAGCAAATTTGTTTTGTTTATAGTGTAAATATAAATATTTTTCCATGCTTTCTATGATCAAAACTCCCTCATTGAAATATATATGATTGTATTCATGTGGGCGGCACCTTCACAAACAGTTCCTTTTTATGCAAGACATGAAATACACCTGTGTATCTAACCCTGTACAAACACAGTTTGATTGTCTCACTGTCACAATAATAATAATAATAATGATAATATAATAAAACTCTTAATTAATTTCTCATCTGTGTGTGTGTGTGTGCTGATTGTGCTGCCTCATCACTGATATATCTCATCAAAAACGAGGGCATGTCACATAAAAGACATTTCAGATATTCAAGTTTATTCTCAGCCACAAAAAAAGACAATTATACAACTCCAAAAATATATTTCTGTTGATCCACTTTTGTCGATGAATGCACTGGGAAGCAGATTGATGGAGAGTGAAGACATTCCCAGACTCTTTAGTTGGTCACACAGTATTTCCAGAAACACGCTGTCAGAAAATCAGACGGGGATGAATCAGCAACAAAAGTAGAAGATACCTCAAATTATGTTACATGTAATGTAATATTTTAATATTGACCTAATGTTGTAATCAGTCTAGTTTCCACATAAAGGCTTTAAGAGGAAGTACATGTTGTGCAGACTTTGAAGGTATTGATCCATAATTAACCTTTATTAACTCTTTTTATCCTTCTTTCATTGACAGGTTAGATTGAAGAAATAAATAATATCTGAATCTGAATCTAATCACATTATCATTAATAATTTACTCCTGCGTCTTAATGTTTTAAGTCATTAACTGCTCAAAAGGACAGATGTAAGAGGAGGTTTCTGTTTATTGATGACGCTGTAATAATATACAATATGTTTTAGTTTACATTAATATAAATGACAAATATTGTCTTCAACTACATTAAACTGCATCATTTTTTCACTCTTTAAAGTCTGTGCTATTATATCTCATAGTCATAAAGCGATCTCTCTCTCTCTCTCTCTCTCTCTCTCTCTCTCTGTCCCTTAATCTCAGTCTGCTCAGGTGTAAATAATCTAGTTGCAGCACCAGCCTTGGTTAAACATCCTTTAGTTCATTAATAATAAGGTCAGTTCTGATTCTGTATCCCGTCATCAGGTATTGTTGTGTGATCTCACGTCAGGACTAAACACCTGAACCTTCATCAGGGACAGCCTGTAAGCAGCAGGTGTGGCTAAAGAACTAAAGAACAGTCACTCACCTCTTTTGTTTGTTTTTGGCAGGTTCTGCTCTGATCTTAGAAAACCCTGAGAGCGAAGTTTGTCGGCTGCCGCCAGCGTCAGAACGGCGTCTTTCAGATCCTCAACCTAAAAACAACAAGACAAGCGTGTTGACATTTGGTGATAACATGACACCAATTTCAGCCTCTCTGTATAAATAATAATAAAAATCACAATCTATAGTAATAATTCCTAATGAACGTATAAAGCTTTTGTCTTTTCAGTTCATTTGTCAATTTATATATACTGTGCTGTAATTCAGAATAAAATGCTGAAATAATAAAAGATAAAACTAAAACCATACTTAAACAAATGATGACAATAATGGGCCTTTTTTAAAGAAAAAAACAAGCAGTTTTAAAAGATGTCTTTGATTCTTTCTGATTACAAAAGCCTCAAATTTGTCATCACTCAAACTCTGGAAGAGCCTTCATCATCCTACTTCCTTTAATTCTCTATTTTTTTTTAAAAAAAAATCCTTTTTTCACATCTATTTCTGTGGCGGGTCATGATAAACAAATTATCTTTTTTGTCTCAGTCATATCTGCTATTATGTTCTATACTTAGGCTACTGGTTTATAGTTCTATGTTACACATTGCAAAAGAGAGGGATGCACATTACAAATCTTACCACATTTGCAAATTTGTCTTGCTGAGGCGACTCTTTCATCCCTGAGGGAAAAATGTTATAAAAGTTGAAACAACATTATTTTTAAAATCCTATTGTATTCATATGTTTTATTATTCTTTTATTCTTACCTTTATCCCAGGAGTAATGCATCAGTAGAGGGTACAGGTTACTCAGATTATTCTGCTCCTGCTCCACAGCAGCGTTGGGTCCATGATCCCCGACCTCCGACACTAGTTTCTGAGCGTAATCTGTTGGAATAAAACAACATCAGTCAGACGTTATGTGTCAACATCCCTGCAGTGATTTCCTCTGCACCGGACAATCTCATGTTTAAAGCAGTCAATGTCCATCACAAGAAGTTCATTTCAGAAGTAATAATTTTCTGTAAAAGTGAGAGTACATTGAGAGAGACTCACCAGGCTGTGGCTCCAGGCCGGTGTCCGGGTACAGAGGCAGGGCGTGTGTCCGTCTTGCAGAGCAAATGACAGCTACGAGGTAAAACAGAGCTGCAGAAAGCATGGTGATGACCAGATCTGGACTAATACCTCAGCTTGACTGAGAACTTCACTTATATACTCTCAGTGTCCATCCATCACCATCTGATCAATACATTATCATCACACACAGTCTCCCTCTTAATGGTGTGGACAGGATGGATCGGGCGTCAGAGACACAATCTGGGGACGCTGTCGATTCAGCCGCGGCCTATCTGTGCTTGTACAGAGGCCTAACAAATGTTTACTCTGCAGCAGTAATCACTGTGTCCAACGAGCTCTGATGGGTTTTTGTCCAGTTGGAGTCATTGCTCACGTCGGAGGTCACAGATCTGCTGGACGTTTATGTCTGAGGGTCTCTGCGTCGTTACTGAACTGAATGATTAACAACTCTGAGGTCAGTGATTATGACCTGTAGAGCAAACAGGTGGCGCTGTGGTGAATCGTCTTTAAGGTACAGACACTAATATGCTTTCTTCCTCTGTACATTTTTGCAGTTTTCATTTCAACCTGTTGATTACTTCACTATTATGCTATACAATTTGTTCTTAACAGAGTGTAAAATCGACATTGTTACTGTGCAAAAACAAGGTGATCTCTGACGCCACCTGCTTCTATAATGTAGCCTATTTAAATTATTGCAATTTATTCTGTAGCAAGGTAGGAACCACATTTCATTGCAATCCATCCAACATTTTACCCAAAAACCACAAATATGTGGTGGCACTAACGTGAGCACAAAAAAATTGCAATTTTCCTGCCTATAATTAAGATGACATAAGGAAAATGATATTTCCTCATTTATTACTTTTTGTTCAGATGTTGAAAATAAGAACATTATTAAGAGTACTTGTTTTTAAAATGATTTAAAATCAGAGTAAGTCTTCGCCTGTTGGAGGGGGCTGCAGGCCACGAGGCTTTTAGTGAAAGTTCACTAATGCTCCTCTGATGAGTTTTCATGGCATCGGGTGATTTGTCTCCATGTCTGTGAAGTTTCTGTTAAAAACCTCTTTGGTTTGTTTTCTGCTGAATGAGAGGAAGTGGAGACACAGCAGAGTTTAGCGCTGAGGTCAAACAGTGACTCACAACAACAACAACAGCCACATTCATTTAAAGAGGAGCAGTAATGAAACAGAAATAAATCATCACAAGTAAAATTCCATTGATGATTTATGTTTAAGTGACTTAAGAGTCATGACGACCTCCCCTGACTTTGACCTCACGGTTGTGATACAAACTCAAACTGACAGATGTGTTTGTGTTTATAGACAAATATTTGTGGAAAGATTTGACTTCATCGTGTCCTCACTTGAGAGCAACTATGGTGGTATTTTGTCAAATTTCTTCAAATCCTGTTTGATTAATAGAAAATGGACAGTTTCGTTAAACAACTTCATCTGCCGTGTCACTGCTTATATTCCAAGATCACAAGGGAGTCAACATGTTGCAAAGATGTATACAGACGGTTTAAATGACTGAATAATTACAAATAAGTGTGTTATCTACATTAGTGACAGTCGACTGTCTGTGGCTGTTGACAATTCATACTTTCCTTTAAAAAAAAACAACGTACAGTTTATTTAGTAATATTCCGCATTAAAATTATGATCATAACATTTTTTTTATATTGTGTTCTGTTATGTGTTGTATAAAATGTAAAATATGAGTAATATCATACTTACAAAATTTAGCCTATTTATAAATATACATTTTATAGTTATATTATTTTTTGTATTTTTAATTATTGTAAAGTTTTTAATAAACACATTTATCAAATGACCTCCACTTACAGATAGTTTGGTTTAATGATTAATATAGTGGCCACACAGTAAATGATAAAAAAAAATGTTTCTTAAAAAAATAGGAAACAAATACTCCCAAATACTCGTTTTATTGTTATCATTATTATCATTTTACTGCTCCGTTTTATGTTGAATTAAAATGCCATGTTTTTCCACACCTTATCATTTGGTGTTGTTTTACTTTTGTTATGTTTTTGTCCCCTAATGTTTTTTTAAAAAACTTTTTTAATGAACTTAATTTCCACTTGTATTATTATAATTATCCTCTTTGAGAGTTTGTATTTCCAATTGCCTAATAAAAAATAAAAAGTAGTAAACACAGTCCGACCGGATGCTGTAGGAGTGAACAGTCTCCAGATCTGGGGAAGCAGCCTGACGTTTTCCAAAACTACAGAGTGGCTCCGTTAAAATCATTTTTTGAGAGGACAACTGAAGAAAGACACAGGGGCATGGAAAAGTGTTGAAACAGAATAAGTTGGTAGTCAGCCTAGCATTGTGAATTTACTATTGCATTTTTCCTATTGATAAATGATTGTCTCGCCTGACGTTTTGAACCTCGCCGAACAGGAAAAGGAGCTGAAAAACAAGCAACAGATTCAGCATTTGCCCCAGCGTCAACTACACTGGTGGCTAATTTTTTGTAAATTTCTTTTGGCTCCTGTTTGTGTCAGCTTATTTTACAAGAACTGCTGTAACGTTAGCACCTTTATCAAAAGGAAACAAATACTCCCAAATACTCGTTTTATTGTTATCATTATTATCATTTTACTGCTCCGTTTTATGTTGAATTAAAATGCCATGTTTTTCCACACCTTATCATTTGGTGTTGTTTTACTTTTGTTATGTTTTTGTCCCCTAATGTTTTTTTTTTTTTTTTTTTTTAACTTTTTTAATGAACTTAATTTCCACTTGTATTATTATAATTATCCTCTTTGAGAGTTTGTATTTCCAATTGCCTTCAAAAATCATCTAAACAGTCCGACCAATGCTGTAAGTTCAGTCAGACTGAAGCGGTAGAGTTAAAAACGTCAAGAAGAAGAAGAAGGAGCAAGAAGAGGAAATATGAGGAAACAGAATAAGTTGTAGTCGTGTTGTGAATCATGCCCCCACCTAGTTGATAAATGATTGTCTCGCCTGACGTTTTGAACCTCGCCGAACAGGAAAAGGAGCTGAAAGACGAGCAGAGCAGCAGCAGCTGAGCAGGCAGCGTCAACCCGAGCAGGTGCAGTAACACGTCTTTTCTCCTGTTTGTGTCGCTGACAAGAAGCGGTAGAGTTAACGTTAGCCGTGATCAGAAGGAGCTAACAACACTTAGCCACAGTTACAGCTGCTTCATCATCTACAAGTTCAGTCAAACTGAAGCGGTAGCGCTGCTCAATTACACGTCGACGTTAAGAAACAAACAGACGCAGTTAAACAGTTAAAACAGATTTCAGCTGCTTCATCATCTACAGGACCAAAAGTTCAGTCAAAATGTTAATGATAGAGTTAACGTTAGCATTGATCAGAAGGAGTGTAAATACACTTAGCCACAGTTACAAACTGTTAGTAGTTCTTCACTTATTTACAAGTTCAGTCAAACTGAAGCGGTAGAGTTAACGTTAGCCGTGATCAGAAGGAGCTAACAACACTTAGCCACAGTTACAGCTGCTTTACAGCTGCTTCATCATCTACAGGACCGACAAGTTCAGTCAAACTGAAGCGGTAGAGTTAACGTTAGCCGTGATCAGAAGGAGCTAACAACACTTAGCCACAGTTACAGCTGCTTCATCATCTAACGTACAAGTTCAGTCAAACTGAAGCGGTAGAACATAACGTTAGAAGCATCTCAAACTCACCACGAAGGAGCATTTCAAAGCAGTCGGCAGAGTTACAGCTGCTTTACAGCTGCTTCATCATCTACTGGACACAAACACACAAGTTCAGTCAAACTGAAGCGGTAGAGTTAACGTTAGCCGTGATCAGAAGGAGCTAACAACACTTAGCCACAGTTACAGCTGCTTCATCATCTAACGTACAAGTTCAGTCAAACTGAAGCGGTAGAGTTAACGTTAGCCGTGATCAGAAGGAGCTAACTACACTTAGCCACAGTTACAGCTGCTTTACAGCTGCTTCATCATCTACAGGACCAACAAGTTCAGTCAAACTGAAGCGGTAGAGTTAACGTCAGCCGTGATCAGAAGGAGCTAACAACACTTAGCCACAGTTACAGCTGCTTTACAGCTGCTTCATCATCTATAAGTTCAGTCAAACTGAAGCGGTAGCGCTGCTCAATTACACGTCGACGTTAAGAAACAGTTAAAACAGGTGTCGATGTGTCTTTATGTCGAAACTGTCAACATGAAATGTTAATGATACCATGTCAAACAAAATCACACATTGCTTCTTCATGTCTTAATGTAAATAATGCAACATCAATATTCTTGAAACAAACTTATTAGTAGTTTTTTTTTTCGGACTTATTTCAGGATTGTACTGAAACACCAGTAGTTAATATTGAATCAGATGTGATCACCTCACTGTGCTCTTGGCTTCACAAGGACCATTTGTGCTTTTAAAAGGGAAAAAAAGCTAAATAAGTTGTTTTTTAAGGGAAAAAAGCACTTTGATAATAAAAAACAAACAAAACGTGGAAACGGTTGAAACGAGCAGATGTCAGGTGTGTCTTCATGTGTCTGACATGTGAATGATGTCATCTACTCTCTGACCAGGACATCCTAGAAAAAGAGATTGTTAAATCTCAATGGAGCCTTTCTGGATAAATAAAGATTAAATAAATAATAAAAAATACCACGTCACACAGCATTACCTGTCTGGCAGTGTAATACTACCTGTAAAGGTACATCTGCAACAATTAGTAGTGGTTTAATCAGTCAAATCCATTGATGTGAGGTTGTTAATCTACGATGATGGTAAACTATATTTTACCTTTTGCACATTGTTATCAGATCAAAGCAGAAAGTAGATCAGACTTTGAAGGAATTAGGTTTGAACATTTTACTATTATCTGTAATTATGGAGCACATCCTTATCTTCTTTAATGATTTACATGTTTTAAAAAACATCACTGAGAGTATTTACAAAGTAACACACCAATTGGCCCATTTCAGACTTTTTATAGATTAATATCTTGTTGGGTTTTTGTTATTATTTACTGTTGTTGTAAATTACCCTCAAGGATCAGTAAAATGTGATCATTTTTTTGTGTTTCTCAGAATCAGCAAAGTGATTAGTAACTAAAGCTATATTTCTCCAGACAAATAAAGCAAAACATGACACAGTTTTGTGTCTTATTTTGTGCCTTATTATATAAATATAAATAAATAAATTCTCACGAAAAGACTGAGTTATTAAACTACTGAGCATTCTTGACCTTTTCATGATATTTCATATTAACAAAGACGAGTGTAATATTTTTTTAAAGAATGTAACCAGTTGTGATGTTTTCCATTCAGTCGTTTTGTTTGATGACGGTCCAAAGTCCAACTTAACTCACCTCATAAAACAGCTTATATTCATAGAACTGAAACTGAGCTGAATGAATGTTTGACATTTTTGCATGAAAAGCTGCTTCTAAGACAAACTGATTGTTACAATATTATCATATTGGATCAATAAACAAACAGTTTTAGCTCTAAATCAGTTAAAGCTGCATGTCCTGTGTGTATTTCCCCTTTGTTTCCAGTGTCGTTGCCAGGATGTTGTCGGAAGGCGGCTCTTTTGTGAAGGGGATGATGTTGGGAGGCCTGTTCTGCTTGGTGCTGTCGCTGCTGGGTAGTTTCACTCCCGGCACCGAGTCCAGGACGGACGATCACAACCATCATCACGTCATGGCTCCCAGTAAAGACGAGTTGAACCGGCTGTCTGACGGCCAGATGCAGGAGTTGAGCAACCAGGTCCGGGTTTATTGCATCATCATGGTTCAGCCCAAGATCCTTGTTTACTGGGCGACGGCCGTGGACACCTGGAGCAAACACTGCGACAAGGCTGTGTTTTACACCTCAGAGTCCTCGAAGGCGCTGGAGGCTGTCGACCTGAACGAGAAAGACGACTGGGCGCGGCTACGCAAGGCTCTGAAGCACGCCTACGACAACGCCGGAGACCTGCGGTGGTTCTTTGTGGCACAACCGACAACGTTCGCCATCATTGAGAACCTGAAGTACCTGGTGCTGGCGAAGGATCCCAGCGAGCCTTTCTACCTCGGCAACGCGGTCAAGTCCGGGGAGCTGGAGTACGTGGCCTACGAAAGCGGGATCGTTCTGAGCTACGAGGCTCTGAAGCGGCTGGTTCACGTGTTCCAGGACGAAGACAAGTGTCCGGAGAGAGGACGAGCGCTGTGGAAGCTGAGCGAGGACAAGCAGCTGGCCGTGTGTCTCAAGTACACGGGAGTGTTTGCGGAGAACGGAGAGGACGCACACGGAAAGGGCCTGTTCAACAGCAGGAGCGTGGACGGCCTGATCGGGGACAGCATGAAGAACAACCCCAGCAACGTGGTGGAGGGCTGCTGCTCCGACCTGGCCGTCACCTTCTCCGGGATGTCGCCCAATCAGATGCAGGTCATGATGTTTGGAGTTTACAGACTCCGACCCTACGGCCACGAGTTCCACGACTCGTTAACATTTTACCCTCCTGAAGGATCCGACAACGACTAGAGACACTGATTCCATCATGCTGGATGTGGCATTTTAATTATTTTGCGTCTGTGATGGCAAAACCAAGTTTTGGGAGACGGTTTTCTTATGATGTTTGTAAAACTTGCTCCTGGCTGGAAACAACACTTTTATGTATATTTGTACCTTTTGCACTTGGCACAATCAGCAGCCCATGTCTTTGTGCTGTAGACGGAGCCGATGGGAGCGCCGTCCTTTTCAATGAAGATAGAACTGGGAAATATGTGATGGAACAAGATAATCTGGAAGTTTTGGTTACTGTGATATCGTCATGTATCTTAAATGTCCGTCTTTTTGTCGTCTTAAAGCTTAGTTATAAGGTGTTCTGAAATGATTTAACTGTTCAAAGCGCTTGGTCGTCGTCACCACATTGCAAATGAATTATGTGTTTGTTTTTTTGGAGAAAACATCTTCTGACTTATTTCAAGATTGCACGGAGGAACCAGTAGTCATTGGATCGTATGTGATAACCCCACTGGACTCTCAATGAAGTGCATTTCTGCCCATGCAATGCTTGTTAATCTCTACTAATATGTAGAGAATTGGCCTTCACATCTAAATTAATCAAGTATTTTTTTCTGTCACTCAAAACGAGACTTTGTGTCACTGTTCGGCTGACATTTTAAAAACAGATGACATGGCTTCAGATCGACCACTTGTGCTTTTTATAAAAAAAATGGGAAAAAAGTACAAAAAAAATAAAATAAATGAAAATATGACTTGATAATAAAATAAATCAAATGAATGACTGGCTGATGATTACAGGGTGGGGATGGAATATATGGTAGTGAAATGTTATGTATGAAGTTCCTACAATCTGCCAAACAAACCTGACAGCAATCACTCCCATAGAGGAGAAAGTATAACAACCAGTCCAACAGCCTCAATATAAACATGACATATTCCATGTATAAAAACCTGTAGACAAGTCAGATCAAAGAACCAGCCTCTTAATATCAACATGAGCATCAAAAACCACATGGAAACTGAATTTAAAGCAAGATCTCTCTTTTATTTGTGCATAATGGCAACTGATTGAAAGCCTCCAGCGGGTCACGCAGCGAGTCCGTTAAGTGTAAACAGCTGACTGGCAGGTCATGCCTTCACTGTCTAGACGGGGGGGGGGGTGGAGGAGGGGCGGTGGGTGGTTGCGGTGGTTGTTGTCCTCCTCATCATCATTTATACGTCTTCATGTGCCACAGTCCGTCGTTCAGATAGTGAACGTTCTCAATTCCAATTCCCTTGTTGACTTTCTCTCTGTTGCAAAGAGACAAGATGAGTTCAGACGGAGACGACAGCAAACACAGAACACATGTTGTTGTTTCTGCAACAGGACTTACATGCTGTCTGCAGACATCTTCATCACGCCAACACAAAGTGCATGTTGTTTTCCCTCGGCCATTATGGCCTGCATCCTCTTGTTAAGGACAAGACTGGTTTATTATCAGTAGCTGCTGTCAGACTAGTTTTATGTATGAATGTAAAACAATAGGATAGAAATCATTTCCCAGAACTTTTCCAGGACATTTTCAGCTGCTGCAGTTTGACGGACGTCACGGCAACATCCTCATTCATCCTCATTCATGCTTTGGAGAAGTCTTTGACAGTTGTAGTTTATTTTGTACATTTAACTACTTTGTTTCTATGTTTATTCCTCTCTCATTCTCTCATTCTCTCTCTCTCCTAGAAGTCTGATTTAAATCCAACTCATCTATGACATAATATCTTACGTGCTTAGAAATTAAGTCAACAACACAAAAATATCATCAGAGAAGACAACAGGTCCAATACTGGAAATACTACTACTACTACTACTACTACTACCACTACTACTACTACTACTACTACTACTACTACTACTACTACTACTACTAGGATTGGGAAAGAAATACTACTACTGGTACTACTACTACTACTACTGTTAAACTACTCAAACTGAGCTACTACTACTACTACTACTACTACTACTACTACTACTACTGCTACTACTACTACTACTACTACTACTACTACTACTACTACTACTACTACTACTGCTACTACTACTACTACTACTACTACTACTACTACTACTACTACTAGCCTAGGATTGGGAAAGAAATAGTGTCATGATGATGTGATAAATAATTTTCCAGGACAACTCTAAGCCTTTTATAGTGTCATGATGGAAAATTGGTCAACCGTTTTCCAGGTTTTCCAGGACGCGTGGGAATCCTGCACATGTTACAAGAGCTGGAATGATAAATACATTGACAGAAAATAAACTGACAATAAGTTTGATAGTATTTTTATAGCAAAAATGTCAGAAATTCAGTGATAGCAACTCATCAAATGTAAGTATTTCCAAGTTTGTCCGTTTTCTGTCATTGTGAACTTAACACGTCTTGAGTTTTTAGCAGCTGCTCAGACAAAAAAGTGACTTGAATATGAGATAATGAATGGGAACAAATAATTATCAAGCCTAATGAAGTGTTGCTACTTGATTATTGTTGGTTAGATTACTCCTAAGTTTATTACAGTCAACCAATCTAAAATAATTAAGACCTTGTAACTAAAAGATAAGATGATGAAGGGTTTGTCTAAGTTGACAGTGTATTTGAATGGTGAACATTTCCTGACAGTTCTGTGCAGTCAGACATGATATAAAGTGGGTTCTGGAGCAGGTGATGCTCCAGTCAGACATGATATAAAGTGAATGTGTGGTTTGTGTGGGTTCTGGAGCAGGTGATGCTCCAGTCAGACATGATATAAAGTGAATGTGTGGTTTGTGTGGGTTCTGGAGCAGGTGATGCTCCAGTCAGACATGATATAAAGTGGGTTCTGGAGCAGGTGATGCTCCAGTCAGACATGATATAAAGTGGGTTCTGGAGCAGGTGACGCTCCAGTCAGACATGATATAAAGTGTTGAATGTGTGGTTTGTCTTGAGTTTTGGAGCAGCTGATGACTCCAAAGTAACTTGAATATGAGATAATGAATGGGAACAAATAATTATCAAGCCAATGAAGTGTTGCTAAAGATTAATGTTGGTTAGATTACTGGAAGTTTATTACAGTCAACCAATCTAAAATAATTAAGACCTTGTAACTAAAAGATAAGATGATGAAGGGTTTGTCTAAGTTGACACTGTATTTGAATGGTGAACATTTCCTGACAGTCCTGTGCAGTCAGACATGATATAAAGTGGGTTCTGGAGCAGGTGATGCTCCAGCTTTGTGTACAAAAGGATACAACTACTGTGTCGGCGTCAGCTGGGTGGAGTTTAGCGCCTGGCGACGTCAGCCCTGGACACATGATGTTGGCTCCACTTAAGACAAATTTAATGGCCCCTTTGTCTACTTGCTGATGTGGAAGAATGAACGGATCTGTGAAAAGAGGAGTAAGTTTGTAATAAATATGAGGAAATGAAATAGCACCAGTCAATGAGTTAGCAATAGTGAAGCTTACATTTATGCAGCAGTCTGAGCGTTGGGTAGAACGGTCCTTCTCTCTGTCTGAAGAAAAGCAGCTCTCCATTCACTGTCAGGATCTCAATATGTTCATGGCTGGAGGGGTTAAAAGATGAAAAACATCTGTAACATCCACTATAAAGAGACGCTGTGTGTGACGTTAGTGAGAAAAACAGAAACCAGGGATCATACCATCTCACTATTTTGACAGGATCCTTTTTTGGCATAATGTGATTGAGCCATGTCTCGATGTCAGGAAACTGGTCCAGCAGCTGATTCTTGATGCCTTTGATCACTGATGTTTTCAGCTGGATGCAGTTCGACACATTCTCCTTCTCATCGAATCTGAAATAACAGATGTGCAACATGAAGGTCACAAGGTGTGTGTGTGGGGAAATATAGGAAGTGGACCTGGACACACATTTGGCTAAAGTGAGCACTAAAACGATGACGTTGAGGGTCATCCTGCGACAAAATAACATTTCCAACAGCATGAACCATTGTTATTCAGCAGTTTTAAATGATGTCATTCCACTAAAGAACTGCTTGTTCTTTGGACATGTGAGATACATCTTTCTGGTTGCATTTCTGTGTTTCTACACAGGTAGGGTTTAAAATGAAGCTGGTTCCAACACTGCAATATTACTCTCATCACAGAGGAGACCATTACAGTGAGATCTGGTTAAATATTACTGATTCTACGAATCCACGTAGCTATGAGACTCTATTTTTCAAAGTCATTGCACTCAGGCTGGAGTAGGGATTTGCCTGTGTGGTTTCAATTGTCTTAAGATGACACGACTTGATTATGATTTCTGGATTTACGGCGTCATTGTCCTGATCAGACCCGTTCAGCTCCTAATCTGGCTCACACCTTTTCTGATGCAGCAACACCAGGTAATTTCATTAAATGTAATAGTTCATGTCAACTTGTCCAATTGCCTGTGAAGATGAACTATCAAGATTTCTAGTCAGCTAGCATTAGCCACCTAGCTATGGCTAGCTAATGCTACAACATGGAAATAACTCTGCAGCAACGTACTTCTTGAACATCCTCGTCGGTCGCCGTTAGCGTGGTCCTCAGTCGCGACAGAACTTGTTCCGCACTTACTGCACCGGGTCGCACGTGGCAAACACAAATAAGTAATAAAATACAAAGAATGTATGAAGTAATGCTAAGGTAGTTTCCACGCCTGTTTATCAGTGACGGGCCAGCGGCAGTGTTAAGAGTTGCGTCATTTTACGACGGTTCGTGACTTCACCCGGCAGGTCAGGTTGAATTCGACGGTCGCCAGGGCAACAGAAACATAACTAGGTTTTCAAAAAAGAAAAGAAAAACCGTAGCAAGGTGTTTAACCTTTTACAGACAGTAATATGTTGTTTAGGTGGGAGATAAATGAATACAAAGATGAGAGGCAAACATACAGTTTATTTTGAATTGTAGGTAGTGTAGGGTTAACCCTATATGGAAACAATAAGGGTGATTTTTGTTTTTTCAGAAATCAATGTACATTGACAGACTTTTAAACTCCTTCATATCAGAGCAAAAACTCTGTGTAGTTGCAGAGCAGTGTTGAGTGGACTTTATCACCAAAGAAGACGTACAGCCTACTTCCCTTATCTGCTATTGTTCATGTACATATGGCGTTGGTCTGGCATACATGTTGCTAGTTACAGTATGTCACTCCAGCAGTTATAATGCTGCCCCATAAATAGACTATTTTATACAATCTCACAACATAAATAACAAGCTTTTGTCAATTTAAGTGTATTTTGTTTATGCAGGAGTTTTAGTCGTACTGGAGTAATAGTTTATTAGCTGTTACACAAATAAGTGCTGAGATGACATTATAATGTGCTGGCTGGGATAACACCAGAAAGGGAAATAACACAAATAAAAAAATAAATAGGATTGGAATTAAAATAAATAGGCTAATAATAATTTCAACACCAGACAAAATAATGAATGAAAAGAGAAGTAGTGCAACATGATTCATAACGTGTTTGGTGCAACCACGACCAGTCGGGCGCCATCTTGTGTCCGGAGCGGTCACAGCAGGCGTCGGTTAAAAAAAGAATGAAAAAAACACGCTTGTGCAAAAAGTACTTTTGTACAAAGTACTTCCGGTGAGGTCACCAACTAGCTTTTTATGAGCGACTCTCCCCGTGTGTACTTACGTGTGTTTTACTATGATGTGAGGGAATATATATGTATATATTTTTAACGATAGCCAACATTTCTTTTTGTAAATATTTTTTCTTTAACGACCGCTTCAATTAACGGCTCCAACTGAAACGACTGCACAACGCGGTTTAGACAAGAGAGGCAAAAAAAGAGGAAGCAATAGCCAACCATCTTTCTTCTCCTGCCAGCAATAACAAGAAAGAGAGACCAGAGAGCTAGATTCAAGTAGAGCTGAATAGTTATAGCAATTTATTCTCTGTTATTTTTATATTAGTACCAGACAAAGCTCCTCGTGTGGAACCGCTCCGCGCCTGACGTCGCTTCCAGCTCCGACACTGAGCTCCTGCCTCTCCGGCGAACCTGCAAGTTTCGGGATCAGAAGAAGACTGGGCTGTGGAGAATTAGTATTCCCGTTTTTTCATGTTTCCAACAGGTTTATCTTCCCCTAACCCCCCACCACCGCCAACCCAGGAGGCTAGACCAGCGGCTACTGATGTCAAACCCGACAGCGGCAACATCACATCTCCGAAGAAGAGGAAAATAAACGGCTCCGAGAGGGAAGACACTGCTGACACGATCTCCCCCTCGCCTCCCAAGACCCTGAATTCCTCCTCTTCCTCCTCCTCCTCCTCCTCCTCCTCCTGTTCTCCCACTCCGCTCCACATCCAGAAGAAGTTGAGGTTCGAGGATTCAGTGGATTTCATTGGCCTGGATGTGAAGATGGCCGAGGAGGCCGCCGCTGCCGCCGCCGCCGCCGCCGCCGCTTCGTGCTCCAATAACAGAAGCAAAGCCGTGTTCCTGCCCGGTCCCGGCGGCGTGGGCACCGTGGGGCACCACGCCAACGGACTGACCAAACCTGCAGGATCCGCCACCTTCTCCAACAGTAAACCCGGTGCTGCCAAGAAACTAGTCATCAAGAACTTCAAAGGTAGCGGCAGATGCTCTGGTGTGGTGGATGATGTCATAACAAGCTCCCAAAACAACAACAACAACAATCAGTGTCAACAAAATACAACTTAATGTCAACTGTTAACAAGCCATCAGGCTCCACTGCGTTAAAATATTCATAAATAGAGACAATACAGGGTTTGTAATAGTCTTCACTGGACCTAAAGTTGCACTGTGACGTCAGGAGTTTACTTGATTTAATGGGTTTATGGTTCAATCTATTACTATGAACTGGAGCTGCAACTATCAGCTGTTTTCATCACCAAATAATCAGCTGATCACTTTCTGAATCAATAGTTTTCTATCTAACACCTGATATAGTTTCCCTCCAACCAGAGTGACTGGACAAAACTACAGTTATGTTAATGTTTGGGTTTGTTTCTTGATTTTCTGTATTGTCAGATATTTAGACCTGGAGTTGACACAAACTATTTCTCCAAATGATCGTTGATGATCTAACACTGAAATAATAAAGTAAATAATGAGTTCCTAAAATTGAATCTGAAAAGATCAGTGCAGTCTTCAGATGTCCAGATTTATAATAACATAAAGGAGCTCTTAGCAACCCCAAAGTCCAGGTGGTATTACATATGAATAATATAATACAGTAAACAGTTAAGTAAGCAGAATGGATCAAATGTTATTTTAAAAATGCCATATTGACAGCATTGTAACTACAGCATGCCAGTGTTTCATTGATACAACATTGTATTGTCTCATGCTATACACACTTATTATTATTGTTAATGCAAATGCCTCATATTTATGTCAACATCACCGAGCTGTACTTTAAATAGAAGCACACACAGTAGTTTTAAAATAGCTCTGCTGACACCGGTGACACAGCACGACGGTCCGGAGAGGTCCACTTTCTGCAAGACAGTCACTGCCTGCACAAGTTGACAGCGTTGTCAGAACATTGTGTGTCTTTGTTTTTGCAGAAAAGCCCAAGTTGCCAGAGAACTACACACAGGAGACGTGGCAGAAGCTGAAGGAGGCGGTGGAGGCCATACAGAACAGCACTTCTATCAAGTACAATCTAGAGGAGCTCTACCAGGTACGCTGACTCCTCAGAGGAAGCTCACGCTGTGTGACGTGTTGCATTGATGCAGAAACTCTTCTTCTCTTGTCCCCATCAGGCTGTTGAGAACCTGTGCTCCCATAAGATATCTGCCAAGCTTTACAAACAGCTGAGGGCCGTGTGTGAAGACCACATCAAGGCACAGATCGATCAGTTCAGAGAATATCCTTATATCAACAGGTATTTGTTTTAGTTTATCCATCTGTGTCGGATTCCTTGAATGAATTCCCGTTGTTGCCTTAACGCCGTTCTCACGGACGCCCTGGACAGCGTGCTCTTCCTCAAGAAGATTGACAAGTGCTGGCAAGATCACTGCAGACAAATGGTATGTTGGATTAATCCAGTGAGTCAGCTGGTGGTTGTGCTACAGCCCTCGAGGGTCTGTCACTCACGTCCCATGCAGTTTGCTTGTAATTTACATTTCACGTTTAAAGGAGTATTCCAACAGCATAGTCTTTTTAGTTTGTTAAAGTTGGGGGACTTATGAAAGACCTATGATGAAAGACTAATCAACTATAGACTGTTCTCACTTGTTGTTCCTGGGTTGGCTCTGCAGCACATATGGAGAACTTTAGCACTATTTGTTGGGCTTAATACCCCAATCCCATGAAGCCAAGGACAGCTCCAGCAGTTATTATTATTCATGTATAATGTGACTTGGCATGCAAGAACTTGTCAATGTCACTGTCAGTGAGAAACTCAGATTGTAGCAGCAACTCCACAACCCCATCTGTAACACAGGCTTCCTGTTCACTAGTGTCGTACTCCCTTTGACATTGAAATTGATGGAATATCCCTTTAATCTGGTCAAAGCAGATGTTTAAATCAAAATGTCAACGGTGTTTCCTGCTCATCTTGGATGTTTTTCATTGCTTCACAGATCATGATTAGGAGTATATTTTTGTTTTTGGACCGCACCTATGTTTTACAAAATTCAATGCTGCCATCAATCTGGTGAGTGACCCGCTGCGTTAACGGCTGCACGATGGGACGAGTGTGATCTGTTTGAAGTGGGTGTTGAACCAGCATCTCTGATCTGCAGGGATATGGGTCTGGAGCTGTTCAGGTTCTACATCATCAGTGATCTGAAGGTCCAGAGTAAAACCATCGATGGGATTCTGCTGCTCATAGAGAGAGAGCGGAACGGAGAGGCGATAGACCGCAGTCTGCTGAGGAGCCTGCTGAGCATGCTCTCTGACCTGCAGGTAACTCTCATTATCAGCCTAACAATGATCCAGACAGGAAGTGACTAACATTTAACATTTAAAAAAGAAAAGTGTTGTTTCGTCGGCTTCATTGTCAGTGATTATCAGCTGCACCGGCTTGTGATGAGCCGTCAGCTTCGTGTTGACAAATGGATTTAATAAAACCTGTTCTCTCCGTGCCTGACAGATTTATCAAGACTCCTTTGAGCAGCGCTTTCTGGAGGAAACTAATCGCTTGTACGCTGCAGAGGGACAGAGGCTGATGCAAGAGAGAGAGGTGATTTTATGTGCACATTTTGCTTTTTGTTGGTGGAATTTCAAGGACAATACAGACAATGTCATTCCTATATGGTTAGAGCTTATACAACTCATCTGTAATTATACACTGAGTATCGTTGGATCGGTTGGACAGTGGTTTGGGCCTTAATCATAAATGGGAATTCTTCAACAAAACAACATTTGAATCGTACACTACAGTGTCATGGCTCATACATTGAGGGTTTTTGGAAAGGAAGCACGTTGTGCTCATGTTGAAAAAATATGCAATCTAACCACCCTGACATGAAACCACAAAAGAAAATCTTTCATAGCAGAGAAAAATAACCCAAATGTTTCTGTAGAAGAGAATGCAGTACAGGCACAGGAGGCTTTTATGTCCCTTTAAAAACCTTTTACTCGATAAAAACAACTATTGAAATTCATTCATTTTGCAACTGATGGCTCTGCTGATTCACTGATCTAATAGTCATGTCTCTAATGTCTCTGGTCAGAGTTTAATGTTCTCCTGCAGCTGTAAAAACACCTAGCATGTTATGGTATTCACACAGTTTATTAAGTTTTAGCACTAATATGTAAAAACACTTGAACTCCTGAACCTGACTTTAGTTTGTCCAAGAAAATGAAGCAGACTGAGTGCTATCTTTTAGATCACTCAAGACTGTAATAACAGAATGTATTTGATCATAGATTAATCACTCTTCTTCTTAGCTCTTGGATTCAAAGTGTGATGCTTTGTCTCATTGTTGTTGCGACGGCTGCAGCCTCTCTGATCTTTATCCTCTGATCTTTATCCAGTCCTGTGATGCAGATGTCAGCTAATTCACTACACCTAACTAAAATAATGCAGTCTGATAGTCTTATGGTTCATTGTCCTTCTTGAAGCATTTAATGATCAATTTATCCCACAACCACTTCTACATTCATCCATTTCTATTGATCTGCTTGTGTTATGTCAGCCTACATGCATTAAGACGCTATTGGGGTGTATTGGAGAAAATATGTTACTCAAGACATCTAATACATTTATTCAGTATATTCTCAGTGTAAACGTCACTGTTTTCCTGTTTTCCTGTTATTTGTAGGTACCAGAATATCTCCATCACGTCAACAAGCGCTTGGAGGAGGAAGCCGACAGAGTCATCACATATCTAGACCAGAGTACACAGTGAGTGTTGGACTGGACAACAGTTTCTCACCGACACAAACACATTTCTAACCTGAGTATTTTTACCCTCTTAGAAAACCACTCATTGCTACTGTGGAGAAGCAGTTGTTGGGTGAACACCTCAGTGCAACTCTACAGAAAGGTAAACAACACTGTTTAGAAATGCAGCAGTAAATCAACATCTCAGATGTATTTGACATGCAGCTTTCCTTTCCTTTCCTTTCCCGTTGCTGCAAACGTCCAGGTCTGACTCACCTGCTCGACGAGAACAGAATTCAGGATCTTTCTCTTCTCTATCAACTCTTCAGTCGAGTGCGAGGTGGAGTTCAGGTCCTCCTGCAACACTGGATAGAGTACATAAAGGTATCAACAGAGACCAGATACTGAACACAGTGGAGGTGAAGGTGCTGAACACTGATAACTGTTTGGTTTGTTTTGTTTCCAAATCAACATCTAGGCTTTTGGAAGCACAATCGTAATCAATCCAGAAAAAGACAAAACCATGGTGCAGGAGCTGCTGGACTTTAAAGACAAGGTGGATCACATCATAGACATCTGCTTCATGAAGAACGAGAAGTTTGTCAACGCCATGAAAGAGGCTTTTGAAACATTCATTAACAAACGGCCAAATAAACCTGCAGAGCTTATTGGTTCGTAGCTGCGCATCATCACCCTTCTCTGAAATAGTCACATCATCATCTTCAGGACATAAACATCAACATCTGCTTCTGTTTTACAGCAAAACATGTGGATTCAAAACTAAGGGCAGGAAACAAAGAGGCAACAGATGAAGAACTGGAGAAGATGTTGGATAAGATCATGATTATCTTTAGATTCATCTATGGTAAAAATCTACCCTCACATTTGTTTCAGTTGAGTCGTTGTCCCTCTGTGGACGGTCTAATGTCCTCATGTCCTCATGTCCTAATGTCCTCATGTCCTATTGTCCTCATGTCCTAATGTCCTGTTGTCCTAATGTCCTGTTGTCCTAATGTCCTGTTGTCCTCATGTCCTAATGTCATAATGTCCTAACGTCCTAATGTCCTCATGTCCCTCTGTGGACGGTCCTCATGTCCTAATGTCTTAATGTCCTATTGTCCTCATGTCATAACGTCCTCATGTCCCTCTGTGGACGGTCTAATGTCCTCATGTCCTAACGTCCCTCTGTGGACGGTCCTCATGTCCTAACGTCCTCATGTCCTAACGTCCTCATGTCCTAACGTCCTCATGTCCTAATGTCCTAATGTCCCTCTGTGGACGGTCTAATGTCATAATGTCCTCATGTCCTCATGTCCTAACGTCCTCATGTCCTAATGTCCTAACGTCCTCATGTCCTAATGTCCCTCTAGGTTGGAAAATAAATGTCCTAAATAAATAAATCCCTCTGTGGACGGTCTAATGTCCTAATGTCCTCATGTCCTATTGTCCTATTGTCCTCATGTCCTCATGTCTTCATGTCCTCATGTCTTCATGTCCTATTGTCCTCATGTCCTAATGTCCTCATGTCCTAACGTCCTCATGTCCCTCTGTGGACGGTTCTCATGTCTTCATGTCCTCATGTCCTAACGTCCTCATGTCTTCATGTCCTCATGTCTTCATGTCCTCATGTCTTCATATCCTCATGTCCTAACGTCCTAATGTCCTAACGTCCTCATGTCCTAACGTCCTCATGTCCTAACGTCCTAATGTCCTCATGTCCTCATGTCATAATGTCCTCATGTCCTCATGTCATAATGTCCTCATGTCCTCATGTCCTCATGTCCTAACGTCCTAATGTCCTAATGTCCTAATGTCCTCATGTCCTAACGTCCTAATGTCCTCATGTCCTCATGTCATAATGTCCTCATGTCCTCATGTCATAATGTCCTCATGTCCTATCGTCCTCATGTCCTAACGTCCTCATGTCCTCATGTCCTAACGTCCTCATGTCCTCATGTCCTAATGTCCTAATGTCCTAATGTCCTCATGTCCTAACGTCCTCATGTCCTAACGTCCTCATGTCCTAATGTCCTAATGTCCTCATGTCCTAACGTCCTCATGTCCTAATGTCCTCATGTCCTATTGTCCTCATGTCCTAATGTCCTCATGTCCTAACGTCCTCATGTCCCTCTGTGGACGGTTCTCATGTCATAATGTCCTCATGTCCTCATGTCTTCATGTCCTCATGTCCTAACGTCCTCATGTCTTCATGTCCTCATGTCTTCATGTCCTAACGTCCTCATGTCCTCATGTCCTAATGTCCTAATGTCCTAATGTCCTCATGTCCTAACGTCCTAATGTCCTCATGTCCTCATGTCATAATGTCCTCATGTCCTAACGTCCTCATGTCCTAACGTCCTAATGTCCTAACGTCCTCATGTCCTAACGTCCTCATGTCCTAATGTCCTAATGTCCTCATGTCCTAACGTCTTCATGTCCTCATGTCCTAATGTCCTAATGTCCTCATGTCCTAATGTCCTAATGTCCTAACGTCCTCATGTCCTAACGTCCTCATGTCCTAACGTCCTCATGTCCTAATGTCCTCATGTCCTATTGTCCTCATGTCTTCATGTCCTCATGTCCTAATGTCCTAACGTCCTCATGTCCTGTCTTTGAAGGAAAAGATGTTTTTGAGGCCTTCTACAAAAAGGATCTTGCCAAGAGGTTGTTGGTCGGAAAGAGCGCCTCCGTAGACGCAGAAAAATCGATGTTGTCAAAGCTGAAACATGGTCAGTTTTTCATTAATGTGACATGAATAAGAAAATGTGAATCTTTGTGTCTGAGCCTCGATTGACTGGTGAATTTCTGGTGTTTCGTCAGAATGTGGAGCAGCGTTCACAAGTAAACTGGAGGGGATGTTCAAGGACATGGAGCTTTCTAAAGACATCATGGTGCAGTTCAAACAGGTGAGAACAAGAACAGCGAGTTAAACCTTTAAAAACAATGCACATGACATCAGTTTCAGAGTTGGCACATGAATACCATTTACGTCTCGTTTGTCTCCCTGCAGTATATGCAGTGCCAAAACATTCCTGGCAACATTGAGCTCACTGTGAACATCCTCACTATGGGTTACTGGCCGACCTACGTCCCAATGGAGGTGCACCTGCCTCCCGAGGTCAGCGCTGAGCAAATACACATGTCGTTTTTATACCGCGTCATGCAGTAAATGTGCTTCATAACACCTGTTATCTCTGTCCAGATGGTGCGACTGCAGGAGATCTTCAAGACCTTCTACCTGGGCAAACACAGCGGCAGGAAGCTGCAGTGGCAATCAACACTAGGTCATTGTGTCTTAAAAGCTGAATTTAAGGAGGTAGACAACGACTTTCCAAGAATACTCTGTCTTTTGTTCTGTAAGTGGATAAAGATAAACGTTAATTGTTCTCTTTGGTTTTACTCACTAAAGGGCAAAAAGGAGCTGCAGGTGTCACTTTTCCAAACACTTGTGCTGCTGATGTTTAATGAAGGAGAGGAGTTCACTCTGGAGGAGATCAAACTGGCAACGGGAATAGGTTTGTATCATCACGCAGCAGAAATAAATGCTGTGATGTAGTCTCTATATATAAAACACAACTTGTTTCTGTCGTTTAACAGAGGACAGTGAACTGCGTCGGACGCTGCAGTCGCTCGCGTGTGGAAAAGCACGAGTCCTTACCAAAATCCCCAAAAGCAAAGATGTAGAGGATGGGGACAAGTTTTCCTGCAACGACGACTTCAAACACAAGCTCTTCAGGATCAAAATAAACCAGATCCAGATGAAAGAAACGGTACTGCTGTTGGCCGACAGTGGTTTACACATTTTACATGTTGTAAAAGATACTGGCAAATGATTCTAGTTGCATTTTCTAACCTCAGGTGGAGGAACAAGCCAGCACCACAGAACGGGTCTTTCAGGATCGTCAGTACCAGATCGATGCGGCCATTGTGCGGATCATGAAGATGAGGAAGACTCTGAGCCATAATCTCTTGATGTCCGAGGTTTACAACCAGCTCAAGTTCCCCGTCAAGGTAATTACACTGGATTTATAACAAAAACTAAATGAAGTGATCCATTGTGATCCATGTTCTTCATGTTTGCACATAAAAACACACAAGCCCTTTTGTTTAGGATCCCTTTTCTAAACAGTTGTGACTACAGACTTATGATACTTAGATTGTCAGTGGTCTGTGCTGGACAAGCTATGAACTGATGAATGATAAATGCATTATTGTTTATAAAGGATACAGGTGCATCTCAATAAATTAGAATAAAAAAAACAGGAAACTAATACATTACATAGATCCATTACTTTTATATTTTTAATATGGAAATGTTCCATATGGGATATTTGACTTAAACTGATAGAAATGGACTTTTACATGATATTCTAGTTTATTGAGATGCACCTGTATAAATATAATTTTTAAATAAATGAAAGTAACCTGAAATTTGAGTTAATTATATCTAGGAGTGCACAGGTTGTCTAAGTCGTGTCACTGACAGTTATCTGACAGTCCTGTTGATTTAAGGCTTAAGCCGAGAATGAGTAAACTTGTCTTTCTGGAAAGTGCCTTTTAACACCAATTCATTTCTCTATCAGTGAGTTGACATCGACTTGAGAATCCCGGTTATGAGAAATATCCCATTTATGATCATATCCAGGATACCACTGTGTGCATGTCAGCACATGCACACAGAGAAACCTGGGGCTGTATTTATGAGAATATATTTATTAGAATTACTCCTAGAAACACTGCTACTGTAGGAGTTGATGTATGAGTGAAAAATAAAATTGCGAGACGGGGTTGTTTTTTAGGCAAATGCAGAGACTTTCCCTCTAAAACAACTCTGTGTGTTAACGTTGTGTTATTATCTCATAGCGTGGTGAATGTGCAGGTCACAACTTGTCCACCAGAGCGTTGTGGAGTTGTTGGATTGTGTATTTGATGAGTTTGATGAGGGAAACCAAGAAATCCCATAATGAGCCTCCGTAGCGTAGCTCTGAGCAGCTCACGGCTCTGCTCCGCCGTTCTAAAAATATCTTGCACCGACAATTAAAGGTAACGAACCCACTGCTGTGACTATAGGGGTTATGGTGATGGGACAGTTTGACTAAATGTTGAACTATCCCTTTAATGAAACTCATTCATCATGTTGTGTAATCTTCTTGGAGGGCTATGCTGGTCTGGCTACGATCATGTTAGAGCCCCCAGAGCTTCAGGGGAGTTGGGATTTCCATTAAAAACACTGCACAGAACCACCGATGGCGTGATTGGATTGTGTTTGAGCATCACTGCATGGAATAGTTTTTATCGTTAAGTTTTAGAGGAAGACTAAATGATAAATTTGATAAATACGGCTCTTGGTTATTTCAGTCCATGTAAACACACTCATTGTGACTACGCTGAGCTGTGCCCCATGTGTTTATGTGTTGCTCTTCTCTTCCAGCCTGCTGACCTGAAGAAGAGGATAGAGTCTCTCATCGACAGGGACTATATGGAGCGTGACAAGGAGAACTCCAACCAGTATAACTATGTGGCTTAACGAGAGAGAGGAAGGAAGGAAGGAAGAAGCGACAGAGAAAAGGAGATGCAGATGGTCTAGTCAGGCTGAAAGCTGCTCTGAGTGATCGGTCTCTAAAATGTTTTGCTCCAGTGGATGTTAACCATTATCATCTTCAACCTAGCGACCGACAGGTGAATGGATACTGCTCCACAGGATTCTTTGTCAGGGGTCTTGTGATCCTGTGGACTGCATGCCCATTGAAAAGAGAATATTGTCCATATTTCTCAATGCCTCTGAGAGAGTTGGGCGACTGTGGACAGACAAAGAAGACACAGATGTTGTTCCGTTTGCTCTTTTTTTTTCTTTTTTTTTTAATGGAGAGGAAAAATATTTATTTTCAAACCTAGATTCTTCTTTGTCCATAGTTTGAATCAATATGCTCTTTGTTATCAAGTCACTTTTTTTCTCTCTTTTTGTTCACTCAGTATCCCAAGCAAATGCTGACTCACCTAACAAAGCTCTAAATGTACCACACTTTGGAGGAAAGGAAGAAAAGGATCAAAAAAATCAATCTGGTGCTTGTTGCTTCAGCCAGTGTCAAATGTGGGACTATTGGACTAACATTCAGATTAGACAACTTTTTTGCAATATGTGTCAAATATGTGATCCTGCAGCAAAGTTAAAACTTTTTAAGGCCCTGTAGCCATTTGACAAAGCTGGTGATCATGAACACAAAGCAGTCAAAGCAGAGTTTGTGCCAAAAAAAGGAGCACTTCTTTTGTTATAGGGTGTTTTCAAGCTGCTAAACAGTTCAGTTGTTCAAGTATATACATTTTAGTTTCTCATTTGTTTTGTTTTTCTTTGTATGTGTTTGTACATACTTCACAAAAGTGACATGAGCCCATCAGACAGTCAACCGCTTTTTCTTTTCTTTTCTTTTTTTTGGTTTTTGTAAACCCTTAGAAAAGTATACCAAAAGCACAACGCCATCAAGAGCCCATTTCCCACCTTCACTGGTGTCACACCACATCCATACACTATCTTTTTCTTTTTGCAAGTCTCCTTGTGGGGCTTGCATGCCTTTGCCAGAAAGTGGAAGTGGATCCCCTCAAAACATGAGGAAAAATATGATTAATGATTAGACATGCCCTTGTTTGTATGAGTCTGTTAGATTTATTGCTTCAGATTAAAATAACTGTTTCAATCAGATTTTCTTTCATGATTGGTCATTGTTTTCCAAACATTTCTTTGTCTTGTAGGAAGGAAAAGCAGTTTTAACTGGAGCCATAACAACTTACATTCTTACAAGAAAGAAACGGCACACACTATAATAATGATTAACTCTGCAAAAGAGGGAAGAGAGAAGTAAAGACAGACTGTTGGTCCACACCTCTGGGTGGTTTTCACACTGCTGGTCGCAGTCATATGACTTGCATTTCCTGGTACCGTCGGCAGCAGCGGCTCCGCTTCAGCTCAAACGCCGCTGACTGAGCGTCGCTGTCGGACACTTTCCACCTTCTCTCTTCGCTAACTGACACTCCAGGAAACTACCAGCGACCATGTCCCGATATGCTGCATTTGTTTTCTTCCTTGCCTCTGGGCTCGGTATGTATTATCATATTGATTTATCTCAAATGAAATGCAAAAAGTGATAGATATAGTAAGAAAAAAAGAGGAAAGATGGCAGTCTGTTTCTGCGAACTGACGTGATTAAACTTGCGGGACTCAGCGGGCCTGGAGCCGCCGGACTCCGGCTGGATGCTGCTAACAGAGGCTGGAGGGGGTTTTACCAAACACCTCTCTTGTATTGGGTTTTGTGTGCATAAATGTGACCTGTTTTGTGTTAATTTTACTTTACAGGCCTTACAAAATAGGCATCAGCTGTTCCTTAGAGGAGGAGCCCGGTCGTGATGTTGTGCTAATGTAGCTTAGCTCGTTAGCCTGCTAATTGTTACCTACGTCAACAAGATAAAACCTGGCTCAGTCAGGCAGATAGACGGCTGCTGCTGCTGCTGCTGCTGTTGTTGTGTCCATATATCTAATGTTTCATCTCTTCATACCAGCACAGGACTAACAAAATATGCATTAAAAACAGCTGTCAATCTAGCTTGAATGTTCAAACTGTTGCTGTTATTTCATTTTGTGTTGGTGGGTGAGCTAACTTAGCTTAGCTATTAGCCCAGTGATTGAATAACATGTTTTAGAGGCTTTAACTTCGGGCTAATGATGAAACATTGGGCCGTTTGAGGGATGTCTCGTAGTTAAATAATGTCAGCCACATAGACCGAGGTGAAGAGGAGTACAAATAAGTTGAAATAAAAACCCGTTGCGACATTACTTGTGACAACTGGCTGAAATAGTTAGCATTAGCATTATTTATCTTTTCTTTAAACTCATTTTGTGCAATGATCCTTCATTATACAATGCTTTTGACTATTTGTGTTGTTTTTTGATGTGCTGCTCTGTATGAAGTTATACTTTCTTGGTTCTGTATATTATACTTGCTCAATATAAAAAATAAAATAAATAGGTAGCGTTAGCAAGTTAGCATTGGCAGCCTTTGAGGTTTACAGTAAGTTGGCACGTGACAGCAGAGCGAGGACAAAATTACCTTCAGTTATGTTTTGTGATTTTAACAAATTAGGCGAGCTGGCTTTAAACACATTTTAAAAACAACAACAACAGAGGAACACAAACGGGTTATTATCGAAACAGCCCTCGATATCTAAATAGATCAATAGAAATACTTTTGTCTAATGCAAAGGCAGAAATTTGTCTTTGGCTTGAAAAAAAAAAGACAACATTTCATAATATCAACAGCAACCCATTAAATAATTAACATAAAGTTTACATAATAAATCAACCAGTCACAATAGCAGCAACATGAAAATAACTGCATTATGCAGTAGTGGTTTGATTTGGTTGAATGTAGCTTCCACCATCAATCACCTGTTACATTGACGCTTTAAATAAGGAATTAACTTTATCACACTGTTGATATTGGCTTAGGTTGTATGCAGTTATTTCCTGCACTGGTGATAAATGGTACTGGTAATATTGTTTTTAACAGAGTTCTCATCTTCAAGGCAGGAAGGAAAAAAAACGTGCCTGCTGCAAATGCATTTGATATTGATTAGAAAAGGTTCCACCCTACAATATTGTTGCATACACATACATAGATATTGAGGGTTATACACAGAGTATGTACACAGAACAACCTAAATGTTAATAATAATGTCTACACAGTTATCAACAGCAGCCAGGTTCCTTGTTGTCCATGTATCCCAGATTCGATCAGGACAGGATCTTAAAACCAGGAAACACGCTCAGTGCATGTGACCCATCAGGCTCTGTGACTGAATCACTGGAATCTCAGCAATCTTACCACAGCAAATGTTGTTTGTATGATCATTTTCTTTATGTATGTGATTCCTTTCATGGTTGATTTTTTTTAGTGCCTTTTAAAATTAAGTATAGCAAATATGTACGGTTGCAGCCAATGTTTTAAATGTCACGTCAAAATAGTGAAATGACATCTTAAGATCTTGTTTTGTCTGACCAAAAGTCCAAAATCCAAAGATATTAGAGATACGTTGGCTGTTACATGTGACAAGAAGGATAAACAGCAAATTTGAGAAGGTGTTGTCTCAGTATGTGTTCTTGGAAAACAATCAGTGAAAGATATTTGTCAATTCAGCTTTCATTAATCAACTGTAGAGCAACTGTTTGAGCTCTAATGTTGAAACAAAACACAACACTAGAAACACTACTGTATGTCCAACAAATGTTTTGTTATCAGAGCCGTTGCTCTTTGTCTCATTATTCATGTGCAAAATCCCAGAACATTCATGACTCGGGACGAATATCTCTTTAAAATGCACTTTGCCAAGAAAGACTAGGTGGCAGTTGTCAACAAAATGATCTGTAGGGAGGAACTAGCTTTTAACTTAAGATGCTGGAGAAAATATGACTATATGCTATAACTTAGCTATAAAAGAACTATTATAAATGAGCCAATAAAACAACGTTGCAGTGCAGCAGATCTATGATCTATGACACCGGAGAGAAAGACTCACAGTGACCACTCACTTTACACGTCTCTGCCTGAAATCCAGTTTTATAGCCATGTCACAAACATGTCATGTGCTTTATGTTTGTGTTACCTTGGATGACAGTTGCTGAGATGGCAACAAACCATCTAGTTGATCTTAATGGACTTTGGCCTCTTCTCTGACATTGTATAGTGTTTTATAATCCTCTTCAGTCGTCCTGGAGGCTTGCATTACTTTATGTATAGGACGGGCTCATAAATGCACTCTCATGAGTCGACAGGTCTCGGGTCTAATCGGCCTGAAAGTGTTAGTTGTCTGTTGTATTGGACTAAACACACTGTATATGAGTTTAGTTTCCATTCATTCAGTCCTAAATTGTCTCGTCTCTGTTCTATGCAGTGATTTTATTCAGTTATACAGATGGAAAAGAAGTGTAACTTTAGTTTTTTCTCTCCAGTCTTCCAGCCGTCACGTGGCGTTGAGGTGAATGTCACAGACTCACAGGACAAGTTGTGCCTCTACGCCAATCTGATGGTCAACTTCTCAGTGGCTTATGAGACGGAGAGCAAGGAGGTGAGTGTCTGGTGTTGGTCACGGTGGTCCCATGATGTTCACGCTCACGCTGTTCCCTCTGAGATGAAAGCTCAGCCGAGCAGCTTTGCTCTCGTCAGGCCGGCGCCACAGGTGTGACTGTCAGATGGAAGCAAACATCATCGTGGAAAGAAGTCATGACCAAGCAAATTGTTTCCTGCGACTCAGCACTTATCTACTGACGTGTGTTTTCCTGGCGCATATCCTGCAATTGTTACATCCTGTGTTTGAAAGTAAAGATTGTTGTTAGGCTGAAGGTATTTTTAGACTCTGTCAGAGTTGTTGTTGTTGTTGTTGTTATTATTGTTAATCCCTTCAGATGATGACAAAAGTCTGTTTTTAATTTCATGTAACATTAAACTTATATGGTGAGTTAAATGAGGTAACGCTCTGCTCTCATTTCAGACTAAAACCGTCAAGATGGAACTTCCCAGTGAGGTCAAAGCAGATGAGAGTAAATGCGAGGCGTCCAGCTCGCTGCTGAAGCTCAGCTTCGGAGACGGACACTCCTTCAGCATCAGCTTCTCCATGAGCGGAGACACGTACCAGGCCGACCTCGTCACCTTCATCTACAACCTCAACGACTCCTCTCAGTTCCCTGATGCTCTGTCAAACGGTAATCTCCACCTGTCACAATGCAAACAGAAAAAAAAGGGTATATGGATGAAACTGATGCTGGCGTGTGTTTGAATTTCTTTTAGAAACCCAATCTGTGACGGCGAAACCTCAGATCACAAGCGTTGGCATCAATACCTGCTACTCGTGCAAGAGCGAGGAGGCGCTGGAGGCGGATCCTGTCAACATGACGCTGTGGAACGTGCTCGTACAGGCGTTCGTCAGCAACGGCAGCAGGAGCGAACTGAGTGAGTGGATCTGCAGCATCTTAATATTTAGTTTCTAATGTTTCCATCGATGACGATCCTTCTGTCTGTTCTCAGCCACTCCCTGCAGAGCAGATACGCCCACAACCCCTGTTCCCCCCCCCACCCCCACCACCACCACCACCACCACCACCACCACCACCACCGCAGCCCCCGTCACCAACGCCACCACCACCGCTCCTCCTCCCACCACCACCCCCACCCCCACCCTCCCCACGCCCGCCACCGGGAACTACAGCATCAGCACCGGCAACAACAGCGTCTGCCTGTTGGCGAACTTCGGCCTGCGGATCGGTTTCAAACAAGGAGAGGTACGATTTTACCATGATCAGCAATGTTTTATTGTTTTACCATGATAATCAATGTTTTATTGTTTTACCATGATAATCAATGTTTTATTGTTTTACCATGATAATCAATGTTTCATTGTTTTACCAAAATCAGTTTTTTCCGTTTTATTCTGTTTCTTACCTTTTATTCTTATTTTACTTCTAAAAAAGAGTGTGTTTTTAATGTTAATGACTAAAATGTGCACAAATTAAATAGAAATTACTTAATTTATCGAGGTAACAAACAAACAACACTTTTCCTCCATACCTTAAAGGGATAGTTCACCCAAAATTAAAATTTCCCTCCTCATCTCCTCCCCCTCATGTGGACGATGAGTCCTCGTTCCTTCTCTGAGTTACGGGGGGTCCACGCAGCAGGATTGGTCCATATAATGGTTGTCAATGGACTTAAAATATAGACTTATTTAATATTTTTGGAACAAATTTCTCATGTTGTGGCTTCGATACAAGAGGGACGTTACAGACGAGCAGCGTGGAGGGATCTGGATGTTTGTTGGTGTCTGTAACTCAGAGAAGGAACGAGGACTCTGAAAACTCTCCCAGTCCTTAGTCGACAGGAGGGGGAGGAGATGAAGAGTGAAAGTTGAATTTTGGGTGAACTATCCCTTTAAGAATACTGCATATTAGCGTTTATCGTGCACTGCTGTCGTGTGTGTGTGTGTGAGTGTCAATAAGAATCAGTGCTCTGCTGCCACTAATGAATGAATGTGTGGGAAACGCTGTGTCCAGTCCAGATGTTTGATGTGATTCCTCTTCTCTTCCCTCCGTGTAGAAATATCAGGAGATGAACCTCGACCCCAACGCGGCCAACGCCACGGGAACGTGTGGCGTGAACAGCAGCGAGCTGCAGCTGACGTCCAACACCATGACCATCGTGTTCACCTTCACCAATGTAAGAGAATAAAGTTCTGTCATGTGATGATATTCAAGATTTTAGTTTTAAAGGAATAATGTGACATTTTGCCAGGTTTTTATAGCGTGTTGCGTAAAGAAAGAGTTTTACTAGTGCTGGAGGGTGAACGGATGCTACGACCTTGTTTTACACAAATGGTGATAATGGGTTAATGGGATGTACGTGGCAGACTGGGAATATAATAACCAGTTGGATCAGTGATTCACAACCTCTTTAGTTTTCCCCACTCATATCCATGCAGAACGATCTTTCCTACTTGGTTTGAAATCGCTGAATTACAAGGATAAGAAGTCACGACAGCAGAGTTACACACATGATACAACCTCTCAGAGTTAGAAGGAAGCAACAGAACGGTCTGTGTTCTCTGAGAGCAGCGCTCATCACCCACAAAGAGAAGGGGAATGTCTGCCAGGGATTTTCTAGCCTGACTCTCGCCAGATCCTTGTATTCCGCAAAGCTACGCTGAGCTCCACACAAGGGTCTGGGACTGCTCCATAGGCGATGTATTTCAGAAGGCGGGGCCTTGTAAAAAAATCCTTGCATGTGATTGGATAAACCACTTGCCACTTCCCGGTCGGAAGAAGAGCGAAAACATCCTTGCCACCAATAAATGTCTTTAAAACAGTTCTCTGTTTGTCTTTAAAAGAATTAATATTCGATAGATTCGACAAAACAGTTGAAATAGCAGAATCAATGCTTTTAACACGACTCCATCGATAATCAATGCCATTGTTGTTTGAATCGAAAGTCCCGTTTTACCATGATATCCTGATTGGTTCATTATTTTTTTGCTCCCAAAATCAGGAGTTTGCATTGCCCTCGAGTCCAGACCCTTGTGTGAAGCTGAGCGTAGCGCCTCTGGTGGAGCTTTGCAGAACTACAAGGGTCTGGCGAGAGTCAGGCTAGGGATTTTCATGTGTTCAAGATGAATCACTTCTGCTTCTAAACTTGATTTTCATTTTATGTTTTACTCCCCAACAGGACACATCGAAGTTCCGCCTGCACGCTCTCAACCTGACGGCGAAGACGAGTTCTGGTAATCAGAAGAATCAACTCTACACACAGAGACCAAACAGGCTGATGTTGTGTTTGTTGTTCATGTGTGTGCGTTTGGTTTGAAGGCGTGGAGTTCACCGAGGCCAACGCCAACCTGAGCCTGTGGGAGGCGGCCGTCGGCAGCTCCTACATGTGCAACAAGGAGCAGAACTACACCATCAGCGGCCTGCTCACCCTCTTCACCTTCAACCTGCACGTGCAGCCCTTCGGCGTCGCCAAGGGTGTTTTCAGCACAGGTACGTTCTGCTCTCACCTCCATTTAAACCTGCAGGGACCTGGACACACTGTTACGTAACACAGAGACTGGACACGATGAAATGTTGTCTTTGAAGCTTATTTATTATGATTATTAAAGGGATAGTTCAACATTTTGGCAAATTGGCCCATTGCCATAACCCCTATAGTCATAAAGGAATAATGTGTTTTGCGTTTTTACCTTTAATTGTTGGTGCAAGCTATTTTTTTAGGTGATAATGGGTTGGGATGTACGGGCGGGGAATAGAATAACCAGTGAGCTGCTTCAGAACTCGCTACCCCAGGCTAAGGGAATTTCTTGGTTTCCTTCATTAAACTCATCAAATACAAAATCCTAAAACTCCACAGCGCTTTTGTAAACATGTTGTGAGTTGCAGAACCACCACGCTATGAGATAATGAGGAACGATCACCCACAAAGAGCCGTTTGTCTGAGGGAAATTCATGCAAAACCGCTGATGCAAACGTTGATTTCAGGGACAGTTTTTCAGCAAGCAGTCTCTGCATTTACCCTGTATTTACCTCAGAAAATCGGCTCCGTTTCCAAACAGGCTATCGTTCCGTTATTATCTCATAGCGTGGTGGTTCTGCAGCTCACAACTTCCACAAAAGCGCTGTGGAGTTTTGGGATGTTGTATTTGATGAGTTTAATGAGGGAAACCAAGAAATTCCCTTAGCCTCCATAGCGTAGCTCTGAGCAGCTCACGGCTCTGCTCTGCCGTACTGAAAATAGCTTGCACCTACAATTAAAGGTAACGAACCTACTGCGATGACTATAGGGATTATGGTGATGGGCCAATTTGCCAAAATGTTGAACTATCCCTTTAAAGGGACAACGAGGAGTTTTGGAGAAGCGAAGTGTTTTAACGCTGCCTCCGCGCGCACCGTAGAATTCCTCCACCGGCGCAAGACGGACTCATGTTTTCATTCATCAAGGATTAAAGTCAGAGGTTCAAAGAGGTTCAGTTACCGCCGTAGTTCCGACCATAAGGCCGCCCGAATCGCCGTTATTCTCATTTGCGTCAGGGACAGTTTTTCAGCAAACTCCGAAACCCTGTAATAAGTGCTGGTCGGCTCGACCAGCGTTTCCGCCACCACTAATAATAACAAAATAACGATAGAGACAAAACGATATATTGATCGAAAATGGAGCCATTAACAAGTGTGGGTAGCGTATATTCATCCACATTAACGTGAGACTGTTTTATAACCGAATAGAAACTCCTCGTTGGCCCTTTAAGACAATATTATTCATAACTCATAAAACCTCAGTAGTGTTTGTAGTCATGACACTAGAGCTGCACACGGAGCAAAGCAGATGTTAAATAGAAAAACAAGTGACATCTGGTGTGTGTGTTTGAACTGGACTTCCTGAGAAGGAAAAGTCTGTTTTCCTGATCAGTTACTTCCTACAGGATCTCTCCAGCTTTAAAGGGGGGGGGGGTTAAACAGAAGGTAGTGTGACCTGCTCCACTCCTGTCTCTCAGAAATCACTGTCCACCTGTTGACTGACTCTCTCTTTATCTGCAGCCCATGAATGTTCATTGGATGACACCAGCATCTTAATCCCAATCATTGTTGGCGCTGCTCTGGCCGGCTTGATTCTCATTGTAGTGGTCGCTTACGTGATTGGTCGAAGAAAGACTTATGTTGGATACCAGACCCTTTAAATCAACCCTGAATCTTCCACGGGGCTCCAAGCCTGGTCCTTGGGCTTTTAAAACCTGTTGAAACTAAAACCTAAAATGACGCATCTGATGGGAAATAGATTTTACAATCTGCTGATATTGAAGTTATTGGTCATTATGAGACATTAAATGCACTCGGAACAGATTTAAATGGCATTTTTCTTCTTTTAATGCAAACAATAAGGACAAAAAACAAACAGAAACCATAGAAAGAGGGTAATTATAATTCTCAAGGACCAAACTTGTTCACCCCTAATGTCTGTGTTCCTTTTTTTGTTTTTGTTTTCTTGATGTCTTGTCTTTCTTTTTAGTTCTTGTTGTTTTTGTTTTTGTTTTTTTGGTGAGCAAGTGCAAGATCCACATCCTTTTCTTTTAAGTAACACAACCACATAGAGCAGAAGGTTCAGCATGCAACATATCATGGAGTTATACAGGTACAACATTCACTAAAGTCCTGGATATTAAACACATTTTTACCAAAAGATGTGTTTTTGTTTTGGTGAGATCCTGCACTTGCTGTGCAGACATTCCCTTATTTTCTGTTTGCATTTGTCATCATATGATTTTTGTGCACATTTTAGTTTTATGGTTTGATCTCTCATTCCCATATTTATTGACCTTGACACCTGTAGGACTGATCATGAATGACAGGGTTTAGAGATCGAAGCGAGAGCCGGGCAGCTTTCTGTTCTTTGCTCTCAGAGATTCATAACCGTGATGAAGGTCTTGTTGTCAGAGGAGATGCTTTAACCCGTGTTCGCGCCTGTAGAGCAGGAGCAACACTGGTTGGTTGTTGTCCTGATGTTTGTGGCTCCAATTATTTGAAGAATGTGAAATCAAACAAAGTCTGGTTTGTCTGAACATTAACAGGCCTTTTTCATGGGCGACGTTTGAAGCAGTAAAAAGCTCTTGTTGGAACTAATGGCGGTAACGACGGCTGCATAAAGACCATGGGATGAATGGATGAAGCCGTCGTTGGTGCCGTTCATTCCACTTGTGCCTTTCGTGCTGCGACATGTCAGAATGTCTGCCGTGGAAAAGGCCTCACATTTGCACATGTTCAGGCCAGAAAATGAATCTGACAAGAAAGGTCAACTTTTTTTTTTTTCTTTTTTTTTTTTCCACCCACAATCTATTTTGGCATTAGGTTTAGAAAAGGGATAGTACTATCGTGTAGATGTTCACTTTCAGCAAAAGCGTTACTGAAATGAGGATATTTACATATAAATGCACTAAGACGCTCTTTATAATTTTGCGTTGATGTTTGAGACTGTTGTCACATTGTTTCACCTGCGTATCGGCCCCGGCTCGGCCTGAGCGCCGAGAGCTGAGCGCTGCGGCTGCATCAGGAGACGTTAAAGACCCTGAAAACCTGACTGCACAAGAAACAATCAGTAAACAGAGACACGAGAGTGGTTTCAATCTTCTACATAAGATCAGCTCTAACAGTATGAACCCAGTCCTGTGCAGTTTGGGCCAGTCTTCAGGACTGCGTAGCGTCAGAGTCAAATATTACAAAACCCAGATTAGCACCAAAATGTGTGACATCATCTCATGTGAAGTGGACAAAAACGATGGGTTTAAAGTTTTCAGGGCCTGTAACTCTCTGAACCAGTGTTTCAGGGACGGAGGAAAAGCCGCAGCATGTGTATTGTTTCGTAAAGATGGAAAACCAATGTGACACGTGGTCGTAGCTGTGTTTGTTGCTTAATTCTCGCTGCGCTGTTTGTTTGTTCCAACTCTTAACTCAGGACTGGAGCACAGCAGTAAACATCGCTGAAGACAAAAAAAAAAGAAAAAGACTAGAAATATGTGCATTTTATTATGTCTCTTAATAAAATCCGTGGCCGGGACGTTTTAGCTCTAAATCAAACTTTGCTGCTGTGTCGTGTATTTCAGCTTTGTATAAACTCAGTTGCCTTAATTATGAGGATGGTTTTGCAGCATCAATCTAAATGTGTATGGTTATGTATGTATATATATATAATATTATTTTATATATATCTGGCTCTCAATAAATAATCTAACCGGTTCGTTACCATGACAACCGTGCTTTTCTCAAAGATGACATCCTGTTCTGTGCGCGCATTAACCCACTAATACCGTGGAGATCCAGTTGTTGTTACTGCTTCTATTGGGCTCATTATTCTCTTATTTCCAGTTAAAATCAGACTTTGCACACAAACGATCAGCAAAGGGAATTTATGCTGCAAGACCATCTGATAAAACCAGTTTAATGTGTGTGATGTGGAAACCAATGACTGCTGACTTCATCTCCATTCTCTCACTGTTGGCTTCAACAAATTGGATTTCAAATTGTGTGTCAGACTGAAGTGGAGCTTTTTTAGTATTTTAAGATTCATGGAAATAAAAGATGCATTTCTGTCCTGGACACTGGAGTAAATGTTGATTCATTTGTCAGATTGTGTTGATGCTGCTGTTGATGCAGTAAAGTCTGGTGTTGATGCTGCTGTTGATGCAGTGACTCTGGGTCCTCTCTCCCTGCTCCACTCACTAACCTTCATTCTCCTCATGTCTGCTGTGCAGCCTGTGAAACGTTCACCTCTCTCTCTCTCCACCTCTCGTCTAGCCGAGGACTGCCAGGCCGACGGCGAGAGCTTCCTTGTTCCCATAGCGGTGGGAGTTTCCCTGCTCATACTCATTGTTATCGTTCTGCTGGCCTATTTCATCGGGAGAAAGAGAAACATGGCCACCGGCTACGAGTCCTTCTAGTTACACTGCTGCTTCTTCTTGCCTCATTCACATCTTTATGCCACACATTCAGTCATGTATTCGCTCCCTGTTTGCCTGAAACTCATGGTGAAGACGTTACCAACATGTTTCCACCGAGCGTTCGGCGCCGGCCACGGCCTCACGCTGCTCACAACTCAACAGCTGGACATTCTTGGGAAATGCACTAATTTGTTTAATCCAAACTGAAAACGCAGCATAGAAATTAAATGTTAACATAACGGCTTAAAAATAGATTATTATTGTATTATTATTTTATTATTGGACTGAGTGGATAAAATCTGATCATTTCAGGGTGTTTGCAGTTTTACACGTACTCTAGTCACGTTGCCAGTTTGCAGAGATGAGCTTCATACTCTAACAAAACAGAAAGACACATAAGCTACTAATGTTCACTATGAAAGTATTAATTACAGCTCCAGGAACGTAGTGACAGTCTGGACGTGTGAGGATCTCAGTGTTTAAATGACCTGTTTCTACAACGTGTCCTTTTCAGTGTTTGCGCAGATCAAACAAACAAAATGTGACACGTTAGCAGGTTTTTATATATATATATATATACATATATATATATAAACCCTATATACATATATAACCTATCTAGCTTTGGACAGATGCACGCAGCTGTTTGTGTCCGTCACCAGTCTTTATGCTCAGAGAAGCTGTACTGGCCGATGGCTTCATTCACAACTAAACATCATAGTTTTGTGTATTTCCCAAAATGTCTCTCTGTTCCTTTATTCATATCCTGTAGAGAATAATAACAATAAGTCATGTCCAGCTCTGTAATCTCCTTGTTGTGCCTTTGAACTATTTCAATAACCTCTAATCAAATCATAATCTAATCTAATGTCTAATCAACACTGATCTTTACACTGATTCCACCTTGTGTAGGTTTTGATGTGTCGCTGCTTCTCCGGCCTCTAACCCTGTGTTTCTCTGCCGACTGAACCACTAACCTGCTGTTTCTGTCTCTGTGTCTCTGTGTCCATCTCTCTCTCTCTGCCTCTGTCCTCTCTCTGTTCATCTCTCTGTTCATCTCTCTCTCTCTCCATCTGTCCATCTCTCTCTCTGTCTCTCTCTCTCTCTCTCTCTATCTCTCTGTCTGCCTCTCTGCCTGTCTCTCTGTCCATCTGTCTCTCTCTCTCTCTCTGTCCTTTCTCTCCGTCCGTCTGTCCGTCAGCTGAGGAATGCTTCCTGGACTCTGATTTGAGCTTCTTGGTGCCCATTGCAGTGGGCGTGGCGCTCAGCTTCCTAATCATCCTTGTGCTTATCTCTTACCTGATTGGCCGGAGGAAGAGTCGCACTGGCTACCAGTCCGTATAATCCCCCCCCTCCTCCCCCCCCCCGGCTGCTTCCTCTTCTTCTTCCCTCTCGCACCTTAAACGCGACCCCCCCCCCCCCCCCCCCCCAACCACACGTCCCTGCCGGCGGTCAGTGCATCCAAAGCCCCCCCCCCCCCCCCTTTGTGCTTTCTTTCTGTCCCCCCCTCGAGGCAGCGTCTCCCTAAAGAAAATAGAAGAAAAAAAAACAACCTCCGTCTTATTTCTGGTTTAAAACTCCTCCCACTGGTTTCCTTTGTTTTTGCTTTGATGCAACGACTGAATCGACTACCGAGACATTTATGATCGATATTGCATTGTTTGATTATAGATTGCATGTTTTAAAAGAATAAATGTATTGGCTGTGAGTAGCCGTCCAGCTCCTCCCCCTCCAGAGAGAGAGGCTTTTCCCTCTCGCCTCCTGTGCTGTATTATAGGATATGTGTAAATGACTCTTGTATAGAATGAATGACATTGATTTTTGATGAGGTGAATGTATGAGAAGCTATAGATCCTGTTGTCACGTTTCTTTAACCATCATGTAACATGAATTAGCAGCTAAATGAACCTGTTGCACATCGTCACTTCCGCCGTAGCTTGATGAAAGGGACACGAAACTTATCAAGACACTTTGGGACCAGCTTGGTTTGTTGTTTGGAGATTTTTGAAGTTATGTCTTTATGTTTATGTCACTCATGTTAGAAGATTTATTTTCTCAAATTGCACACTACTCCTCAAAGATTTACATGTGAGTATTTGTTTAATTAATAATAGTGTTGTTCCTTTATATCATACTCTGTCATTTAAACAAACAAAGCTTTAACATGTTGCATATTTTGAGAAGTGGTTTTTAAAAACATCTAGACTTTGGTTTGAGTCCGATCCCTCATTAACGCTCCACGTGATGGTACACAAACATTAACAGCATGAGCAGTTCAAGTCCGAGGACCACGAGTAAAAAGTCACAGCGTTTCATTTCCACGACCCTCAGTTCTCTACGTTCGATCACACGCCGCCCCGACAGTTTCGTGCCTTTCTGTTGTCGTGCACCTCTGACTTGCTTTGCTTGAAGCTCGTCTCCATCTGATGAAGAATGTGACATGATGAGCTTGTTCAACACAAGCGGGGAACAAATTCAATAAAGTTTCGTTCTTGTTTTGTATCACTGTCATTCTTTTCAACGTATGGAGAGCGTCTCGTGACTGAGCTGAACTCAAAGGTCATGAGGTTGTAATCTTCAAACTGTCCCTTCGACTTTGGTCAACGTGCTTTTTATAACCTGTCAGGTTTTACAGTGACACGACCGTCTCTGCAGCTACGACTGGCATGTGGGTTAATATGACCCAGAGGTCACAGAGGTCGATGTAAACTGACTTAACTCACACTAGACAGACAAGACGTTGGTGTCTTTATGTTTGTAGTCGATTTGATTTGATTTGATTTGATTTGATTTATTCACACACACACACGCACAAACAAATTGTGTGAATCAGGTCTCCCTTTGAAGCTATTAAAAGCTTATAGCGGGAGCCTCGACAAACGATACAACATACAAGACTATCACAACTGAGACATTGACAGTACAATACAGTAACACACACACACAACAATAACACCGGTACAGAAGTCACGATACATTAACTGACATTAGACAACATAGACCCCAGTTTATCAAACAAAAGCTTGTTGCATATTGACGGACAAGTGGTGATAAATTTTACATTCAGTATCTTATATTACATTCAATTCCCCATCCCATTTCCAATAGTTCCTGCTTATATATATAAGCTAAGTAGTTTACTTTTTATCTTCTTCTTAAAGATGGAGATGGAGGTCTCTACCCTCAGGCTCTCTTCTAGTTCATTCCAGATCTGCGGCCCTCTGCATGCAAAAGACAAACTGGTTCTTTTTAGTCTTCTTTTTTTCCCAGTAATAAGATTTTTATTCCTGGTGTCGTATGCATGCAGAGGGCCGCTGACCGGGACGAGCTCACATAGTCGATGGTTAGTTTGATGTATGATTTGGTGCATTACACAGGCATTGTGGAAAACCTTAATTTCGTTTAACCGGAGGAGACCGAATCGGTGACGTTAATCACAAACCAGAGGATCTGCAGTTAAAACAAAGGGGGGTCGACCACTCTGAAGATACTGAAACATTATGATATTGACAGACATGATGCTCAGGTTTCCATGGTATTGAGGGGAACTCTAATCAGGATAATTTTCATCCTGCAGCATCATCAGCAAATGCTTTTTATTTTATGACCAATTACCTGCAACATTTATAAATCCCTTTTGTCTTGAGCTGCAGTTCTCACCACATCTGTAGCTTTGCTGTGGGATTCAGTTGCATTACAAATGATATTTTACCCTTAAAATTAATACGTATAAATCCAAACACATTTATTAAGAGCTATAGTGTTTTCTAGCAAACAACTCATTTCCATCTATGAAAGTCTTTACTGTAAACTCTAAAATGTCATCATTTAATAATTAAAATTCAGTGTAAATAATGATTTGTATGATAGTCAATAGTCAAATGTTTCTACCTGTAATTTCTTTTCTTTTTTTTAAAATCAACCATAAATTTGAAGTGAATGGTGAAAACAATCGAGGATTAGTCCCATGTGGAAGAAAACTTACAGTACATACCAGAACATTGTATTTATTATAAGAACTATAATAGGAATAAATACAACATTGATGCAAAGTTTAGTAGCACTGTTCAGGCAGGATTAATACTACCACAAAGTAGTTATACTTCAAATGGTACACACCTTTCACAACTATTTCACAGTACAGTATGTCCTTTATTGATCAGTCTTGTGTAGTATTTCATTTTCAAAAGCAAAATGTTTTTACAAAAGAAGGCAAGAAGTGGCTCGTGATACTTGTTCATAAATTCTGCTCTATTCAACAAAAATATACTAAAAGTGTATTTTTTTACTGTGTAAGTACAGCACAAGTCCTGCTTTCAGTGTTTGCATGATACTTCTTTGAATTCTTACAATATACATGTTTGAAAAATATAATGCAAAACAAATTAGTACACGTTGTCACACAAAACATGTGCACACAAAACCATCAATCTAACCCGACAAAACAATATTTCTAATCTCCTATTAATGTTTTAAGTTATAATTGGATTTGCATAGCCAGAAATTGCTAACTATTGGGCAGGGTGTCATTTAGTTTGATTAATCTTGCTAATCATTACAAAACATCAGGATCTACGCGCTCGTCCCGTGCTCAGCACTGCGTGTTGTGGTGCCGGTGCCGACGCACGCTCAGGGTACAAAGGAGTAAATATCTAAATATCTACTTCTTGAGGACTTTGTTTCACAGCAGAAGACAACGGATATTTAAGTGAAAGATGAGGAGAGGGAAATGACATATTTCATGAAAAATAAAGGTTCAAAATATATATTTTTTCCCCGTGTAACATTTTCCAGCCTCATTGTCACAGGAGCGTCTGCTGGCGGCGGCGCCGTTACGCTCCCACCTCCAAGGAGAAGGTCACGCTGCCCAGGTAGCGGTCGGTGGGGGAATCGTTGACGATGCCCTTTCCGTTTAGTTTGCACTGAATTTGGATGTGAGCGTCGTACTGCAGCCCTGCAAACCGCACGGCCACCACCGGTGCAGAGTAGTTTACCTGAGACGGAGAAGACACGTTAGAAGTTTTATGATCCTTCAGACTTCAGTGCTTAAAAGCTGATCTCGACAGTTCTGAAACTCTGGCTCACATGTCTCAGCTTCCCATAGTACGGGTAATACTTCAGGTCAAAAATGCTTTTGGGAAAAAACTGGACTTCTCCCAAGGCTTCTGCTGGTCCTTTCTGCAACAAGACACATTACATTCATGACACAGTTACCACATGTTCAGACATGTTGAATGTCTGAATGTAAAGACAGTTTCTGTACCTTTACTCCACAAGTCACATTGACTGCTTTGCCGTGGCCAGGTAAGTAACCAAGAATCTATCGAAGAGTAAGAACAGTGAGAGACAAGTGTTAAAAGGACTTTCTTCTTCTTTATTGTTGTGTCATGTCTTTAAACTTGGACTATAATGTCTCATCTTGTCCACCTGACAAGACCTGGTCAGTTGAAACCTATTTTTTATTATTATACAGTGGCTGGACACTATCCACATCTCAGTAGGAGACATTATTTACATATAAAAACTTAAAATCACACTTTAAAGTTCTGTATAACAAATATAAACCCTTTCCAAGGTGAGATTACCGGATTAAGACAACATTTAAAATCAACTCCCAGAAGCCGGTGCTGACCGTGCTCTCCCTCACGCGGCCACTAGGTGTCACTGTGGAGCCTGAGTCTCAGCTGACCGTGCTCTCCCTCACGCGGCCACTAGGTGTCACTGTGGAGCCTGAGTCTCAGCGGTGCAGTAACACACTGTAACACACTGTGTGGCGCTGATTGACGGTCCCTCTTTTGTTTTCTGGGCCCGGTATAAATCATGGTGCACTGTTTTACAGTCTTGGTGGCTCAACCGTCGTCTTACCCGGTTCATTCGGAGGAGGACGCATGGCCGTCCCTGAGAATAGCCGTAGTGGGGGTCCTGCAGCCCCGAACAGTCCCCCAACCAGGACCTCTTGAACTGACAGGCTTTCCGCTCGGCGCTCTCCTCGAGGTCGTCCTGCATGAAGTATCTGTCCTGTGTGCAGCGGATGTTCTTCCTCTCCTGAGCGCCATCGTTATATGCTGGAAATGAAGATCAGGGAGGGAGGGAGGGAGAGAGGGCATAAATAAACCTTTGCAGCAGCAATGCCATGCCAGGCTCAGGCCTCTGATTAAGGAAGCTTGACAAAAGCGGGGTGTGAAAAAAAACTGAATGGCTGCTCTCTGGCCACAAAGAGGCTTCCCTTCCCAGAATGCCCTGCAGGATCCGAATGGAAAAAAGGGGGACAAAGGTAATGAAGATGGGGATTAACTCATTGCTTACCCACTTTGGTTTAAAACAAACTCAACAACCCCGTCAGACCCCCCAGCTATGACACCGTCCCACCAGTCACTCACGTCGTAGATATTCATCCATCGACCTGGCGTACTTCTTCCAGGACTTGCGATCGGAGGCGTTGAAGGCGATGTCGTGGCCTTCTAGGTGCGGGGCCATCGTCATACCTGCCAGTGGAGACGGTGAGACAGTCAACTGTGCCGAGACTCAAGTAGACGCAACAGACAGAAGGACAGTCGAGCAGAGAGACGAGAGGAGAGAGCCAGAGGAGCGGTTGGAGGTTGGGCTTATATTTACCTGGTGGCATCACTCTATCGTTGAAGGTCGGATGGTAGGGACTAATCGACCACATGAGGCAAAAAATACAGCCGCCAAACATAGCTGCAAGAAATATATAAAGTGCAGCGTAGAAGAGGAGGATGAGGCCTGAAAGAGAAGAGACAGAGTTACTGGGGTGAATATTTCTGCACAATAGTGACTTACATAACTAACTACTCATGTCTCAATAAGTTCTGACTGTGATCCGAGTGGAGGAAAACAATGGTGGGACAGTGTGTCCGTCTGTCTGGACTCCAGCTACTGTCCTCCATCAGGACGCTCACTGTTTACTGATACAAAGCACAGTCCTCCCCCCCCACCCCCCCCATGTCTGGCCCCTTCAAATAACTACATCATTTCTTTCTGCTATAAATTACACTGCACTGAGCTAATTTGACAAAACCCTGAAGAAAAAAAAGAAGAAAAACCCTGAGAACTTGAATTCTGTTCTGTAATTTTCAATTAAAAGTCCATTAGCGACTCATCAAGCTAAACGTGTCCTACATGAAATGGCTTTTGCTGTGCAGACAATTTCACAGGGGACTTGCTGCAGCCAGCCTTGCGTCCCCAGAGCCACAAAGGCCTTTCTGTTTGAGCTCAGTGAGAATTCTCCCAGCTGTCCTTTCACTCAGGAACACAGTGAACCTCCGGTTGCCATCGTAGTGAAGGTCTATTGCAGCCATAGAGGCCGGCCAGCTCCAAGGAGCCCCCATCACCCCCCCATCACCCCCCCATCACCCCCCCATCACCCCCCCATCACCCCACTCTGCTATTGTGTCCCTTCTTACACACTTGTCTCACAGGACACACAGCACAGACTTCAACTCAGGCGCCTTTCTTCAGCAGACACATGCCCCCCCCCCCCCCACCCCACACACACACACACACACACACACACTGGTTGTATGAAGCTGAAACAGCCTCTGGGATCCGATGTTGCAGCTTTTGCAAAGTAACACACACGGTTTTCCTCGGATATTTTTTCTCTCCTCAGTTGGATCATGTTTGGCATCGTGTACAGTGGCGCTGAGGAGGGGGGGGGGTGGGGGGTGGGGGGCCCATAACAGCTACCCTGGAACACCAAGATGGCTGCTCCATCATCATTGACTCAACAAACTTGTCCTGTTTGTCGCCCCCCCCCCTAAAGCAGTGATGTCTATGGAGAAAAGAGAAGAAGACGTGAGCATCTCTACGTGTTTCTCTGCGACTGCGGGGCCGGGAGCATCATAAGCATGTTCACATGTTCAGTTGAGCGCCGAGGTCGCCCAGGCTTTGGGAACGAGGCCGTGAAGAGCATGGTAAGATGTAGAGGAATGTGATTCCTGGCCAATGCGAGGCCCGGAACAGTGCGCTCCCGCTGCGGACGCGTCCCCAGGCAGTCTGTTTTTGTTAGGACACTCTGAATTGTCCATGCACCTATGTAAACATCGGACATGGACACACACACACACACACACACACACACACACACACACACTCGCAGCACAGTGAGGAAGAGTCACTGGAGCGCGGAGACATTTCTCACTTCTTGAACCGTCCCTGAAATCGTCTTTAAGAAGATATTCAAACACCACGTCTGCTCTTCAGCTGGTTTAACACCGTTTACACACCAAGCTTTACATCTGTAATCATTTCACACATTGAGTAACACAAGTACTTTAGCATAAATCCAAACGCCACCATCCCTCTCGCCATTAAATCCCAACACATCCCAACAGAATTGTTAGTGTCATCAACTCACTCCAGCTCTTCCCAGAGCGCCCCATGAACTCGTTGGTCTCTGCATTCCACAGGTACGTCTTCAGGTCGTCTATTTTCTGGTGCAGCGTCCTCTGAGGTAACGGCCTGCGCTTCCATCTCTCAAAGTTCAGGTCTTCCTGCTCTAGAGGCTGGTGCTCGGCCAACTCCTCCTGCTCTTCCTCCAGCTCTTGTCCATGTTTGAGTATCACTTTGTGAGGCTGGTGGAAAGAAGAAGAAGAGAAAAAGCCCTCACCACACATACTTCTCAGCTGCTAAGTCCTGCACTCAGCCTATTTTCTTTGCAAATCGCCGCAGGAAATAAATGGCATGCCGTCTGATCCGAGTATGACAGATAATATAAACTGCCAGAGAGTGCGCTGCATATTAATGAACATCGCACTGATGGTCCTGTCCCCTGTTTCTGCAAATTATAAACCCGCTGGTGACCTTTCTGGCACTCGTTGGGAGAGCTGACCTCCTCTGAGTGGACCCTCCTGCTTGGAGCAAGCAGCTGCAGACAGCAGAGCTGGAGGGTGACTCTGACAGCCAGATGTTACTCACTGACTCTCAGCATCCGCCGGCCAGGACGCACAGATCCCAGAGGAGCCCAGAGGACACTCGTGAGTGTCACCGAAAAGTCATTTCATTTGTGAAAAGCTTGACCTTTAAAAAGAATCTGCTATTTTAAATGTTTAAAATTCTGTATATCCAGCTTTTTTTGAGTTTTGTGCTAATGGAAAAGCTCTTGATTATTGAGTTGATGCTTGTGTTGCAGTTAAAAGAGACCAGTCAGTGCTAGTGGAAACGATGCCTTCATCTGCCTCAGTGAATAAAGTGATTAGAAAGTGATGTTTTCTGTTTAATGTCAGCACTTACAGGACTTGACGGATTATTTTTAAGGAGCTTCTCCTCAGCTCCTCCCTCTGTGGAACTGGGCTCCATGTTCTTCACAGAAAGAAAAGGTACTTGTTAAACCCATCACATCCAGTTAAAGCCACACATCTCTACATCTCCACTTGTCAAGTTCTGCAAGAATTTTTCAGCACTGCTTCACATCACTGATCACTAAAGCTATGCTCCTCCAATAGACTCAGACACTAGAATTCATCCTTGTAGCTTCTAATAAATAGATTTTCAATAATAAATAAATAGAACTGACATACCTGAACGTTTTCTTTTCAATAAAAAAAAAAACGATGATTAATATGTCGAAAAAACCTCTTGACCCCTAGAGGAGGAAAAAATAATGTTTGTCAAAAACAGTTTGGGGATTTCATTAGAAAGTTTTAGGCGTGCAGAGGGGATCGGGAGTGGAGAACCTCCTTCAACTAAGCGCGCATCATAGTGAATGAACGGTGGACAGGACAGGGGGAAACTGGGGGTGGGATACAAAGTGCTTTTTTTTTCTTTTTGGTCCCAGAGCCGTTTTGGCAGCGGCCTGCACCACAGCAGTGCATTCAGTACACGCACACCATCAGCCATTGTCTGCTAGCTGGGCTAAGACTGAATCAAAGGCTGAATACAATATTTATAGCTGATCCCAACACAAGACCGTGTTGTCAATCACGGCCTGGTTGCGTTACTGTACGTGCACAAAAGACACTGCAACAATCTGGAGGTTTTTTATGTCTTTCTCTAACTTCTATTATCTTTATTATTATTGGTCGAGCGTTAAATTAGCACTAAACTAAACTAAAGGCATCATAAATTAAGTATCAGTCATGTGGTATTGTTCTTGCACATGCATGCGCGTTAACCCTGCAGCCAAGGCCCGCACACCCACAGACTCCTGCAGCAACTGCTTACCATCAGCTCTCCTCCGGTGGACTTCAAGTAGTCCTCATCCTGACTGGATCTGCACTCCGGGCACGTAGCGCTCTGTTACCCCATGGAAGAGAGAGGGGGGGGCGGGGGGGGGGACTTCTGAGGGTGGGTTTTTTTTTTCTTCTTCTTCTGCTTCTTTTACATGAAAAGAGAAATTGCGTCATGGAAAAAAAGCTGTTCTTTGACATTTGCGCGGCAAAAACGTGCACGTTGTTTGCCTGTGCGCGCGTGTCATTGTGTGCGTGCGTGTATTTTACACTCACGGTCAATGACTCCTCATGAAATAAAGAGATTTGGAAAGAGATAGAAATCCATCACAATATTTTGCATCTCATGTTCCTAAATATCTAAAGCTATAGGACTAATAAACACAACGTCATCCATATTTGCCCCTGCACGTGCATTAGCCTATGGCATGGATGTCATGGCTATAGAGTGACCCATCCTGGTCTCCAGGGCCCTGCTGACCCCACATCCACTCCCACTCTGTGTCAATGTGAAATCTGGCTACAGTTGGTGTGTGTTAGTTAATGCATTCTACATGTTGTTTCACTGACCCACCACAGATCAGGTTATAAAGTGAGAAATAGATTTTGTAGTCCTTACATTTATTCAGTAATGCATATTCTGAAAACACATTGTACTATGTGACAATTTTTTTGGGTGTATTACTATAAAGCACTATATTACAGTTATCACTTTTATTATTTTTATGTCTAATCTATGGTACATCTGTGGATGCATGTGCTTTAGGTTCTGAACTGATGTTACACCTCTATTCTTTATCCACAAGAGTTCAGTGTTGAACTTTTAAGTCAGTCATTCATTATTTCAGTTCACTCTACTTTCACACACACACACACACACACACACACACACACACACACACACACACACACACACACACACACACACACACACACACACACACACACACACACACATCAAATGTACACACAGGTCGACATGATGTCAGTGTTCAGAGGGAGACGATTGTGTGTCTGTCTGTACAACATGATGAGGTCACTGGTTTGATTCCCATGTTGGCAGAGATCACGCCAAACCAGTTCATTTATGGAGACAGGTAGCATTATGTGATAACAGGATATTTAAATTGTAATCCTGAATTTTTTTTAATTTTTTAACTAAATCTCAGCAAAATGGGCACAGGTGTTTCCAACCAGGATATTTGTGGTGTTTTATCACCTATTATACTGTCATTCATTTGCTGCATTCCAGTTCCCCCATTCCGTCCGTCTGCCCCCGGCTCTTCCTCTTCTTCATCGTCGCTCCACATGGGATTTGAACCCCAGCGTCTCAGTCCAGAGTCAATGACATTCCCCAAAGAGAAATCCAGCTGGACATGTCAGGCTCTCAGCTCCACCATACTATTATCTTACACCACGCTTTCTACTTCATAATATTGGCAGAAAACACAATTCATTTGTTATTATACTATAACACAGTGTATACACAAAACAAAAACATGATTTAACATGATGAATAAACTGATAATAATACTGGATCATCCCATCATCCCATATTGAAAAATAAAAAGCACTGTCCTTTACTGAATCACTACCGGACGCTCACCCTCCTTTACGTTTTCACATGTCTGGTATGACTCTGGAAACAAGAAAACCAAACGTTTCATGAGACACAGTGGAGAAGTTTAAAATCAGAATGACAGGCAGGTTTTCTGTTACTGTCACTCCCCATCATAGCTGCCCTGGTTGAAATAAATAAAAAATGACAAATACACAGTTTGTGAAAAAAGTGTCAATGAAGCAGCAGCGGCCATGAATGCACTTCAGTGATTACAGTTGGTGTTTAGTTTTAAGCCTGAGTTGCTCTGGTTTGTGCCAGGTTTATGCCTAAACCGACGTTTTAACTAAAAACCTCACTCCGTTTTTAGAATAAGCAGGAAAAATCCCAATCAACCTCTGAGGACAGGCTGACCTGACACACAGCAGGTGTTTTAAATCAGATTATTAGGAAGGTGGTGTTGTTTTGTCACTGTCATGTCTGCCTTGGATTTTTGACTTTCCACAGATATACATAGCTAAATGTAACTAGAAAATTTCCTTTCGGGAAATTTTGAAAGGGCACCGGGGCTACTGCCGTTCTAACCATCTCTGTCAACATGGGAATCAAACCCACGATCTTAAGGTCAAGACAGAGCTGATCAGACACATGATCATCTTTCTATAAGCACTGATATGGAGGAGCTGTAATCACATGAAGTTACCTGTGTTAGAGTGAGAGAGATGAGTGCGCACTTACGCGCGCATTTGATGTGTTTGTGTGTCTTTAACTGTAATCACAGGAAGTTACCTGTGTGTGTTAGGGTGTAGGAGAGGAGTATGCGCTGACGCGCGCATTTGTATGTTACCTGTGTGTTTTTAATGTGTGTGTGTGTGTGTGTGTGTGTGTCTATAACTGTAATGACGTGAAGCTGGTTCTAGAGTCTGTGTGTGTGACTGAGCTGCATCCTGTATCAGTCTGATTTAGCTGTGTGTCTGTGTTTACAAACATCTTAACGAGCTCCAGGTGGATTGTTTATGGAGTTAACGACCCTGGCCTGAGGATCAGAGGTTACCATGACAACTTGAGCTGGTTGCCAATGACGATAGGGGCCCCCAGGCTGAGGCAGACAGAAACGAGGAGAAAAAGACAGATTTTCTGCCTCTGCATTGGTCTGGCAATTAGGCTTATTCTGACAAAACCGTAGCTCCTATCAGAACAAAACATGGATCAACGGTGCCCTAAGGCCTTCCTGAAAATGTTGGTACGATTTGGTGTTTCTACAGTAAATATTTTGGCGACACGGGCAGTTTTAAAACATCGGTCCGTTCTGCTCCTCTCAGAAAATTTTTGTATTGCAGTCAATGAGGAGGAGAGACAGACATGGCCGCACTCAGAGGCTGCTAATTCAAATTCTGTAAGTCTCTCTGATATTTTGAACACATTGTGGGAGACACAACAAGTTTGTCTACAAAACTGTGAAAAAATTATGTGTGTACAGTGTAAATTGTGTCCAAGAGGAGTGTGGAAAGAAAAAGAATCAGGAGTTTTTCTGGGCTCTCCTCCCACTCTAGCTGATGACATCACGCACTCTAGCACGAACATTCCGTGCAATACACACCCATTATAATCTCATGATTTCTCCAAAAATGATCATGGTCATTGATCAGGGATTGATCAAAAACTATACAACCTATCAAAACGAGGAGTAATACACCAATACACAAGACTTGTGTCTACTATTTAAAGTTTAAACGGAGTCTCTAGGTGAAAGTATGCCTGAGCAGTAGACGTTTGTTAAACTCCAATGTTTGGTCTTTTTTGCTCTTTTTTTTCGCTCGTCCCATAGACTTCAATGCAAAATTTTGAGCAGTTTTTCGCGACTTACGTCGCGAAAAATTCGTGAACTGCTTAGAAAAGTAATAGCACACCGATCCCGATCAAGACGCACGTTTTGATATATAATATGTCCTGCAACTCTTCGAGTTGCAGGACTAGTAGCGAATCGAAAATCGTCCGGAAGATGGAGAATAAGAAGAAAAAATCCACAGAATAACAATAGTGCCCGGCTTATTTACTACAGCTATTTCATAGCTGTTGGGTCGAGTGCCCTGGCGATGGCCGGTGCCCTAATTAATCAGCTACCAAACAAAAGTATGGATTCTTTTTCTTTGAGTCAGCGACAAAAAGTATTTTAAACTGGACGTCATGCCCATTACAGCAAAAAATAATGTCATTTTGTTGAATAATGTGCTGCTGTGTGAAATGTCCCATGGCTCCTGAACGCACCGCTGGCGTGTTGACGGCTGGCGGCGCTCGTGGCTCATAGTAACGTTAATATAATACATCCCATGATATTAACCTGCACTTTGTTCGGTGACATCTGCACAATTAGCTCCACATTAATGTAATTAACACAGAGAACAGGATAAAACACTCAAAACAACCTGAATTTATTAGAGTTCACATATATATTTAAAGCAGCTCATACTGAAAGGAGACATGGAGGCTCGTGACAGGTACATTAACAGATTACCGTTACTTTAATCTTAATTTTTGTACATCAACCCACTTAAATTAGCCACGAAATAAATAGAAAGCAGAAGCTAATTTATTTATACAGGAACAGTTTTAATTCCCAGACGTATTCCTCTGTTTGAAGCTTGTATCAGTAACGGAAGGTTTATCGTTACAGTTACTACTTTAACTGATATCCTTTTAAAAAATGGCGGAAGATGTAACGTTACGGCTCTGTGGATTTATACACGTAACGTTATCTATTAGATTTTAGACAAAGATTTAGAGACAACAACATACGACGATATCGATCATGTTCGCATACTTTAAATAGGTAATTGTCGTTACATCGGCAGAGTAACGTCTTCTCCAGTGTGTAGACTGTGACATGCGCAAATAACAACCACCACCAGCCCCAGCAGCAGACCTGCTGTCCGACAGACACCCACACACCGTGAGGACAGACACCCAGGAACGTGTCCACGGCCACGGGGATGTGACGGAGCCGGACTCGGTCCAGCGGGGACGGAGGACCGTCAGATAACGTAATGCCTCTCCAAGCGACCACGCCGTCCGCCGTGGCTCCTGGTTGTAAACACTGCGCTCCAACACAAACACACAACGTGTAACATTTAGTCGTGACTGTGGGTTTTTTGTTTTTTGTTGTTGTTGTTGCTACAAGAGGATCGTGATCGTCCAGCCAGCATGCCTCCATCTCAGAGCCTCCAATCCAGCGGACTGACCCTCTCAGAGACAAGCATGGGTAGGTGTGTGTGTCTGTGTGTGTCTCTCTGTGTGTGTGAGTGTGTGCTGTGCAAGGTCAACGCCGTGTCTGCAGCAGGTTTTTTTTTCTTTTTTTAATCAATTCAATAATAGCCTATACTCCTTTTTTTCCTCCACTGCAGAGGTCTTATTGATCACCGGAGGCTTCTTTAAATAGCTCTGCACACTTCAGGTTAATATCTGATCCGATCACATGTAACGTTATTCTTTGTGCTGCATAAAGAGACAAAGCAGAGCATCTCCTGCTCACAGAAGCAGACCCAACACTCGTTGCATCACCAGACCGTGTTTTCCTCTGGTCCAGGCCGCAGCGCGTCACTGCAGGTGCGGCCACGCTGTGACCTCAGCAGGCGGCTGTTTGGCTCCGGGACGGACTGACTGACACTGATTCCTCAGCAGGATGTTGTCGGTTGTTCTCCTGACGATTTAACGAATGAAATGCTCAATTCGTGTAAAGGAGATTCAGTTAAATATTTGTGTAGGTGCAGGTAGTAGATGTAGTTGGAGTTAAGCAGCTATCCTGTGGATTAGATGCAGCTTTGTATTTGTGAGACAAATAGAAGGCTTCATCAGACCTCTTCACCTCTTATTCATATAGAACCACTGTTTTCATTAAGCTTTAAATACGTGTAGTTGTGTGTGATGCTGTGGTCACAAACCACTGAATCTACAGTTCCTACATGAATTAGCTGTAGTGAGTGATTGAGTCTATAGCTAATCACTCTACACTACCATCTGCCTGTTCAGGTCCAGGTCCAGACTGAATGGGACTTATCTTTATACAGAGCAGAGACGTGCTGACAGAAATATGATAGACATGTCAATAAATTCATGCACTTAGTAAATAATGCAATGCCGTATCACCTGTGCTGCTCTTGATTCATATCTTTTATTCCATGGCTGGTAAGGCAGTGAAATATGTATTAAGTTTCATTTAGTGTGGTGAGTAAAATGAATTGTATTGAACTCCTGCACAGTGAGAGAAATAACAGCCTCTGTACTTGAGCGTAGACTTCTGAGCCTATGTTGTAACATGATAAACAAATCTAGTCTTGCCTGGTTTTTGCAGAATAAAAGCGTAGTGGCCTGTCAGGACATAGGTCCAGGCCTGTCCCATGCAAAAGGAGCCGGGAGATAATACACAGATCAAATGTATCAGAAATGTGTGGATTTAAAACCTCAAATGAAATCATCATGTCAAAATTACCAGCATTTCTGTGTGATGTTTGCAAAGATATGATCACTTTTGTGGGATTAAAAGTGAAAGGATGTGATCTGAAAACAGAGACACTGGTGATTAATGTCACTAATGCAAACCAGCAGCATGTGCCATATGTTTTATCCTCTTCATCTAGTGACAAACAGTTTGTTATTGATCTGCAGGTTGGAGCATCAGTATTCAGCAGCAATGAAGTCTGCCTGTCTGTGGCTTCCAACTCCACCGATGCACAGATTGATAAAAGAGCACATAGAGGTGACTTGGCTCGTCTGTTATGCTGCAGGAAGCCGTGGGAACACTGCAGAATAAACTGTCCAACAATCAGAAGCAGGTGCAACTTTCTCTGTCACAGTTTTGTTCAGGCGGTCGACTCACTGCTGCTGAAACACAGAGAATAGTTAAGACTGCATCTAAAATTACTGGCCACTCCCACCAGCCTCTCTCTTCAATTTTTAAAGTTTGACGTCACCAGAAAGCCCTGAATGTTGTTAGACTCTCATGCAGCAGCTCCTCTCTGGAAGGAAATGACCTCTGAGAGGAGATTCAGACAAATCTGTTAAATCTGAGCAGTTGAAACGAAGCACAATCCCAGAGGCTGCTCAGCTCCTACACACAGTAAACACACCTGCTATTATTACTGCATGGCTCTCCTGTTTTATACAAATTATTTGATATTTTTAACATGCTGATGTTTTTTTCATTTGCACACCTCAGTCAGGTGTATTTTTCTATCCAGAACTGGATCAATCAAAAACAATGCAGAGCGCAGACGTCATACACGGCTGCAGCAGATGGAGGAAGTCTGCTGATTAGGCTATAGCATGCCTTGCTGCATGTATTTGCATATTAATGAGAGAATGATGGCATTGCTGTGACTCTGTAACACTTGAGATAACAAGTTCATATTGATAGCAAATAGCATGCAGCCCATGCAAAGACAAACACGTTGGTGTGAATCGCCATCGCTAATTATTGACATAATTGGCCTAATTAGGAGAAAACACAATAACTCTGATAATAATTGCAGAAATGTTGTACGTGGTGTGCATGGCTGCATATATTAGTGATGTAAAACAGTTTTTTTAAACTCGTGTTAGACTCATTGATAATGAACGGTTGATTCTAGAAGCATACTGTTGTCATGGAGATCATGAGACAATATGCATTTACCAGATGTTAGATGAGTAACATCCAGTAAATGCACATTGTCTCGATGTGAGGGGCATTGTGGTTATGTGATCTGTGGTAGAGGTTCAGGCCACCAGGATGAAGCTGCATTAAAGAGATTTGCTTTTTATGCAAATTAAATATACACATATATATATATTTGATTTAGTCTTTTCTTTCTTTTAAAAGAAAGCCAAGCCAAGACTTTTCTTTCATCATGAGAAACGTTAGAAGTAATTGTCGTTTTTAGAAATACCTCATCTTAATAAATAGTCAACACATTTGTTTTGAGCTTTGTGGTTGTGGGAGTAATTTCCCTTTATGTAAATGTTTCTAAGTCCACACTCTGATAATGAATAGTAAAGAGCTAAATTGTTTTCTTTTGATATTTCTCTTAAAGACACATTTCACAACAACTGGAATCTTAGTCTTAAACCAGTTTCCAGGTCAAACAGGTTTACTTGCCGTCATAATGAAAACATGTCAGGGTTTATTCCAAAGTCACAGCCTTTAGTGTGAACTTCCATGTTGGTGTTTCTGTTCTGGGCTCGTAGAGGACGGATATAAAGAAAAGAGATAATGTTGTACTAGAACGTCTGTACATTTGATTAAACCCCAGCAACAGGCATTTGATACGTTGCTCTCAGCCTCTGATGGCGAAAGGGCAGAGCCAGAGAGACTCCAGTTCCATCACAAGTCTTTAACTACTTCCCATCATTACATCACAACTTGTAAGTGGCTCCCACAGTTCAGAGAGTTATAGCTTTTCTCTTCAGGCTTGTGTTGAAATAAGATAATGGTTGATATGTATAGGGCTTGTAGCAGGTTTAGATGTAATAGGACAGAAGTTCCTCCAGTGTCTGAAGTCTTTGACCAGTGGGCATAGATGAGCCTCACTAGGTGAACGACAGCCCAGACAAACTCAGATCAGCTCATATTCCACCTCCTGAAAAGCTTCTTGTGTTGTTTTTCATCCAGTGGGTTTGGATGCATGTGACTGAATCTCCTCTGTCCCTCTGTATTCATCCCTTTTGCTTCCATGAGCAGTGAAACCAGTGATAAATGCCTCTTCATCAGCTCTGTTGACAGACATACCTGTTGGAGCCATAAAACAACCACCACCATGTTTGACAGCGGCTGTGGATCATGAGCCGTCTCTTTTTCCCTCTGCACTTTCCTCTGTCCATCATTTTGACAGAGACTGGTTTTAGTTCATCTTTTGTCCTAGAACTCTTCTTCTTTTGTGTGTTTGCTCCCTAATGAATCCTCTGAGAAAGGTTGTCTGTCATTTCAGTTTAGGAAACCAAGTACCTCTGACTTCCTCTGTTTTATCATCGTCCTCACTTGTATAGTAAACTCTATATTCATATTTAAGGACCAATCCATTCATAACTTTGATTAAAATGGCAGCTCTCAGCTCCCAGTCACCTCTGAGACTCTGAGTGTGAGCTTTTTTTTGTGAATGAGCTAATGAAATGACACACCACTGCACATTTAGTAGCCAAGGCTTCAGTTACTTAGGAACCACTGCAGTTTGGGAACTATGCGTTGAAAGGCCTTTATCTTCAACACAGTTCCTCTAAACTGGGTTAGAGTTCCTCAGATTAAAGAGAGCCTGCGCCCTTTAATGTGGTCTCCATTATTTTATTTTAAAAGGAATGTGCAGAGGATCCAAGACTGAAGGACAAAAAAAAGAAAAAATGCACCGGCCAAATCCAGGACAGTAACAGTGGTTTGGTCTGTTGTTGTAGGATCTTCTAATCTTGTGTGATGCTAGCCGTGATGTTCACTGATCTGTTGTCTTGCAGGTTCCTTTAAGAGGAGGAAGAGGAAATCCATAATAGTGACGGTGCTGCTGCTCATCGTGTCCGTGCTCATCCTCATCTTCGGCCTGGCAGCAACGACCAGGACGCAAAACATCACCGTGGGTGGCTACTATCCAGGAGTGATTGTGAGTGCACATTCACACCTACATGTGGCAGCATCAGCAGCAGCAGCAGCAGCAGCAGCAGCAGCAGCAGCAGCAGCAGCAGCAGCAGCAGCAGCAGCAGCATTAACAGCAGCAGCAGCATTAACAGCAGCAGCAGCAGCAGCAGCAGCATTAACAGCAGCAGCAGCATTAACAGCAGCAGCAGCATTAACAGCAGCAGCAGCATTAACAGCAGCAGCAGCATTAACAGCAGCAGCAGCAGCAGCAGCAGCGGCAGCAGCAGGTACAGCAGCAGCATTTAACAGCAGCAGCAGCCAGCATTAACAGCAGCATTAACAGCAGCAGCAGCAGCAGCAGCATTAACAGCAGCAGCAGCATTAACAGCTCCTGCAGCAGCAGCAGCAGCAGCAGCTCCTGCATCAGCAGCAGCAGCAGCAGCAGCAGCAGCAGCTCCTGCATCAGCAGCAGCAGCAGCAGCAGCAGCAGCTCCTGCAGCAGCATTAACAGCAGCAGCAGCATTAACAGCAGCAGCAGAAGCATTAACAGCAGCAGCAGAAGCATTAACAGCAGCAGCAGCAGCAGCAGCAGCAGCAGCTCCTGCAGCAACAGCATTAACAGCAGCAGCAGCAGCATTAACAGCAGCAGCAGCAGCAGCTCCTGCAGCAGCAGCATTAACAGCAGCAGCAGCAGCAGCTCCTGCAGCAGCAGCATTAACAGCAGCAGCAGCAGCAGCAGCAGCAGCAGCTCCTGCAGCAACAGCATTAACAGCAGCAGCAGCAGCATTAACAGCAGCAGCAGCAGCAGCTCCTGCAGCAGCAGCAGCATTAACAGCAGCAGCAGCAGCAGCTCCTGCAGCAGCAGCATTAACAGCAGCAGCAGCAGCAGCTCCTGCAGCAGCAGCATTAACAGCAGCAGCAGCAGCAGCATTAACAGCAGCAGCAGCAGCAGCTCCTGCAGCAGCAGCAGCAGCAGCATTAACAGCAGCAGCAGCAGCAGCATTAACAGCAGCAGCAGCAGCAGCATTAACAGCAGCAGCAGCAGCAGCAGCAGCATTAACAGCAGCAGCATTAACAGCAGCAGCAGCAGCATTAACAGCAGCAGCATTAACAGCAGCAGCAGACCTGCAGCTCCTGCAGCAGCAGCAGCAGCAGCAGCTCCTGCAGTAGCATCAGCAGCAGCAGCAGCAGCAGCAGCAGCATTAACAGCAGCAGCAGCATTAACAGCAGCATTAACAGCAGCAGCAGCAGCAGCAGCAGCAGCATTAACAGCAGCAGCAGCATTAACAGCAGCATTAACAGCAGCAGCAGCAGCAGCATTAACAGCAGCAGCATTAACAGCAGCAGCAGACCTGCAGCAGCAGCAGCAGCAGCAGCAGCAGCTCCTGCAGTAGCATCAGCAGCAGCATTAACAGCAGCAGCAGCATCAGACCTGCTCCCTGTCACATTTCATTAAAAGTGATGTTCAAGTGAAGTGTGAGTGTGTCCAGTGAGCTCTTCCCGCTCCTGGACACTGATGAACATAATTACTGAAGGTCTCTGAGGGGTGAATTTTCCCCACATTCATTATTCAGCATCACTGTCATTAGTGGCTAAGTGAGGTAAAGTATCTCAGTCCATAAATTTGTTTTCTTCACAGTACTTGGCTTTTAACATTGTGTTTCACATAAAGAGCTGCCAGGAACGCAGCCAATGTAAAGATCCCTCTTATAGCTTTTACCTTAAATACACCAGATTAATCGTTCAGACTGTATGACATCACAGTCTGGTGAAAATAACTGATAATATTATTGTGCAGCACTGGATTGAAGGAAACATGGATCTGACAAATCCTCAAATTATAGTAAATGAATCGCAATGTGTTTTGCCTTTCTATAAAAAGTTAATAATATTATCAAGCTGCTGTAATGTTTCCCCAGAGCATGAGAAAAACACTTAAGTCTGTGCCATGAAATAAAAGCTTGATGGTCCAATTAGATAATGGCCTAACAGTGATTTTCTCTCTCCTCAGCTGGGCTTTGGCTCTTTTCTGGGAATTATCGGTGCTCATTTGATAGAGAACAAGAGGCAGATGGTAAGAGGATTTATATTACCGCTGTGCATTGAGATCACTTTCAGTGCTCAGTGTCTACTTGTCTCTACAGTCACACAACACTGTTATTAGACTGAGTCCCAATTACCTTTCAACATCAGCTACAGCTTGATTATGTTGTTAGAGTGAGCCCACGCCACCTAGACTGCAGCTCCTTGCTCTGGAGTCTGTGAAGCTGCATGTTGTGTATCGGAGCAAGTGTCCTGGGGCTTCAGGAGCCATGCAGCCAGAAATAGAAGCAGGGTGTAAGTGGAAGAGGGCGGATGTCCACACAGGAATGTGGAGAAGGAAACTGCAGATGGGAGCAGCAGGTGGGAGGTGCTGGGCAAGGTCTGTCGGCCTGAAATGAAGTACGAGTTTGTATCGTGACACCTTCTCCCCGTAATGCAGCACGGTGCAGATGCCTGGAGTTGCAGCGTCGTACGTGTGGCTCAACGGACCGAGCTGCGGCACATTAACCAGATGACCTCTAGGTTGTTGTTAACGTGTTGTTATTATTTGTGGTCTGAACTAATGGAGGCATGTGATTTTTGGACGACTGCGTTTTAAGCTGATATGATAAGTTTTGATTGATTGGTAACAGCTTCCAAACACTTTACTTGTGAATATTTATAGGGTTTTATTTTAATTCAGTTTCATATTTTGTGCATGTCGGCTGAATTGCACAGAGGCTTGGTCTCTACCATCGCCGACAGTCCAGGGCCAAACCTTTACATTCAGCTGTTTGATCTCTGACCATTGGTCCAAACATTTTCAGAGAAATATTGACATATCTTTTCATGCCCTGCCTGCACACGAGCAACAGCTGTGAGCGCAGGCATCCTTGTTATTTATTACATCTCAGTAATGCCGTGACGGAACAACTTCAAGTTTGGCACCAACATTCATTTTGATGCAAACATGAAGTGATTAGATTTTGGTCAAAGATGAAGCTTCACTGTAGCTTGGCCATAATTCAAGAATTCATACATTACTGAAATGTGCTTACATGCATTCCTTTTTATTACATTTCTTTTGAAGTCTTGGCTGTACATCGAATGCAACTGTCAGTAATTGTAAAATTATTAGTTTAATTTAATTTTTTCTTCGGCTCAAGATCCAAACATTCCCCAGAAACAACATCCTGTCTCTATGGTAAGAAACGGGAAAAAGATCCTGGCCTTCAAAGAGCTTTTAAAGAGTTTAATGGACTTTCCTGTGGCTCATGACACATCCCACCACCATCTAGATTGTTGTTGCATGAGCAGTACTGGTCCTCTACAAACATCTGAGTCCCTCAGAGAGAAGTAAGAGAAGAAATGTTTCAGTAGCAAGAACTTAGATTGTTGTTGATGGACGTTAACATCATTGAGATCAACTGACGTTAACGTCCTAACGTGTCAACGACCCTCTGACCAACCGGCAGCGTGTCCGTCCCATCGTTAACACGTGTTGTTGAACCCCAGTGTTACCAGCTGTTCTGTTATCACAGAAGTCTTGGCACAAACGTAGCTCACCCCCCCCCCCCCTGCAGACCGGGTGGGGTGTAACTCAATACATGCTTTTACTCATCGTGGACTTAAAGGAGGAGAATTAAGAGTTGCAGCAGCTGTAAAGAGCCGGGCGCTGTGCCACCACCGCTGATGCAAGGTGACAACCGCCACGCTCTGTCCGTCTCATCCTTTACCCGGTTTACAACCCCCCCCACCACCGAGCCCCCCACCGCCCCCCACCACCACCGAGCCCCCACCACCGAGCCCTCGCCACCGACCCCCCCCACCACCGAGCCCTGGCCACCGAGCCCCCCACCACCACCACCGAGCCCCCACCACCACCACCGACCCCCCCACCACCGAGCCCCCACCACCACCGAGCCCCCACCACCGAGCCCTCGCCACCAGCCACCGTCCCATTCACCACCACCGAGAATTCACCACCGAGCCCCCCACCACCGTGCAAACCGAACCCCCAACCACCACCAAGCCCTGACCAGCCCCGTCCCATTCAAAAACCAACTTAGTTTAAATTTAACGTAACCGTCAATACATCTGATGAGAGAGCAATCTAAACATCTACAAATTTAGTACACGTCTACGTCTACATCTACATTTTGTTTCTAGTCTTCAAACATCCATAAAAACCATGACATCATGATGAAGATTGATGAAGATGATGCAGCTGTGTTGTCTTTCAGCTGGTGGCTTCCATCGTCTTCATCAGTTTCGGAGTGGTGGCTGCGTTCTGCTGTGCTATTGTTGATGGAGTCTTTGCTGCCAGGCATATTGTAAGTATCACTGAAGCTTCTACTTATTAAACTAAACCTATCAATTATGCATATGGACAACATTTATGCTTCAACCTATTACAAGCTTATTAATCAATGCCATCTCCATTTTATCTTCATAGATTAGCAGGTCTGCATTACAAATATAGCAACATGTGCCCATCTGCTGCAGACTGGAGCTTCCTGCTGCCACGCCCGGCTCAGTTAGACACACATTCTTTATTCTCCATGATGCAATGTACATAACATAATAAATAACCGCTAATGCACTCTTAAAACAATTATGCCAAAATAAGTTATGGCTGGGTGAAAAGGGAGATCGTGGCACCATTAGCAGCTTTTCATTTGCCAGTAGTGTCAGTGAAATGGAAAATGGAAATGTTCCTGTTTTAGTTTCCTCTAAAGACTGTTGAATGAAAGACAAACAGGAAAAGTAATGTGATGCATGAGAATATTTAAGATTATGGGATGTTCTTGCTTTGAATAACTGAGAACATGTGAAACAACAGGTCTTGAGATTAGTGTAGTAATCACCAATGTGATTTTAACTGTTACCCAAAGTAATGCTTTGCATTTAAAGGACACATTGTTATACTTTCTAATATCAGCATAATAATCAACATTTCATGATCCACACTCACGAAAACTGAATCAACCAACGTAATATAGATAATACTAGAGCGAGAGTCAACCATTCATTCTCATTTATAGTGAATTATCTTTTCTGAGAAAATCTATTTTGTACTTTTATGCCTGACAACAAAGGCTGAGACTGTGTTACAATGAAGCTTTGATTTGATGACAATGAAGCTTTCTTTCATGTTTTCAAAGCAGGAAAATCTGATAAATTAGTAAAAGAATGGGGTTATATGGGGAATATTTCCAAACTTTTTTGACAGTGCTGGAAATGTAAAATCATAAATGGATATAGAGAAGGTGAACAAACCAAAAAAACTCTGATGATCTGACCCGTAGTCTGGAAAACAGAGAGAGAATCGTAGCCTCGATTTTCCTCCAGCCTTTCTCACTAGTTTGATTTCATCATTATAAACATTGCAGCCTTTACTCGTGCAGCACAAACCAAGTGCAGTGTGAGTTCTTGTGTCCTGAACTGTTAGTATATTGTGTGGAAATATATCAAATTGATCTTTATTGCCCTGCAGGACCTCAGACCTCTGTACGCCGGCCGGTGTGAGTATCACTCCAGTGAGACGGCGTCTGACCGCGATGTAAGAAACATTTTATCTCTTCAAGTTCACAGACATAAGATCAATTCCTCCTCCTCCTCAGTGTCTCGGACCTGAACTCTGTTTCCAGTTAGTCTCCTAGCCAGGACAGTGTCCAGGGACTTTGTCCAGGGACTTTGACAGATGATGGATCCAAAGTAAAGGAATTGTAAACTAATTTCTGACCTTCAGGTCCCGTGTCACACGTCGCGCTCGTCCTGTAACCTGCGCGTGAAGAGCAACACCTGCTACTGTTGTGAACTCTACAACTGTGGGAAGTGAGTATGCTGAGCACTGACAGCTTCTGGATCAGCAGCTGTTCGCATTGTGTTGCTTTGATTGTTTGGACTTTGATGTGTCAGATTGTTATGTTTGATTTTTCTTTCATTGCAGTGTTGATTGATTTTAGAACAAGAATGTTTCTTTTCTTTTTAACCTTTGTTTCAGAGAACATCCTCTTATGGGACTTCAGAATAAAGATGTTTTGAAAAAGTTTAGGAAATCATCCATGATTTGGAAGTAGGTCCCTTTTTTCTAGACCCATAACAGACATTCATTATCAACTTTTTATTTTTTTATTTGAAGTGTTTTTAACATAAGCGTCAATAGAAATGTGCCATTTCTTCTGCATGTCCCGTCTGAGTGTGACCAACATGTCCCCCATGCTCTCATCTGTTTCCAGCTCTGTAGCAGCATCTGAACCTTTTACAACCATAAATCAAAATCCGTCTTTTGTCTTCCACTGTGTCCTGAAACCAAATCGCTGTTGCTGTGGTTCATGTAGCTGCATTACATTTCTTTTTATTGTAAAAGTGACGTCTGTGGCTTGACTGTCGGCTGTCTCCCTCTCTGTCCCACCCACTGGGCTAGAAGTGTGGAGGTGAGCGGCGGCTACCACGAGTACACGGATGTGCGGAGCTGCCAGGACGTGGTGCACCTCTACCACCTGCTGTGGTCCGCCACCATCCTCAACATCGTGGCGCTCTTCCTGGGCGTCATCACCGCTGCAGTGCTGGGCGGCTTCAAGGACCTGGTACTTATTACACGACCAGTCACCTTCTCATCCAATGTTTTTTCTTTGTTTTCATTGCACATAACACGTTTCATAAGGAATGCAGTAACATGCAAAAGTTAAAGTCTGTGTAAAGTGATTTTGGATTCGTCTTCTGAGTTAATCATATCCCAGATATATGTCCTATTAACCATCCTTCCAATTTTGGATGCTAGGAAAATTTGTTTAGTAGGTGAAATTAGGTTTTAAAGTCATGACTAAATGAGGCAGTTTTCACAGCTCAGGATGGCCTCTGCAGGCACAGTCGGCAAGCAAGGAAACGTCACTTCCGGTCAGGGCCGTGGGGGAAAACAAACCGTTTCCCCCATACACACACATGCAAAAACACGGCATTTTAAACCTTTGTCAAACGCATTTTCGCCGTCCTGTCTTAGTTTTAATCACATGTATATGCTGACAGAGATCTATATTTTTAGAAACTCATCACGATCTGGGTCGATTGTTGTCCGTACATTTTAAAATATTAGGTATTCCACAGTCAGTCATATTTGTCTTCCCCCACGGCTCTGACGCTCTCTTGGTCGCCGCTGGCCGCCTCTAGACACTCGGAGACACTACCTGAGTTGTTGTGTATTATTTTGCACCACAAATAAATTCAAAAACCACAACCTGAGCTTTTATATCTGAACATCTCTCATCTTCCCCAAACGTGTAACGGCTCTGACCGGAAGTGACGTTTCCTCAGTTGCAGACCCTGCTGACTCGGTGTAGGCTATGGCTGTGAAAAACGTTATATTTTAAAATGTACGGACAACAATCGACCCAGATCGTGATGAGTTTTCTAATATATAGCTCTAATATATAACGGTTTGTTCCCCCCCACGGCCCTGACCGGAAGTGACGTTTCCTTGCTTGCCGACTCCCAGCTAACTATGCTGATGCTAGTGCTAACTGTCACAACGTACCCGAGCAGCTACGGGTTTGAGCTACACCTGAGCCTGAGTCTGAGTCCAGCTCTTATCTGAATGTCTCGATACACACCGAGCAGTGAGGGGAATATTCTGGGACCGCTGCCATCAGCACATGAATCTCCGCTGCCTACCCTGATAGCGTTAGCCCGGAGGCTACGTTAGCCCGGAGGCTACGTTAGCCCGGAGGCTACGTTAGCCCGGAGGCTACATTAGCTCGGCTCGGCTAGCCCCGTTCATCCTGAGCTACAGTCCAGCCGAGCCACTGCAGCACCGGACCCACGGCTCACCGCCACAGCAACGGGAGGAGCCTTGAAAGCTACACCGCAACAACAATGAGGGCTGCCACCGTCAGCACGGGACGAACGGAGGCTAACGTTAGCTCCGCGGAGCTAACGTTAGCCTCCGTTCGTCCCGGAGCTAACGCTAACGCTAGCCGTCGAGCTAACGCTAACAGGGCAGACGGAGCTGCAGCTCTCCCCTGCCAGGACTCTGCTGCTGCTGACGGCGGTGGCCCTCAGTTTTGTTGCCGGTGTAGCTGTTGCTGTGGCAGTTAGCTTTACATAATTAAATAAATGTTTTACAATGACCTGATAAGTCTGCATTAGTACATTTTAATAAGACAGAGGCCATGCTAGTGGACTGGTAGCTTCACTGTTTTTTTTACAGCCCTCTCCCCTCAAGAAGCTTGTGCTTTTTGTCAGGCCATCATTGCAAATAAGAACCTGTTCTTAATGATTTTTCGCCTGGTTAAATAAAGGTTAAATAAAAAATAAAAATTCAACTTTAGAGGCAGCCAACGGTCGCTGAAAAGTATTTATACTGCTACAGCAGCAGGGGCGGGGTTATACAAGTTAGTACATTTTAGACCCGCCCAATAAATCCTGAACACAG